>PVLA01003267.1:80041-123165 GCA_004027455.1 Hydrochoerus hydrochaeris | reverse complement strand
CAGTAGAGACTGTGACCTTGTGATCTCCTGTGACTCCTGAAAAAAGTTCCTCTCTACAGGTTCTACCCAGCCCCTTATAACATCACCTCCAGCAGGGTGCTTGCCCAGTCTGCACTCTCCCCGTATCTTCCATCTCCAGTGTCTTCGTATCAGGTATGTTCACACTCAGAAGGGGGTGTGGTGGTTTTTCTTACCATGTGTTTGTCTTTTATTTATGTACCACGAACTCACAGCAGTCCTCCTGCCTTAGCCTCCTGAGTGCTGGGGTTACAGGCATGTACCACCACACCTGGCTTAGCATAATTTTCTTTTCCTCCTCTGTAGATCTACTGAATTAGCAGCCCTAAGGATAAGGCTTTTAAGAAGCCCTCCAAATGATTCTACCACAGCTAGTGTTAAGCGCCTTTGCTCTAGTTCTGTTAATAGTTGCATTGAATTCCATGCCAGAAGTCTTCAGCTGTATCCCAGTGAAGGCTGTTCATTTAGATTTTTTGCTTTTGCTGCTACAAATATTGTGAATGTTTTCACTTCTGGGAGCTAGATTTTCAGGAGTAGGTTTCCTGGATTGAGTAGTGTATAGATACTCAGGTTTGCAGATATTGCCAGATTGCTTTCCACGGAAGTTGTGTTGGTTTCCACTTTCCCCACAGCGGTGTGTGAGGGCCTTTTCACTTCAGCCTTTGGTGCCTTTGCTTTTCAGAATTTTCCTGTCTTGATGATTGTGAAGCACACTGCATTTTTCTGACTATGAGTGAAATTTTTGCTTGTCATATTTTGATTATCCTTCTCTGATTGCTGTTCATGTGCTTTGTTCATTTTTCTACTTTATTATCTGTCTTTTTCCCATCAAATTCTCATGTAAGTATCAATCCTCTGAGGGTTAGCTGGTTAAATTATTTTTTCCCCAGATATATGCTTTGTGAACTTTGTGGTCCTAAGACTTCAGTGTTAGGATCACTTGGTTTGTTAACACTTAGGTTGTGTGCAGGGAGCACAGTTCAGTGGGACAGCACTTACCTAGCAGGTGAGAGCCCTGGGTTCGGTCTCCCAAGGACCCGCCTGAACCTAGCTTGCTGGGCACTGCACCCAGAGCCCCAGAGCTTCGGATTCAGCAAGTCCAGGGTGAAAGTCAAGCACGCTTTGCTTGCTCGTCCATTGCTTGTTCAGTCTTTCTTTCTCTTCCTTCTTTCCTTTTTTCCCTCCTTTCTTCCCTCCCTCCCTCCCTCCCTCCCTCCCTCCTTCCTTCCTTCCTTCCTTCCTTCCTTCCTTCCTTCCTTCCTTCCTTCCTTCCTTCCTTCCTCTCTTTCTTTCTTCTTCCCCCATTTCTTTCTTCTTTTTACACTTAAATGTGATATCATCAGGAATTTATTTTTGTATATGGCGTAAAAGTCCTGTTATATTTTCTTTTGTGGAGGCAGGGTCTCACTGTGTAGTGCAGGCTGGCCTTGAACTCACTTGTATAGCCCAGGCTGGCCTCACACTCACAGTGAGCTGGGATTATAGACATGTGCCACAGGCTTCTTTATTATGTTTTCTGCTAGAATGTTAATCAGTTAGTGTAGCTTTTTTTTTTTTTTTTTTGGTCTTTTTGAGACAGGGTTTCATTATGCAGTTCAGGCTGGTCTCAAACTCACAGCAGTCCTTCTGCCTCAGCCTCCTGAATGCTGGGATTACAGACATACACCATATTAGTACATTGTACTAACAACGTTTAATTAGGAGGGCAATTCAAAAGCTATAAAAGAAAAAGATTTAACTACATACAAGGAGAAAGGAAAGAAAGGAAAAGTAAAAAAAAAAAAAAAATGAGGGGCCAGGGATTTAGCTCAGTGGCATAAATAAGCACCTGCCTGGCAAGTGCGAGGCCGTGAATTTGATCCCTGGTACCAAAAAAAAAAAAGAAAAAAAGGAAAACTTGGAAACAACATATGATACATATGATAACCTTCATCATGGGAGATTTGTACTTGTACATGATGTATCTTCTTTTTTCTCATTTCCCCTTCCCTCTCTTCAATCCTCCTTCCCCTCCTTACTTGTAGGAACACTGTTTCCATTTTTCATTCTATTTTTTTTTCTTGTTCCTTCTTTTTTCTCCAACCCCTTGTTCCCTTTCTCATTTGAACATTTTCTTTGTTTCCCAATTGCTATTACACATTTTGCCCCATATTTACACTTTTGGTTTCTTAAACCAGAGAAATGATGCAGTATTTACACATGCGTCCCCTTTATTTCACTTCAGAATATGGTCTCAAGGTGCATCCATTTAGCTAGAAATGTCTCATTTTTTCTTCTTAATAGCTGAGTAGTACTCCATTTTATAAAAAAAACTACATCTTTTTTATGCATTCCTCAGTGCTATTCCTTGTAACTGTGCTGCTATAAACATGGGTATGCCTATATTACTGAGATGTGATACTTTTAATTCTTTTGAGAAGATACCAAGAAGGGGAATAGCTGCATCAAATAGAACCTCTAGTCCTAGTTTTTTGAGGACTCTCCACACTGATTTCCATAGTGGTTGCACCAGTCTACACTTCCACCAACAGTGGAAAAGGATTTCCTTTTCCCCATAGCCCCACCAGCACTTGTTATTGGTTGATTTCTTGGTAATAATCATTCTTTCTGGGGTGATATGGAATTTCCTTGTTTTAATATGCATCTCCCAAATGACCAGTGATATTGAATCTTCTTTTCATATATTTATTTGCCATTTCTACTTTTCATCTGAGAAGTATCCATTTCAGATGCCTATTTTTGGACTGGGTCTTTAAATTTGAGAGGTATGATTTTTTTTTAGAGTTTTTTTTTTTTTAATATATTCTAAATAGTAGTCCTTTGTCTGAGGAACAACTGGTAAATTTTTTTCTCACACCGTGGGTATTTCTTCACTCTGTTGGTGGTTTCTCTTGCTGCGTAAAAGCTTTTTAATAAAATGATATCCAAATTGTTGATTCTTTGAGATAGTTCCAGTGTGATTGGGCTTTTGTTCATAAAGTCTTTGGCTACACCAGCGTCTTCAAGGGATCTACCTATTCTGTCTTACAGCAGATTTATTGTTTCTATCTTAATGTTTAGATCTTTGGCTGGGTGTGGTGATCAATGCCTGTAGTCCCAGCGTGCAGGAGGCTAAGGCAGGAGAATTGCCACAAATTTGAGGCTAGCCTGAGCAATATAGTGAGTTCAAGACCAGCCTGAACTGCATAGCAAAAACTGTCTCAAAAAGACAAAAAAAAATTTTTTTTTAGAACTTTAATAAATTTCAATTTTAGTTTAGTGCATGGTGAGAGAGATGGGGCTAAGTTTAATCTTCAACATGTGGAAAGCCAGTTTTCCAAGCACCATTTATTAATGAGGCTTTCTTCCAGTGGAGGTGTTTGGTTCCTTTGTCAAACATAAGGTGGCTGAGTGTGTTTGGAGTTTTCTGCATCTCCTATTCTCTTTCATTGACAGTTGGGTCTGTTTTTTTGTCCAGGCAATTTCTGGGTCAATGGATTTTCCTATTTTGGATACTTTATACAAATGAACTCATAAAATATATTATCTTTGTGTCTGGCTTCTTTTACTGAACATGTTTTCAGCTCATTCACATTGTAGTATACACTGGTACTTCATTCTTCTGTGGCTGTCTCTACCTTTTGGCCTATTATAAGTAATATTGCTTTGAACATTCCCATGTAAGTTTTTATGTGGATATGTGCTTTCATTTCACCCAGGTGCATAGCTGTGACTAATTAAACCCTGTGCTCAACTTCTTGAGGAACTGGTAATGTGTTTCCGAAGTGACTGTACTGTTTGACATTTCCACCGGTCTGTGGGATATGTGTTGTTCTGGTTCTTTTTTTTTTTTTTTTTTTTTGGAGACAGGGTCTCACCATGGAGTTCAGGCTGGCCTTGAACTCACTATGTACCTCAGGCTGGCTTCATATTTGTGGCAATCCTCCTGCATTAGCCTCCTGAGTGTTCTGGCTCTATAATGACAGCCATCCTGGGTATGTATTGTGTCCTACTGTGGTTTTGATCTGCATTGGAGCCCCTTTTGTGTACTTTTGGCCAGTTTGTATATCTTCTGACATAAATGCCAAATCAAGGCCTTTGCCCATTTTAAAAATTGGGATTTAAGAAAAATTAGGTAAATTATTGAGTTATATGAGTTAGTAATATTTTTAAAACAATTTATTCCTTTTTTTTTTTTGAGACAGTGTCTCACTATGCAGTTCAGTCTGAACTTGAGCTCACTATGTAGCCCAGGCTGGCCTCAAACTCCCAGCAATCCTCCTGCCTCAGCCTCCCCAGTGCTGGGATTACAGGTGTGTGCCACTGTGCCTGGCAACAATTTATTCTTAATGATTTTATATTCTGAGGGGAAATTTCAACTTTGGGAGAGCCTTGCTGACCACAGTTAGATCACTGAGCCAAACAGTAGTTTCTAGGTATTTAACACTTTTGTTTGTTTTTGCTCGAATCAGAGAGTGACTCAGGCATCTCCTCTGCAAGTACCTAACCCATCCTGGATGCACCACCAGTCATACCTCATGCCGCCTTCCGTGAGTTATCAGACATGGGCAGAGCAAGAGGCAGTTGGATAGAAGGAAAACAGAGGGCTTGAATGGTGGGAGGTGTGGGTGTGAGTTTTGGCTTGAGCCCTTGTGCGGCCCAGCTATAAGACCTCATATTTTCCTTTGACTGGGTCCCTCCACACTGAAGGGCAGTGAGCTGTGAGCTGGGTAGCTGTTGACCAGGGTTTTTCATTCCTTGGATTTTGGGATGTCTGTTTTCTATGTCCCAAGTAGTGACTGGTCACTGCTTTAGGATGCTGCCAATAACACTTCCCCTTGTTGTTGCCTTAAGGGCTCCGTTCTGACACCAGGAATGGATCACCCCATTTCTCTTCAGCCAGCCTCCATGATGGGACCCCTGACCCAGCAACTAGGTCACCTCTCACTCAGCAGCACGGGCACGGTAAAGCAGGGTGTTTCTGACTATAGAAGCTCACAGAACAAGGAGCCCTGAGGAGCACAGGACTCCTCAGCAGAACTGCTGTGAAGGCCAGGGTGACCATGTCATGTCAGAATTAGAGACAAACTGCAAAGATAACCCACAAGCCAGAAACAGCTAATCTGCTCCCCAGCCTACCCTAGAGCTGCTTCTTACTCACAAAACTAAGTGAATAGCATTTCTGTGTATGAATTTTTTTTTGAATTTTAAAAATTATTATAAAATTTATATCTGTACATGTTTGCAACACATGATTACTCCTTGTATTAATTTAAGAATTAATACTCATTCCCTTTTCAAAATAGTAATATGAAGAAAACTTCAGGTTTCTTTCAGGCCTACCCAGCTCAGACTTATAGGAACACTTAAGGACAAGGAAGGCAGGGTGTGAGGAAAAACAGAAAGCCAGCAGGAAAGTGCTGGAAAGGCCAGGGGTGGTAGTGCACACCTGTGATCCCCACACCCAAGAGGCTGAGGCAAAAGGATCACTGAGAGTTCAAGGCCAATCTCAGATACATAATGAGTGCAAAGCCAACCTGAACTACATAGCAAGACCCTGGCTAAAAAAAAAAAGGAAAGTAAGTCACCCAGATAGCCTAGGCAGAAGCATTTCTAAGGCAATATACTTTGAAATGCTTTTTTTATTTTATTTTTATTTTTTTGCTTGAAATAGAGTCTTACTATGTATTTGAGGCTACTGTTGAACTCAAGCCTATCCTCCTGCTTCAACCTCCTGAGTGCTAGGACTTCAGACATGCGCTGCACTGGAAGTTCTCAGAATGCTTTTAAGATTCTAATGCCCAGATCAATTAAAGTAGACCCTCTGTAGGCAGAACATGCATCAGAATATGTAAAAGCTGCCCAGGAGTTTCACAGGTGCCAAGAACTGTAACTCTAAGCCTGTCGATGTTTGCATCCTAGTATATGCCGACAGCTGCAGCTATGCATGGAGCTTACGTCTCCCAGTACGCGCCTCTGCCTTCTTCCAGTGTTTCTGTTGAGGTAAGAGCATTGTTTCTTTGGAGTGAGGACAGGACAGTGGCAGAGGCAACTCTTCCCCTGTTTATGATGTTCCTCACAGGGATGCTGATTCTGTGTTCACAAATAGCTGTAGGTATATGAGGAATGCAGGAAGGAAGGACTTACTCTGTCCTTGAGAATAAGGCTCTTTGCACATTTGGCCACCAGCAGTGAATATCAGGATGCTGCCTTCTGTTCATTAGTGTGCCTTAGGAAGGGGTCAGGCTGCCATAAATCTTGAAGGACTGCTGCTGGATGTGGTAGCTCAAGGCTGTAATCCTAGCACTCAGGAGGCAGGAGGGTCACCAGGAGTTCAAGGCCAGCCTAAACTACACAGTGAGACCTTGTCTTAAAAAATCAAAATCCCAAAACATTGAGGGACTGCTAAAGTGTTTTCCAGAGTAGCTGCAGCATTTTACATCCTTCCAGCGGTGTGGTGCTGGGTGTGTGCCCACAGTGTAGGGCATGGGGGGCCAGCAAGACCCCTCAACTTTTGGGGTTTTTGTGAGACTGCTTCAGTGGGAGGCAAGGAACGGAGAGCAGAAGCTGACTGTCCTCCTTGGCTGTGGTGCAGGAGAACAGCGGTCCGCAGAATCAGGTGGCGGTGGAGACGCCCCCAGAGCCTGGAGTCTATTCTTTCCAGTTCAGCAAGTAACAGCGGTAAGGGTGAGGGCCGCAGCTCAACCCTGCCTGGAGCTGGGTGGGTTCTCGTGTTTGCCACCCCTGCCACCCTCTCCATCTTGGGCCTGCTCTAGGATTTCCTCACTGTCCATGTTGGGTAGAAAGGAAGTTTTGGAGATGCCTCCAGATCTGGGCAGCTCAGCCCAGTGACAGACGCCTGCAAGCCCACTGAGCACTGACCCTGGGGGAGGAGGTGCTGCAAGCCTGCTCTGCATTGCTTCTGAACTGTCACTGATGCAGCCTGGGGAAAGCGTCACTTTTTGTATGTGCGACATTCAAGGAGATGAAACATTTTTTTTTTCTTTGGCAAAGAAAGTTTTTGCTTTGTTTTAAATTGTAGTATACTTTCCTCTTGCCTCAGACATGGTGGCTGGGTGTCCTGCTGCCTGGGGCTGCTCTGTGAGCTGTGTCCTGGTTATTTGGTTAATACACTTTGTTAAGACTTCTTTAAAAAGGAAAAGAGAAAAATGTGGTGCTAGACTATTGGTGAAGAAATGACCCCTACTTGCTGAATTTAGCTATGAAGTCTTTACAATATGTATGTATATGTTTCAGAAAACAAGCAGATTTTTAAGATTTTGTTTTTTGTAAAGCTCTCAGTTCACACACCACATCTCTTCACACATTTGTCTTTTTTTCTCTCAAAATTGTTCTTTTTCTCTTTTCCATACAGCTGAGCCTGCCTGCTTACCCTTTTCACAGTTTTCATTTTTGTGAATTTTTTGAATGAAATTTCATTTGGAATTTGGGGGGTGGTGCTGGGCAAGGAGCAAGGCCAAACACTGAGCAGCAGCAGAAGTGGCTTTTCCTCTGCACTGAGGACAGCTGCAGGAACCAGAGCCGCTGTGAGGCTTATTTCAGAGAGGAATCCACAGCCTTCGGAAGTCACCTTTGAATCAAATGTGACTGAAGACTAGGTCTTTCCCAACAAGTTGCAGATGGATTTATTGACCTCTTGCTCTTACTGCTGCGAGGCCAGCATCCTCTGTGGAAGCTGTGGCCTTTGGGTCCCTGCTTTGCAGTCTCCACCTCCCTTGAGGACATGGCTCTTCTCCCTTTGCTGCGTGGCTCCACTTGGCGCAGAGCCTGTGCCACCGTGGCCTGGTCAAGTCCACTCAGGCTCCATCCAGACTAGAAGACCATGGACCAGTGGTTCTTGGCCAGAGGTGGTTTTGTTCCCCAGGGCCTGTGGTTGATTGCTGGTGACATTTCTGATGGCTATGCCTAGGGGTGGTGTGTATGTGTTATGGGCATCAGCATCTACTTGCTAGACCTAGGACACCAGTGAACACCCCTCTGTATCCCATCAAGAATTCTGGCCTAACATGTCAACAGTGCCGAGGTGGAGAAGCTGTGATGCAGACAGCACTGCCCTGCTTTCTGGGGTGGGGTCAGTTCCCATCCCAGCCCTGGACTCAGTGCAATTGGTTGGGCAGGTGGGGATCCTGGGATCCTAGAATTTTCCCAGACTTTGACCTTTGACTCTGTCCTGGTGGGGCTGGATGCTCCTGTTAATGTGGTAAGTGTGCACACATTTCTCTGTGGCTGAGGCCGGAATTGTGTGTGTGCTGCATAGGATAGGAAAGGACAGAGCTCTCTAACATGGCAGAGTGACTGTCCTGACCTGGCATGTTTGGACCCCTTCCCTGGTGAACCAGGACCTCAGAAATCATTTTCTTGAGCTGGCTGTGTTGGTGTATGCCTGTAATCCCAGCATTTGGGAGGTTGAGGCAAGAAGATTGCAAATACATGGCCAGCCTGGGTGCTACATGGTTAAGATCTAGCTTGTCTTGAAGAAAATCAAAGAGAAAATTTTCCTTTTGAAGGACAACAGTGAGTGATGATAAAAACAAAACAAAACAAAAAAAGCATGGTATATCCCATCTCACAGTGTACAAGGTTGGAGACTTTTTAGATGCCTCTGTCTCATTCCATAGCTGTCCTCTCCCTAAGACCTGACTGCACTGGAGACAGGATGAAGAAAATCTGTGACCACTTGCTAAAACAGGAGATGATCCTGCACCTGTTTCCTCCCCACAAAGAATCTGCTCCTTTGGAGCTAGGTTCATCTTCCCAGACACTGCCACATTGGGATAAGCTGGTGGCCAAGGGGAGCAGCAGATCTGAGGCCAGCATGAGGGGAAGTAGAGGGCAGAGGGGAGGGCGGCTGTGGCTCAGCAGTGGCACACAGATTTTCCTCCCACCCCAGAATTTAGAGTCCCTGTCCTCCCTTTCCTGTTTGTCCTTTTATATATCCTTGGGATAAGGGAGTGGGATTGAGGCAATGATTAAGACTCAAAAACTAAGGAACAAAATCGCCCACTTTCCCACTGGTGCTTCCAACTTCAGGAAAAGCTTGTTTAGTATAAAAGCCCCACTCTTAGTACCCCTCTAGGGTTTGGCAGGACAAACAGTGCTTGTTTTTGAGTTTTTTTACCGTCAGTAAAGGGAGGTATACCACAGCTATTTTCTTGTCAATGGCCTTTGTTTGTAACAGGGTCTTATTCTGTAGTCCAAGCTGGCTTCAAATTTAAGATGATCCTCCTGCCTCAGCCTCTGAATGCTGTGATCACACGTGTACACCACCACTCTCAGCTGTCAGTGGCCTTAAAGAGAGAAAACCCAGAGTTGTGTTCATTCGACTAGGGGATGAGGTGCTGCTGCTAGGTCTCATTGGGACACCTTTCCTGATGGAAATCATTGTCACTGCTGCCCTTCCTCTGCCTCCCAGAACCCTTTTTTTTTAAATCTAAAAAAAGTTAAAAAAAAAGTTTTTTTTTGGTTTTTTTTAAATTTTGAAGTTACCTTCTGAGAGTCTTATCTGACTCTACTTTCTCTACTTGTTAGATTCTATTAATGAGTATTCTGGCTTGGGCAAGTTCAGATGTGGGAAGTAACCAGGAGCCTGCAGTTATTTTTGTAATGGTTAGTGGCACAGAAGAGTTACTGTTAGGTGCTTTCTGGTGGAAGAACAATCTTGTTTTCCCCTCTGTTAGTTCCTTTCTCTTAGTGGGTAGTGACTGGGAAGAGGAGGGGACATGACAAGGTATCGCTCCCTCTGTGAAATGGTGTGGGCATCACTTACTGAGTCCTGCCTCTGCTCCGTGGTACATCTCAGCCTGAATCATTACAGGAGCTTCCACTGTCATTGTGTGAGGTACTGGTGACTGAACCCAGGGCTTCTGCTATATCCCTAGCTCCTTTTCATTTTGAAATAGGGTCTTACTAAATCACTAAATTGCCTAGTCTTGGCTCTAACTTGTGATCTTCCTGCCTGTTCCCAAAGCTGGTATCACAAGTGGGTGCCATTGAGCCTGGCTGAAGCTTGTAACAGTCTTATTTTGGTTTTCAGTCCAATACTATAGAGCATAGCAGAGTCCCTTCCTCAGCTGCCGAGCACTTTTCTAGGCACAGAGCCTGCCAGCCCTGTCTCATGCTAGTGTTGACTGCATGGACAGGAGAATGATACTGGTAGAGGTTGAGATTTGGGAACAATGATGGGAAGGAATTTTTTTTTTTTTTTGTCTTTTGAGACAGTGTCTCGCCATGTAGTTCAGGCTGGCCTTGGGTTTACTTTGTAGCCCAGGCTGGTCTTGAACTTGAAATGATCCTCCTGTCTCACTCTCCTGAGTGCTGGGATTACAGCAGTGTACCACCACTGCTGGCTGGGAAGGGATTTTTTAAGTCTTTTCAACCAAAGAATTTGAAGAGCTGCCCAGCCTGGGAGTCTGGTGGCTCTGAAGAGAGAATACCTTTGTCATAGCTGGGGTGGCAGGACAGTTTGTGTGCTGAGACCAGACAGACTTTGCTGCTTCAGACTCTGGTCAGCAACACTGCCTGCTCCGTCTTCTCCCCTTCTGACCTGCTCACTAGTGAGTCTTTCACTCCCTGCCCGTCTCCAGGGCTCACTCTTTGGTGCTCCTGTGCAGACGTCCCTGTCACTGTCCACAGCCCTCTACCTTCCCCACAGCGTGGCAGGGATTCCCCCCCTCCCCCCAGTAGCTCTGAGTCTTAGCACCCATTGCTGCTCTTACACAGATGCCCCACCTTCTGGCAAAGTGGCAGCACTTCACTCCCTGGGGACTGTTTTGCCTTAGGAGCAGTCCACTCAGGTGGGTAGTAGTCAGGCCCACGCTTGCTTGTCTCTGCCAGTCCTGGTCAGTGGGTGCCCAAAAGGAGGTTGGGTGATAAAAAGCCAGTCTGCAGAGGTGGATCTTTAATCTTGTGCCTTGTTACACTGGTGCCCTTTTACAGCAATTATTCCATTTCTGTGCAACCCACCTTTTTTGGTTCTTCAAGCATTAAGACTCCTGAAGTTCAGTGGGCTTTTCTGCTGCCTTTCATAGCTTTCCCTCAGCAGCAAAGAGCAACTGTCTTTGATGAGACTCCTGAAGGGGTGAGCAGCTTATCACTACTCCTACTGCTTTCTCCTGGCCTGTCCACTTGGCTTGAAGAGGCCTTCACTGTCCAAGCAGAACCCCAAGCTCCTTTGTCCTTGTTACTTTATCTACCTCACAATCCCACAACTCAACAAGGGCACAAGTGCCTGACTTTACTGGCTTTCTCTTCATGAGTTAGGAAGCTGGGGACTAGAAAGGCCTCACGAACAAATGCAAACTCTGGATATTTCTACTTCTGAAATGTCTTCTCTGAGATTTTGGCTTACTAAGCACCCTAGAATATTGTGAGCTTTATTGATAGATCCTAGGAATGCAGGCTGCAGAGATCATGAGGGGTAACTGCAAACGGCTGGGAGTCTCCCTGACATGAGAGAACTGGTCAGTGGCTACCACATGGCTGAGAGGGTAACCAAGTACCAAAGTTTGTGACATTTAAAGGGCTGGAAGATGTTCCTTCTCCACTGTAAGGTCTGGGTAGTTTACAGTGTTTAGGAGATGAAGATCCAAAGCTGGAGGGTGGTAACTTTCCCAACCTGAGTAAATTGAAGTCTCTGCCCCATTCCTGCAGTTCTGAATCCCCAAGACGTGCTGGGTGGGCGGCTTTCAGGCAGGAACTCTGTTGCATGCACTTATCACCTTGGAGAGGAAGTTAAGTTTAATTTATACTTAAAACAATTTTGTATATTTTTTCTTTATCCAGAGATGTCTAGTTTTATACTCTTTTGTGTTTATGGCAATGCTAACCTTCTAGCTTATTCCTTTTCTGACCCCTGGTCTTCCCATATTTTTCCCTGTAATTTGGTAGTTTCATTTTGTTAAGATTTTTTTCTTAAAAAATAAAACACAAAAGGCTGTGTCTTGGTGTCTTATCCACAAGTGGGGAGGAAAAGCTGGTGATGGGCTATCTGCTGCTTCAGGAACACAGGTGGAAGCTCAGAAAGCTAAGGCACATCTCACAAAAAGGCTGAAACCAATCTTACTTCACCCAGCACCTAAGACTTTTATGGCAGAACTATAGCAGTTCCATCCACACAAACAAGGTGTGAGACAGAAATCCTACTTCTAGATGCCTTGTGCTTTAACACAAGGCCAATCTGGGAGGTTTAGGGGTAAATCTGTTTTAAAACGGGGGTCACACAGTGTAGTCTCACTTTGTAGCCCAGACTAGCCTTACTTACGGAGGATCCTCCTGCCTCAATCTCTCAAATACTGGGATCACAGGCATGCACCACTGTGGCAGGTATAAACCTATTTCTTTTGTATAAGTCCAATACCCAGGCTCTCCCTTTAGAAGCTATGTGTGAGAACTATGCTAAAGGGAAGAGAAATACACAGAGTCTTGAATCTCTATCAAATGTGGTTTTTATTCAACTGACAAGCACTTTTCTACAGCTGCACTTGTGGAACATCACATGGCAAAAACAGGAGGCTTTTTTCTCTAGACTTTTTTTCTTTTTTTAAACCTTATTAAAAATGAGATTGGTCCTAAAAATATAGAAAGAAATAAATTTAAATTCACAAAAAACTGTACATTATCAAAAAGTCACTAAAACACCACATTTGGTTATATAAAAAGTCAGTCCCTTTTGATGTAAAAGGAACATGGAAACTTGGTGTCAATGATGTGGTTTTCTTGCTGTTATCAGACTGATAGGGGAAGGGGAACTAAGGGGTGGGGGGCTGTCTTTTTACTGCCTTCTCTACAAATACTCTCATCAACAGAGAAATCCACCTAACTCAAGGGGCAGTGAAGATGGGAAAAGGAAAGTGAGAAATGGCCCCCCCCCCACCGCTCCTGCTGTCCCCACCCCTCTAGTCTCTAACCCCCTTGCAGAATGCCTGGTCCCTAGAGAGGGAGCCGGGAGAAGAACACACAGCAGACAACTGAGACCTCACCCCCATGCACCCCACCTCCAACAATGAAAAGTAATCTACATTTTATGTCAGAGGAAAACTGCCATGGGGAGAAAGATGAGCGCCCAACTAGAACAGTTCCAAATGTCTAACACAAAGTTTGTTACAGCGCAGTTATTTAGATAAAATATAAATATTTATGCATAATATAAAGTCAATTCAAATATTCTTCAATCCACCTCTTATTTAAAAGCAAAAAAAAATCTCAAAATTAAAAGTTTTGAGGTTTATCTGACAGAAAAGGCGACTTTAGAAATAGGCTCTGGGGAGAAGGGATGTACAGGACTAAGGAGGTGCCCAAGACCTACACTGCAGGCCCCCCCCCCCCCTTTCAGTGCTGCCAGAAGTACTGGAATGATCGCTCTGCTGCCCGGCAGACACCCTTCTGTGGTGCTGTACCAGTGGGCACTTCTGATGCCTCAGCTCTGCTTGGGCAGCCAGCAGCCACCTCCCCAGTGCAAGTACCCGTAATCTCTGGTGGGAGGGGCTCGCTGAACAGGAGCAGGGGGCCGGGGCCATGGCTATGATCGGAGTAAGCAGTTTTCCTCTCACAGACTGGGGGCTCACTTGGGCAGTCACAGGTAGGGTGGTGGACCCAGAAGCCCTCTTCCTCCCCTTCCTGTGCTCAGGAGTCTCTGCTGCTGGGAAAGGATCCCAGGGTATGAGCAGATAAAAAGAAGGAAAGTACAACTAAACCCACAGATGCTCATGGGATTAGGAAAGATCCAGTTCTACCCCTCTCCCTGCAAAAATGTGAGACTCAAAGCTCCTGAGGGGGAGTGCGCCTACTGAAAGATTGCACAGTTCAAAGAGGCTGGAACAGAAATGACCCAGAGAATTTGTTCCTGTGGTTTCCCAAAGACATAGAAGTGATGGTATGAAACAAGGGAACAGTAGGAATAAAAACATACTTGGGGAAAACAAATGGATGGATCCCATCAAAATAGGGTCAGTCACGGCACGTGTGCATGCACACCACACCCACTGCTCTTCCACTCCGATGCCAGTCAAATGCTACCCGGCCTTTGTCTCAGAGGTGCACCCAAACTCAGCAGTAGTTGTCCCTGAGGAGTTCCCAAGAGGGAAGTTTGGGAAAGCAGGTGAGGAAGGAGGCTGGAAGGCCCTGGGTGCCGGCCACCCTCTCCCCAGTCGCTGAGTTTGAGAAAAGGATGGAAACTCAGCATGTAAAGAGCATCCAACATTTTACATGGGACAGCTATCAGCAGGAAGATGAGGACAAAGAGAAAAACAGGGACTTCTAAATTTTTTTTCCTTTGAAGGGGAAAAAGATTTGGAGGAAAGGAGGGAGAAACCCGTACACAAGAGTTTTACATTATTGGATGTGAAAATCTGAAAAAACTGGGAAATGGCAGGGAAGGGAAGCCAGGAGGAAGCAAGACAGGATGGATCTGCATGTGGAAGCAGCATGTCCAGGGCCCGTGTCGGCGACACGCCTGGGGTTAAGTTCACTTTACTGGCCGTCACTGCGGGTCCGCACACAGTACAGAGTGTTTCTCGGTTTCACACATTCACTAGAACTATTGCTATTGTTAAATCACCCCAGAATGCTGGGGCACGGACAGGGAGGGAGAGGAAGTGGGGAGGAGGAAGTAGGGACTTCTTTCCCCCTCCGCATTTTTAATTAGGAAATAAAACAGGAAAAATTATTTTGTCTTTCTTTTTTGGCTTTTCAGTCCAGAAGGACCTCATCTCCACACCTCTTATTTGAGGAGCAGGAGGGGACTAGGGGTAAGAAGATGTGGGTGCTGCCAAGGGCAGGGTTAAAAATCAGCTGATTTAAGCCTGGCCCCAGGGCACCATCAGCAGGTGTGAATGGCAGGTTGTGGCAGGCAAGAGAGGCCACAGGTGACTCCCCACCTCCCTTGCCTCAGAGATTTGCCTGTTTTCCCTGATAAAACTCCTCCCAGCGGCTCTCGAAGAATTGGCGCATAATGTGTCCCGCCTTGCCCACTTCAGAGTCATCCTCGTTGAAGGTCTGGCAATTGTCAAAAACCAAAAGGGCATCAGCAGCAAACTCCTCTGAGCTGGTGTACCTGGAAGGAGTGTAGGCAGAGCTGTAAACTGGAAAGAGTTGTGGAGTAACAGGAGCCAAGGAGTCACCAACATCACTCACCCTCCGCTGAGCAGCCGCTCCCGCATGGTGGAAAAATCCATTGGGTTCTTGATGATGCGCCGGTAGCCGCTCACCAGTCGTGGATTCACAGGCTCCAGGAAAGGCCAGGCTGCGTCATGAGACTCCATCTCCATCAGGATAATCCTACCAGCACAGGAACAGCAATGGCTCCCTTTCTGGCTGCATGCGCTGCCCCCACCCAGTCCTCTCTCTGACAGATGGCACTAACTCACTCGCAGAATGTGAGATCACTGTGGTGGTTCCTCATGGAGAGCCGCCGTCGCTTGGAGGGAGACAGCCCTTCTTCTGAGTATCGGGGTACTGATGATGGGCTCTCTCGGCCCCTTGATAGTATCCGGCGGCGCCGGCCCTCAGTCTCTGGGAAGTTCAGTGAGTAACCACTTTTTCGTTTCTGCCCTCGCTTTGGGAAACCAGGCTTCTGAGGGAACTCTTCCTCCACCTGCTGAGGATAAGAAAAGGTAGAGATAAACATCATCAGACCACAGTACTCATAGAAGGGCTGCCTACCTTCTAATCTGTTAGAATCCCTAACTGTAACCGAGGCTTCAAAATACCTTCCTATATAAGCTGGCATGTGTATTCAGATAACCCAACAAGTCGGGGTGAAAGGAAAGGGATAATTACTCCTCTTTTATAGAGAGGCAACTGAGGCTATAAAATTTAAGTGATTTTTCCAAATAAGAACCAGAATCCAGGTTTCCTAACATCCTGTGAGCGCATTCCAAGCCGAGTTTGGGGATAGAGTAACATTTGTAGGATTGGTGGTAAATGGGATGCAATGAGAGTGGAGATCTTACTTGAGCCAAACAGACAGCACAGAACCAGTCCCCTTCTGGAACAGCTTCCATCTTGGGCCGATGGCAGTAAATGTGGCAGCCACGGTCACACCCATCACAAAGCAGAAGAAACTCATCGTTGTCACCCTTCCGGCAGACTAGACAGGTCTGGTTGTGAGGAGACATGGTAAGCCTTTAAGCCTCTGTCTACCCATCACCCCACC
Organism: Hydrochoerus hydrochaeris; assembly: GCA_004027455.1. Classification (NCBI taxonomy): domain Eukaryota; kingdom Metazoa; phylum Chordata; class Mammalia; order Rodentia; family Hydrochaeridae; genus Hydrochoerus; species Hydrochoerus hydrochaeris. The sequence continues at coordinate 106,997 of PVLA01003267.1, read as the reverse complement.
TACATGTGAGGGCTGGCTCCTTGGCCCTTCCAGGTCCTTATTGCCTCTTACCACTTTGTTGACAGACTTTTCCCAGGCGATGGACCTCTCCAGCTGGCCCATGCATAAGCATACCTGGGCCGCACTCCGGCACCGCTCAAGCGTCTGGCGCCAGACACGAACCCGAGGGGTGATTTCATATGAGCTGTAGGGAGAAAGCAGGGACCTGTGGATGAGGTGCAGGACCAACTGAAGTTGGGGGGGCGGGGGGAGAGACTTAACCTTGCTCTCTGATACCAATAACAAGGTAGAGGGAATCACTCACATCTCTGTCGTGGTGCCCTCAGGGGCCCCATTGGGTGTGCTGAGCAAGGCCTTTTCTAGCACCACCTCATGAGCTGGCCAGAGAGGCTCCCGAAGGTACCGCCGCTCCACATTTTGTTCTAAAGCAGCCAGTCGCATCACTGCCAGGTCCAGAGGGTTGGTACTTTTACGCTGAGGTGTCAGCCTGTCTCTGCTGCGACCTCTCCAGGTGATGTCCTCCTGGGAGTCAGGTAGATGCTCACAGTAGGCCAGGTCTTCACGAGTAGAGTCTGGGCTAGGACATGTCCAGCCCTTCACATGGGAAAGCAGAATAAAACTCATTATAAAGGAGAAAAAGACCCACTTTAAGGTCACAGGACGTGAAGTGTGAACTGAGGGGTTTTCCCAATGGTGTATGTGTATGTGTCTTTGTGACAGGGTCTCATTTTGTAGTTCAGGTTGCCTTGAACTCATGGAGATTCTCTTGCCTCAGCCTCTGAAGTACTAGGATTTCTGCTGTAAACCACCATGTCCCACTCTCCTAAACAACTCCCCACCCAGTGCCAATCCCAGTATACCCGAATCTGCAGGTCAGACAGGATAACCCGCTGTTCAAGATCCTCTACCCGCTGAAGCACAGCTAGGTCTGTTTCATATGTCTTCTCTTTGGGTGACCAGCTCATAACCCCTTCTTGAAAGGGAGGTAGCTCACTAGGCTCAAAGATGGGATCTGAGAAGTAAGAAGACAGAAGAGGCCCATGAGGATGTTGCTGAAAAGCAGCTCACATTTGCCCTGCGCTCTTCAGTTCAGGCTGCGTGAAGATATCTATTTACCAGTTGAGGGCCGTGAACAGACTTCTTGCAAGAAATTCCTGTGCTTGTGAAGGTGTTTGTGAAGTGCCTTCTCCCGGATGCCTCGGGGGTGTAGGGCCTTCAACATGACATCCAGTACCCCAGGATCTCGAATCCACCACCAGCCTGAGCGCATCTCTGAAAATAAGGGATCCATTCATGGGGTGAGGGTTGGAAACCAGCTATAAAACACAATGCTTACACTGGGTATCATGCTTCCTTGTACTCTTACCCCACTGCGCCCAGAATCACTCACCAGGGGGAACAGGCTGGGCTGTCAGCTGGGTTAAGTAACGCTGCTCCATCTGTCTGAAGAACTTACTGGGAGGTCTTCCTCTCCGTTTTGGCTGTCCCAGCCCTGTGGGACTCTGTGGCATTTCTCCAGCGTCTGCTGCTCGCCTCTTAAGAGTTACCCCAGTCAAGGGGGTGGAAGAGAACTGTGCTGGAGAACAAGGGCTGGCAGCACTAGGTCTATTCATCTGTGACTAAAAGGAGACATAAATAAGAGGATGAGGGTATTTTCACACATACAGGTTTCTTTAACAGTCCCATAGTCAACCCATGGAGCCTGTGCACACATGAGGAACATACTCTTTCTGCAACTTACTGGCTTGGAAGCAGGCAGCTGAGGGGAAGGAGTGGGCTGGTCCTCGGAAACTGCAGGGGGTGGTGTAGGGACAGCATTGCAGGGCACCTGGGCTGAGAAATTAAACCAGGGTGCCGGAGGATCAGGGCCAGACTCTGCCTCATCAGGCTCTTCCATGGGCTGTGAGGGAGCTGGGTCTAGCTTTCCTGGGCTGCTATCAGGTGTGAGGACTGAGCTACTCAGCAGGGAACTATGACTATGAGTCTGGCTCAGCCAAGACAGAAAAGCTGACTGGCTAAGATCATGCTGGCTCTGACCCAGAGACAAAGGAGAGCTTTCTGGCTCCAGGAATTTGTGATGGGGTTGGGGTTGGGGTTGGGGTCGGGGCTGGGGCTGGGGCTGGGGCTGGGGCTGGAGCTGGAGCTGGAGCTGGGGCTGGGGCTGGGGCTGGGGCTGGGGCGAAGCCTGAGCCTGAAGATGGGGTTGCGCCTCGGGTTGAAGCAGGTCCTGGGGTTGTTCTGATTCCTGGCCTTTAAGAGAGGACTTCAAGTTCCTAGGTTGCATTGACCCAGGCTTAGTTTTTCGAGGTCGGCCTCGTGTCCGGGCAGGAGGACTGGCAGAGGTGCTACAGCCACTTAACTCTCTCTTCACAGAGAAGAGAGCAGGAGTGGATGCTGGATGGACTATCACCCTTAAAGAGTCACTCTCCTGCTTTGTATCTTCAGGAACTACAAAGAGAAGAATTTAAGACACATACTGATATACAATAGGAAAGAACATATAAACTTTCTTTTTCTTTTGGACTCAGTCTTCTTTCTATGATATTGCATCACTAGTAACAATTTATATACCAATGGACAAAGTGTCTGGGGAAAAAATACTATTTGTTCTAAGTGATCAGCAGCAGCAGTAGCATAATTGTAAGCAGAAATCTACTGAGAACCAACTGTATTTTAATCATTATTTTTATCTTTTTTCTGATGCTGGGGCTCAAACCCAGGAATTTTATTCTGTGTTCTACCACTGAATTATACCCTTCAAGGCCTTTTCTGTTAGGTACTAGTCCAATGAGGAGCATTAACTCTTCTTGATCCCCCTAATAGCCCCATGAAACACATATTCTATTATGATCTCCAGTTACAAATGAAGAAACAAGCATACGGTTGATAAGTGGCATGGCAAGCAGGTAGGGAGTCCTATTCTAGGGCCTGTGCTCCTAACCACTATATTATACTGATGAGTCTAATAAAACAAAAGAAGCTCAAAATGACTAAGCAGAGAAAAACGAATCATTTAACTTTTATTAGATAGGGCTCAGAGGATTGAGGCTTTCACACACACCTACCTAGGCTCCCTTCTGCTCCTTCCACAAAGATACCAGCCAAATATGGCAACACCCAGTAGCGGCGTCTGTATCGGTCTTGCCCCAAGGAGACTGCTCGAAGCATCTGGGATGAATGAAGTAGCTTTTTGCGAAAGAACAGCTGACGCTGTATAGGCAGTAGAAAAGGAAGATGACTAAAAAACACATTTCTAGAGGGACAGTGGTGAATTCATCTAGTATATGGGAGAAGGCACAAGCTCTTAGCTCCCCTACAAAACTGATACCCAGCTGAGGTGACTGTGTCTTGCCCAGCCCACACTTCCAATTCTTACAAAGTCAGAAGTACAGTACCTTACTGAGTTTTTCTATCTGGCGCTCTAACTCCGGGATGCTAGATGCTATAGCATCAACCTAGAGAAAAACAAGGACACAAAGAAAAAGGAAGTTATCTATGTCCCTTTTCTTTTCTAAGGATTGAACTCAGAGCCTTCTCACTGACTTCTAGCTCCATATTATTTTTTTGACTTTTTTTTTTTTTTTTTGGTAATGGGGATCAAACTCACCACCTCATGCTTGCCAGGCAGACACTCATGCCCCTGAGCTATATCCCCAGCCTTTCTTTTTTCTTGGACTTTTTGAGACAGGATCTCACTATGCAGTTAAGACTGGCCTTGAGATCACTTTGCAGTCCAGGCTGGTTTGGAACTTGCAACAATCCTCCTGCCTCAGCTTCCGGAGTGCTGGGATTACAGGCATGTGCCACCATGCCCAGTTCTTTGTCTTTTTTTCTGAGACAGGGCGTAGCTATGCAGTTCAGGCTGATCTTGAGCTCACTCTGTAGCCCTGGCTGATCTCAAGGTTGTAACAATCTTCCTGCCTCAACCTCTGGAGTGCTGGGGTTACAGACATGTGCCACCACATCTCTACATGTTTTTATTATGAGATAGGGTCTCAGTAAACTGTGAAGGCTGGGTTAGGACTTGTGATCTTCCTGCCTCGGGCTCCCAGAATGCTGGGATTATATGTGTGAACCACCATGTCCAGCCAACAAATTTTTTATTTGAGAAAGGATCTCACTATGTAGTTCAGGTTGGCCTTGAATTCTCTATGTAGCCCAGGCTGGCCTCAAATGCATGGCACTCTTTCTGCCTAAGAGTAAAGGTTTGTGTCTGGTATGTTTTCTGACCCCCACTTTTCTTGCTGTTGGGCCAGTACCTCTCCATCTCTTCGACCCCTTCGACCATGGACAGCTGCTAGAGTTTCCTCTTCTTCCTCCTCTTCCATGCCACTGGTTTCTTCCATGATCCGAGAACTACGTCTCCGACCCAGGCCTTCCTCTAGTCCTTCCATCTCTACCTCAGGCCGCCCAGTTCGCTTAGCCAGAGCAGTTTTCAGTCTTGAACAGGCAGGTGGATTAAAGAAAACTGTGATGAGGAACATCCTACTGCCATAGCAGGAACATCTGGAATCTCAACCATTGTTAAGGTCCCCAACCTAGGGCAGGGGGGCTAGGGGCAAAAGTTGTAAGCAAAAATGCTAGGCGTGCTTCACCCTTCCCTACTTCTCTCTTGTCTAGGTTTTGCTCTCTTCTGTCCCTACCTCCGGAGCCGGCCTTCAACAATCCACTTGTTTTTCCTGTAGCTGGACATACTCTCCAGAGTCTTGTCAATCTCACTGCAGGAGAATAAAGAATAGGATTTTGAGGTAAAAATAACAGCACAAAAAAAGGGAAGAACGTTTTAAAGGTATAAAGGTGGTAGGGAGCTTCAGCCTAGAACCTAGACAAGATGAATGGCAGAGGCAGGCTTAAATTCTCCTAAGAGCCTCAAAATGCACTCTACCATGTACAGAGCTTAGCAATGGGCACATATCACCTCAGGACTTCTGAAAGGCAAAACTCCTCCCCCATCCCACTCTGACAAGGCACAGGACAACCATCCCCACCCTAGCCTCTCACTTGATGATAAGGGTGGAGCCGTTGAGCTCGTGCACAAGGAAGGCCAGGACAGCAGCTTTCCGCTGGGGTGGCTGGGCCTGAAAAGGCTGAGTGTGTAGGTTGTCACAGAGGGTGGGCTCTACTCCATATGCCATGAGGAAGCAGCGTAGAATCTCAGACACATTATCTCTTGTCAGTGAGATCTCACACACCTTCTCCCCCAAGATCTTCAAAGACTGTTTAGAGGAGAGAGCATAATGAGAGTGAAGAAGCAAAGAGGAACAACTTGAATTCAGTGAACATGGGAGAAAACTACTGGGTTAGAACAAAAAATATAAAAGAAGGTTTTTAAAGTAAGATGAGAGAAGACTACAAAGGAGAAGTGCTAAAAAAGGATTAACATCAGGTGTGGTAACTCTAATTCTAGCACTTTAGGAGGCTGAGGCAGGATTGTGGCAAGTTCAAGGCCATCCTGGGTCACATAATGAATTTAAGGCCAATCTGAACTGTATATAGTCAGGCCCTATCTATCTAACAAAACAGAACCCAAAAAAAAAAAAAAAAGATTAAGATAAAGGAAAAGACTGGGAATATAGCTCAGTGGCACTGCACCTGCCTGGCATGTGTGGGGTGATGAGTTTGATTTTCGGTACCCAAAGTGGGAGGGAGGAATCAAGGTGTCAGGAAGAAAAAGAAATGAAAAAATGTAAGGAAAACAGAAATGGAAAGAAAAACATCTCCCCCATTTCTCATCATTTTATAAAGTCTCTAAGTGTTCTCAGAAAGTAAAATGGAGACAAATCACTACATTGCAAGCCTTCCCAATTTGCCCAGGAAAGCTCACCTGACAGTAGGAAGGCAACCCAGGATCATACAGCGCAGCCTTTAGGAGCCGTACCAATAGATCTTGCACCTTGCCCAAGCTGTCACCTTGGCATAGGAGTCCTTCCTGCAGGACCCCTAGGCTAGGCACATCTTTGTTAGGGTCAAAGCCCAGCACCTTGCCAAAGCTATGCAGGAACTCCACAATGGTCAAGCAGTCTGAGAAAGTCCTACTGGGCAGTGTCAAACCAGGGATGCGTGTGAACTCAGGCAGAGGCTGGAGAGATGAAAGTGGTACAATATCGTGTTAAGACTTAATGGAAGGCAACAGTAAGATTTTCCATGAGGTCCCTATAGTAGTGATGTCCTTACAAATGGTCCCTCCGTGACCCCAGAACTGTTCTCTCCCCTCACTACCTGGTGGTCAGTTAGACACATATCCTCTGTGGGCTTCTTCATCTCCTCCAAGATCATCTGCTGCCTCTGCCGTTCCTCCAGGCGTTTCTGGGTGGTGAGGGCCTTATCTGCTTTACAAGTTGGCTTGGCTTTGGCCACTTCATCCCTTTCCTTCATTTTTACCTTCTCCTTCTTCACTTTTTCCTTCACTTTTTCCTGCTTTGTCTTTATCTTTTCTTTCTCAGCCTACCCATCAAAAGAAAGAGGAAGCAGGAGTGACATAAAGGTACTAGTCACCACCCTTCCTTGGCCTCAGTCCCTCCCAGCCTCAGCCCAGAAATGAAACTGTAAGACACACACATCTTGCAAAGTAAGTTCGGTCACTTCAAAATTATCCTCAGCAAGTGTGTATCTTTGTTGCACCTACCTTCAATTTCTTCTTGGTGTCCTTCTGTTTTAAGCTTTTGGTTTCTGGTTTCCGCTTGTTTTTGGCCTGTAAACCATAAGGGAAGTCATTTCTCCTCAAACTCTGAAAGCATCTCTGCTTGGGCTAGGATTCAAAAACAAACAAGGGTGCTGGGGAGGAGAGGTGGAGGATAGGATGATGAGGGGATGGCAATGGATTCTCTCACCCTACAGATGCCCATATTATTCCTGAATAAGCCCAATTCTCTAATTCAAGCCCAAGAGAGTTCAGGGCAATGAGTGTGTGGTGCTATGCAGAGGGTGAGAGATGTGGGAGATGGAAAAAAACATGAAGCAAGTTGTAGGAAAAGAGCCCACTAATGTCCCTCACCTGCCCTTGGATAGGAGACTGACATTCTCCCCGATGTACCTTCTGCCTCATCTTCTTTTTGCTTTTACTCATCTTTGCTTTATCTTCCTCATTCACTGTTTCTGTAAAGAAAAATGAGATGGGTGAGGCAGAAAGATGGACCTTTGATACCCAGGGTAGCAAACACCATCACAAAGCTATTCTCTCAAACAGCTCCTTAGAAAAACGTAGAGAAGTTCTGTTTTGTTTTTAGAGGTAGCGACTTGCTATGTACCTTCAGGCTGGTCTTAAAACTTACTACGTAGCCCAGGCCGGTCTCCAACTCAAGGAGATCCTCTTACTCCAGCCTCCCTAGTGGTGGGATTACAGGTGCATGCCACCATTCCTATTGGTTTGTTTTGTTTTGTTGTTTGTTTGTTTTAATTTTTGAGTTCTGGTACTGAGGGCTGAACCTAGGGCCTTTATACTGAGCTACATCTACCTGTCCGTTTTTTTGTTTTGTGGCAGGTTCTCATGCTGTATTTCAGGCTGGTCTTGAATTAAATAGCTCAGGCTGGCCTCAAACTCTCAGTGATCCTCTTGCCTCAAGCTTCTGAGAGCTGGAGTTAACAGGCATGAGCCATCATGCCTAGCACCAGTCCTTTTTTACTTTAAGATAGGGTCTCATTAAACAGTCAAATTGTCTGGGCCCAAATTTTCTTTCCTTTTTTTGGTACTGGGAATTGAACTCAGGACCTCATGCTTACCAGGTAGGCTCCATGCTGCTGAACTATATCTGTCTCCATCAAACCTTCTATCCTTCTGCCTAGGTTCCCAGAGTTATGGGATTACAGCAGTGTACTACAACATCTGCTTTGTTTTATTTTTAAGTATACATAATAAAATACTGCACAAAAAGGTAGAAGAGGGGCACAAAGAACTCAAATGGGATCTGCTCACAAGCAGCAGACCCTGGATCCAAATGAATTGCTTTTGGAAGCAGTCCAGCTAATGGGAAAGAGGTCTTAACAACAGAGTAGCCTTGTAGCCCGTCTCTTTCTCACGCTACCTGACAAGTGCAGCAATGCACGAACTCATTGTAGTAAAGAGAGAAAGTTGTCAGAAAGCCAAACTGCCAGGGAAAGAGGGTGCTAGTTGGTAGCAGGGCAGGTAACAGACACTTTATAGATCAACACCAACACTGCTGTTGCTTATGCCCATATCTTAGGTCTTCTTGCTTCACTGAACAAACAAACAAACAGAATTTCTTTACTCTGGAAGACTAAATACTGAAGCATAATTCGGTGTACTTTGTGATATTTTTGACCTGATAGTACCTATTCTTTTGTTTCTGATACAGAAATACCATAATTTATCTATAAAGCAACCCTTAGTCAGACACACATGGGCAGATGAACTGCTTAAGACTTCCATTAAAATGCCAGGGGTTCAGCTCAGCAGCATAAGCACCTGCCTGGCAAGCACAAGGTCATGCGTTCGATCCTTGGTACCAAAACAACAGCAACAACAAAAAAAGACTTCCATTGGCCGGGGGTTTAGCTCAGCAGCGTTAAGGGCCTACTTGGCAAACACGAGGTCGTGAGTTTGATCCCCGGCACAACAAAACAAAACAAAACAAAACAAAACAAAACAAAACAAAACAAGACTTCCATTAAAATATGAGATTCAGCTGGATGTGGTAGCACACACCTATAATCCCAGCACTCAGGAGACTGAGGCAGGAGTAAACACTGAAAGAGGAAAGTAAAGCAAAGATGGATAAAAGCAAAAAGATGATGTAGAAGGTACAACAGGGAGTTTGAAGGTGACCCAGAAGACTACATATACATAGTGAGTTCAAACACAAACCTGAACTACCTAGCAAGATCTTGTCTCAAAGAAAGAAAAAAAAAAAAAAAAAAGAATGAGACTTGTTTAGGTCACACAGTCAGAAGATGGTAGAGCTGGAACTCTGAATAGGAAACAGAAAACAAAATTTGTTCACATTTTCACACAGGGTAAATACAATACTTAAGACACCCTCCAACCCCACCCCGTGTATTCTCCTAATCTAGTACTGATTATCTTTTGAACTGGGATGTGAATTTCAAACCTCCATGAAAGTGGTCATAAGCAAAAGTGGACAAATGACATCAGTATAAATAAGAAGCTGAAAAACAGGTAACAAAGGGCATGGAAATAATAGAAATCCTCTCTTCTGAGAAATATATCTGGAGACTTAAGGCATCATTAATAAGATCAAGGAAGAAACTGACTGCAAAAAAAAGTGCCCAAAGTGCTGGGACCCTGATGTTATATTATGAGGAGGAGAAGCTGACTAAAATTCTTTTTGGGTGTCAGTCACAGTCCTGGGAAACCCAGATATTAACAATTTAATAATTTCAGATACCTTGTGTAGGAGCAGAATCTCAAAGTAAAAAATGCTACTATACCTTGGGCCTCCAGTTTCTTTGGAACACGGTTGTCTGTCTTATTTAATAGCTCAGGGATTTTGGCCTTGGGTGGCCGACCTCGGCCCCGTTTCACCTTTGGGACTTCTTTAGTCTTAGCCTTTTCATTGTTTCGAGGTCTACCCCGTTTGCCAGTAATTGCTTGAATCCTGGATGGAATCTCTTCTGCTGAGAGTTGAACCCATCGCAAGCCCTAAGGTAGCAGGAAGACTGTGTTACAATAGTGCAGACCACTAGATCCTCTAAACCATTAAAGGCCCCCATAATATCCAAATGCCACAAGAAAAGGCTCCAGCTTGCCCATCAACTCTTTTTCAGGGACCAAAATATATTTAACCCTTAGGCCAGCACCTCTGGCGTGTCTCTCTCTTCAAAGAAATCTCCAACAGGCATACGAGGACTGAAGCTGAAGTGTTCACGACGCACACTGTGTACCACATTGCGGCTCAGGTACTAAAAGAAGGAAGTAATCAACATTAATGAGTCTTAACAATGTCTTTGGCTGGGAATAGCATAAGCATAAGTAAACAATGCCATCCTGCACCACAGGGCTCAAAAAGGAGTATGTCTACCTTTAAAAACATCCATAAAGGCTATGTTACCTTGATCACTTCTGGAAACTGTTTCATCCTCTTCCCACAAGGCCCATAATACCAGGTCTCCCCTTGCCATCGGTGGCTGCCCTTCTTGATGCGCACTTCTCTTCGCCACCTGCCAGAGGAGCACATGGGCCCTACCACCAGGTCACACTCCTACCCACTTCCAAACCCACTAAGCAGATGACCCTCCCATAGCTGTCTCACTAGTAATGCATGCAGATGCAAAAGCATTATAAGAGACAAACTTGACTAAAAGGCCAACTGAGCTCCCACAAACACCTCAGGAGGAAAGCGATACATTAATTAAACTACACAAAACTAAAAAGACCTCTACCTACAAAGTCTGAGATAAACAGAAATCCCTTCCTAATATCACTCAGGGCAACTTACTGAGTGGACAATAAAGAAAAAACTGAGGGGAATCTGGGTAAAAAACAGTGGGTAGGGAGGCAAACTGAAAAGTCAAGTCCCTGCTGACTCCATGAAATGACTCAGTAGGCCAGGGTTTAGTTAGAAACTCCATGTTCTGAGTGACAGATTTTTGTTAAGTCTAAGCTTTATCTCTCTTTCATATTGTAAGTAACACTAAGAGTTAGTAACTATAAGTAGTCTAGAGGAGTTGGAGTGGGAAAGATAAGACACATAATTAACTTCCACAAAGCCCTTGGGTGTTTGCTGGCTTGTTCATTCTAGTTAACTTACCATTACAGTGTTTACCTCTCCAAACAGCATTAAAGAAAAACCACCAAGGGGGCCCAGGATATAGCTCAGCAGCACAGCATCAGCCTGGCAAGTGTGAGGTCCTGAGTTCTATTCCCGGCTCCAAAAAAAAAAAACCTACCACCATAACAAAACTACCCCAATTCATTGTTCATAAACCATTATTCATTTGTTACTATCCTTTCTCTATTGAAATAAGTGAGGCAGCTAGTTTGGATATCTGAGACTCAGGGTTTGGCAAAGATAACAGCTGGAGTCCCTTGATCAAGGCTGAGTCACCACAAGATAAGAAAAGAGTCAGTGAGTGAAGACAGATCCTGAAAGAAAAAAAACTCAGGAATCTCATGCCAAGGAACAATATAATTACAGATAACTGTCCTGTACTCTACTCCTATCCAGCCAATTTCTCCCCAGACTCAGAAAAGAGGAGTTCCTCTATTCCTACCATCATGCATTAAACTTTTCGAGGTCAATGCATGTAATAACCTAGAGCATTTACCCATGTTGGAGGGGAAGACGAACTTCTTCTGGAGTAGCAATACGTCTCCTCAGGACATCAGCTTGGAAGAAAGACACGAGATATCCACATTAGTAGCTCAAGTACAATATTAACATAATGGGCTGGTGTGGTGGGATATCATACATGCAAACGTGGAACAACAACTCCCTCCCTTCTTCTCTCACCCTACCAACTCTCAGTAGTACTGAGGGCTGAACTTGAGGCCTTTGTACTGAGCAAGATCCTCATTCTTTCTAAAATTTATTTTGAGAACAGGTCTTGCTAAGTCATTAAGTTGCCCTGACTGGGTCTAAACTTGTGATCTTCCTGACTCAGCCTACCAGAGCATCGAGATTATAGGCATGTATCACACCTGGATGAAACCCACTTTTCTAGGAACAGTCAGGGGCTGAACAGAATCTGGATACTTACCACTACCAGAAGTAGTGACTTCTCCTGTGATCTCTTCTAGGTCACCAGTGCCTTCATAAAAGCTGCTGACATGTTTATTTGTTGGAGAGACAGAAACTGGGGAAGTTACTGGGAAGGCTTTTGGGGAGCTCACTGGAGCTGTCAAGGCAACTTCCGGAGAGACTGCAGAGGAACTGGGAGAGACCACTTGGCAAGCTGCTGGGGAGAGACGTGGAGAGGCTGCTGGAGAAACTGACAGGGAGACTTCTGGGGAGACTGCCTGGGAGGCTGCTGGTGAGACTGCTGGTGAGGCTACTGGATGTAGTTGAATTTGAATAGTGGATGACTGGTCAGGGGGTGGCTGGGTCAGGGGTGGTGGGAAGTCAGAACCCTGAGTCTCCATTTCTTCCTGTTCAGCATCACTGCCATTATTCAGATCAAAGCTGTTATCTAGAATCCAAAGGGATAGAGTAAAGAAAATATAGCATCACATAAAACAATCTATTTAATTAAATCTAGATTAAGCTAAACATAGTTACTTCAAGGGCTTCATCCTAGGTTTGAAAAAGCACTCTCTGGCTTTCCTTCCCAAACATTTACAAAGGTTAAAGGACAAAACTTCTACTATAAATATATAGCATCATTTATCTGAAGCCAGAAAAGGAAGATATCTGGCCTCCTCTTGCAAATCCCAAGATTCACAAGTTCTGGATTTACTTAACAAGAGTACAATGGTTTATGCTTTTCTTAGTCCCACCCTAAGTCCCTCACCCACTAGCCACACACTCCTGCTGATTTTCTACTTCTATTGCCCTAACTATATGGAATCTATTTTCTTTCTTTCTTTTTTTGTAGGTCAAGGACTCTTTCTTGTCTGACCGCTCCTCACTTACCCTGCAGAACAGACTCCCCTAAGACGGGAGGAGAGGCAGGGCTGGCAAAGATAGAAGCTGATGTTTGACTGTCATCGGCCAGGAGACTGAAGGTGGTAGCATTATTGAGGGAAGGGCAATCAAGGGCAGAGATCACAGGACTATCTTCAAGAGGCAGCTTGTCCTCTGCACCCATCAGTTCTGTATCATCTATACCATAAAGTCCTCCACTCACTGGCTCTGTTTATGGGGTACAAGAAAAAAATCAGCAGGATATTATGGAAAAATTAGTAAAATTTCCTCAAAAAATACTGGCTTGGTGGTGACACATGCCTTTAATCTCAGCACTCTTGGAAGCTGAGACAGAAAGATTTCAAATAGAGCCCAGGCTAGGCAATTTAGTGACTTAGCACAACCCTATTAGTAGATAAATAACTAAGAAAGAAAGAAAGGCTGACAGGGCTAGGGATATAGCTTAGCAGCCTAAGCGCCTGCCTGGCAAGTGCAAGGTCCTGAGTTCAACTCCTGATATAAAAAAGAAAAGAGTAGACAGACAATGCAGCTCAGTGCAAAGATCCCCAGTTCAATTCCCAGCCATAAATAGAAACAAAAACAAAAAACTGCCCTGAAAAATATTCAACTCTAGGTCACATGTGGTAGAACATGTCTGTAATCTCAGTACTCAGAAAGCTGAGGAAGGAGGATCACCAACTATGAGTTTAAAGCCAGTCTGGACTATACAGTGAGACTCTGTCTCAAAGTCCATTTCTACTTTCCACAGTGTGAAGATTCTTTCTAAAATTAAATGGGAGGCTTGTGGTGTGCAATGCACACGTGGCGACCCCAGTGGGTAAAACAGGTGGGTGGCGTGGGTGAAGCCAAAAATTAAATGGGAAAATACACACTATACAGCACTTTAAAAGTTTACTTCAAGGAGGCTGGGGATATAGCTCAGTGGTACAAGTGCCTGCCCGGCAAGTGCAAGGTCATGAGTTTGATCCTCTGTACAAAAAAAGAAAGAAAGAAAGAAAGAAAGAAAGAAAGAAAGAAAGAAAGAACGAACGAACGAAGTTTACTTCAGCAGCACAAGCAACTGCCTGGCAAGTGTGAGGTCATGAGTTCAGTCCCCACTACCAAAAAAGTTCCATTTTAGCCAGGCGTGGTGGCGCATGTCCTGTAATCCCAGCACTTGGGAGGCTGAGGCAAGAGGATCGTTATGAGTTTGAGAGAAGCTTAGGCTACGAAGTGAGCTGAAGGTCAGCCTGAACTGCAGTGAGACCCTGTGTCAAAAAAAAAAAAAAGAAAAAAAAAAAAGAAACAAAGAAAGAGCCAGGCTGGTTGGTGCACACCTGTAATCCCAGCACTCTGGGAAGCTGAGGGAGGATCACAACTTCAAACCCAGCATGGGCAACTTAGTGACTTAAGCATATCCTGTGTCAAAATCTACCAAAAAAAGCAGAGGGCCAGGGGTACACAATTAGAGCACTGGATATATAGCTTAACAAGAATGTCCTGGGTTAAATACCCAGTATAGGGGGGAAAAAGTGAATGAATGAAAAAGTGAAAAAAAAAAGAGTAAGGTCATTAGACTGTAAGGACCATAAAAGTTCTGAACTGAAAAGTAACAAAGCATTGACTATAGAACCTTGCAAAATTATAGTATTTATCATAAAACATGCCTTTCCTTTATATCAGTGTGGTATAAGATTACTGTTCACTGACAAATGTTTTCTTTAAGTGAGAACACAAATAGCCCAACTGTTGTGGTATTCAGTAAATTATTAGAGCCCAGGGATCTTGGCCAAATTGAATACTGGCAGAGAACTTGGGAAATGAACTAATTCAGCTCAGAGGGAAGTTGGCCCAGCCAGGCCAGTGGCACATAACTGTGGTCTGCCACTGGATTATCTGGAAGTCTCAATGCCCCAGATTTTCTTGACATGGCGTCTGATTTTTCTTCCAGGTGGTAAAACTGGCTACCCTCTACTTGGAAGTAAAAGATTCAGCCTTCTAGCCCACCTGGTGCCAGAGAGTCAAAGGGCTCAAGAGAATCTTCACTGAGGATTGGAGTGTCTTCTAGTTGATCAGGAAGATGTGAAGGGTCGTCTAAACAGCTTACTGTGGGGTCAGGAACCAGGACTGAGACCTCTTGGTGTAATGACTCCACAGAGGGGACAGAGCCATTGTATCCACACATCTTTAGTTCTAGGGAATTCCAGGAGAGAGCAAAAGTCAGAAGTGTTGCCTTTAAGTTTCATTTAGGTATATCAGGCAGTTAAAACTGTGCTAGAAGGATGTTCGTTCACTCAAAATTTATGACTGCAAGGGTGCCAGTTCTATGTTGGGAACTGATATATCAAGATACTCTAAATGAGCAGAGATGTGTTGGTAAAACCAATTCTGCAGCACGGAAAGAGAGAGGAAAAGAGTGAGGGATCTGAGACAAGAACCCAGTCACGTTCACACATATGTGTCCCAATGTATGAGCACAAAGGAAACATCCTATGATTTTACAGGGTGGGTCCCTGTTGTACTGGGTATCCCTGTGCAAGCTAACTTTTTGAGGGAAATTATGAGAGGCATTGTCACATGTATTAATGCTATACAGAAACAATGGTAGATTCTGCTTGCTTCCTTCCATCTTTCACATGCCAATCACTACTAAGGTTTGGCTGACTTTACCAGCTAGCTGATCATGCCTTAGTCAAAAGGGCCTCACTGCTCACTACTAACATCTTAACCCTTTCATGTTGTGGAAGAAGCTTTCTTAATGTAGAGTATCTGTTGGGGCTGTTTCAGGCTCGCCCACCTGCCCTCTCCCGGCCAGTAGCTCTGCATAAGCTTGAAATAATTTATACTCCCACTCACGAGCTGGTGCTGTAGCCACAAAAACACCAGCCACTTGGCTCTGTTAATCACCAACATGCAAATCAGCCTCCACTGCAGAGAGCTGGAAAGACAAGTTTTCCTCACCTCCAAAAGCCACTATCCCCACAGCTCCATTTTCCCTCTCCCCATCCAGCTCAGACACCCAGTTATACCTGGTTGCTCTTCTTCCAGCTCCAGGCTGCCTACTAAGCCAGTGCCATTCTCTGCCACGACTGAAGTCAACTCCTTTTCTGCTGCCTCATCAGGGTGGATTACACTGCCTACCTCCTGGGAGGGCGTAAAGGTCTGGACGCTAGATCCCAACATAGGAGAAGTCTGTGGGGAGGTAAAAAAACCTGGGGGTCCACTGGGCATCACCTCAAAATTCTGGTCAGGAAAGGAATCATATAGTTCCTGTGAGTCGAAGTTAAGCCCCATTGGACTCTGGGTACCATTGCCCCAGAACTCTTGGCTCCCAGCTCGAAGGTTAGTGTTGTGACTTGGGGATGAAGGTTGCCGGCTGCCCCCAAGAATACCGTTGAGTGGGTACTGTCCCCCCGAGAACTGGGAGAGAAGGGGTGGGTCCTTGAGGTTGCTGCCAGGATTGGCAGATGGGTACTGTGAGTAGTTCCAGAGACAGTCATAGGCCACATTGGGATGATGGAGGTGTGAGGTGCTGGAGGAGTGGGGAGCAGAGTTCAAAATCCCTGAAGTAGTAGTGTGAGATACAGTAGATAAGCCATTAACATTCACATCCCCATTCAAACCTGGCAGAGAAGAGAGAAAAGGATCAGTTATAGATCCATATACATACATACAGTTAACAGACCACCAAAAGACCCCCTATGTAATAGGACTGATAAGATAAAGAGAAGGGAGAGACCCTGTTATATTTAGCTTTTAGATCTCTGAGGAATACCAAACCCAGATAACTCCCGAATGTAAGCTTAGCAACTGCAGCTGAGACTGCTGAGTAGGGGTACCATGGGAGCCACCAGCAGAGCTAGCTGCTGCTGCCTTTTTATTAAGTGAAGCTGTCTGCAGACTCCCTACAGTGACTTGCATGCTTCTTTCAGTGATTCCCAGGAGGAATTCTTCCATCAGAGGGGCATAACTGAACCTTCAAGGTACTCCCCATCCCAGTGTCTATTTGGCCCCATAGTGGCACCAGAAGGGACCAGCCTCCACCTCACTGGCACATGCAGATCCAGCACTTTGTGCTGGGCTAAGAATAGAATCTGCAGTCACCACAGTGACAAGATTTCAGCTCAGAAGGCTGTGCTTAGCCCCTCCCTATAGGTTTTGGAGAGTAATACAGTAAAAATCTTTACATGAACTGTGCTGCAGCATTCAACTCTCAACACCAACAGCACTCTCTGGGATGATAGAGGAAAATCACATAAAGGGAAACAAGGAAGTCAGTCTGAGACAGGCAGGAGAGAGACGCCAATGAAAATAGATTCTATCCCTCTGCAAGCCCCTTGTAGACGACGGAAAGATAAGTGATAAGTATAAGCCTGTATTTTTCTGCTGCAAGGACAGAGGAAAGTATGGGGGCTTCTCTCTGTTACTAAGCATAAAGGACTTGAAACCTAAGCAAAATTAAAGAGGTACTTCATAGTCATACTACACAGCAAAAGACCCAATTAGGATAGCAGCACTTCCATCTGGAAATATGAATTTCTCTCTAGGCAAACTAGGTACACACTAAATCTTTCCCTGTCCCTACCTTCTATCCGAGGACAGGAGGTAGCACAGGCACTTCTAACAATCTGTTCTTTCTCTGCTGTACAAACTGAAAGGCAAATATATCCTAACCTTCACCTACCTTTCTTCACCCTTAGTGCTGGCCCAAAGCAGCTTCTCCAACCTCTAAAAACAGATTCTCAAGGCTGGTCCTTTATCTCTTTCTCAGGGATATAACCTGGTCATCAATCAGCAGCAGTAGCCACCTCACCATTCTCTGGCAATAGCCAGGAAACATTGTTAACACAAGAGCAGGGTAAGATGAAAAAGCCAGTATGTTTTTCTAATACTTTCCAACTTTAAGTCAAGACTAAAAATGTTGCTTCTATAAACCCCTAGAACTTATTCTTACAAGTCTGATTTCTCTCCAGCAGCTAGTTCTGTGGATTCATTTCCTTCTTCCCTACCTAGCAGGAAAGAGTTGTTGTTGTGGAATAGCTAGCCCAAGATGGAGCCAAATCTCCTCCCACTGACCTGCTCTAAAGAAATGATGCCCATTCCCCCCCCCCACGCTCCCCAGCCCATGTGGCCCTCACACTCACTTTTCCCTTGCTGGGGGAAGTTCATGGGAGACCCGTTAGTGTAGAGGCCCTCCCCTGAGGGAGAGGGTTTCAGTCCTGAGGCAGCAGGTGCAGAGGAAAGGCCAGTAAAGTTAAAATGGTCGTTTGCCTCCATTTCTGTAGGAGGGGAGAGAGAGAAGGGGAAAAAATACTGATGGTTAAACAAGGTAATGTCACCAGGGATCTCCTAGAGGGAATACCCCCCCACTACTTAAGGTTGAGAAAGAAAAGGATAAAATATGCCCCTAACCTGACAATGAGTCTATAGAAGTCTTTCAATTAACTTTATAGTGACTTAAAAAAAAAGAGAGAGAATAATCAGACACAAGCCTAGGAGTCTACTCAGCACAGGCAACCTTATCCCTCTGTTAAGATATTAACCCTCTACATTTTCCTTTTGCTTTTATCCTCCTGGTAAGGTCCATCCCCAGAATCCACAAAAAGTTATCAAAGTCATATTTTTAACAAGAAGCCGTGATGATGGGGATATTGGCAGGAAAAGCATATTTGATATATACCCCATTTTGTTTTTATTATGCTTGAGCTAAACAGCTTGTCTGTTATCCTATCCATAGCCTCAAACATCTGAAGACAGTATAATTATGCGAATAAATGGATTTGAAAGGGAAAATACACACTTCAGAAAAAAACAAATTGTGGTATACACACACACACACACACACACACATCAGTGATATTCTATTGTTGTTTTTTGTTTTGTGATGTTGGGGAATTAACTCAAAACCTCACACACATATGCTAAGCAAGCACTCTCTCCAGAACTCCTACCTCACTCAACCTCAGTATTCTACTTCTTATCACAACAAATAGCACACTCTTCAAGACCACAGGCCAGAAAACTGTCAGCAATGAAGCATGATTAAGAGTGTCAGCTGAGCTGGGCATGGTGCACATGCCTGTAATCCCAGCACTTGGGAGGCTGAGGCAGGAGGATCGCAGCTAGTCTGAGGCCAGCCTAGGATACAAAGTGAGTTCAACGTCCGTCTGAACTTCATAGTGAGACCCTGTCTCAAAAGAAAAAAAAAGTGTCAACTGAGTAGTACCAGGAATGATGAGAAACAAAACCCTTCAACAGAATAAAAAGTAGAGGTAAAATAGGAAGCAGAAGCTAGAATTACTGGTAAAGTCTGACACATTAATCAGATACTTGTGATATACTACTGTATTCTAACTTCTATCAAGAGAAAATCTGTCTTGATGCAGAAAAAGCAGCTCCATAGATATGTTACTTGATTTTTTTTTTTTTATTGGTACCAGGGATCGAACTCATGACTGCGTGCTTGCAAGGCAGGTGCTTATGCTGCTGAGCTAAATCCTCAGCCCATTAGTTGATTTTAAAGGCAGAAGAATTCACACAGAAAAGCTGACCAAATTCCCATGAAGAGATAATAAATATATCCTAGGTGATGTTTTAATTAAACTTCTAAAGAGATAAATACTGGGCAAGGCGGTACACGCCAATAATCCCAACACTCAGGAGGCAGAGGCAGGAAGATCACCATGAGTTCAAGCCTGGCCTTGGCTGCAAAAGTGTGTTTAAGGCCAGCCTGCAATATAAAGTGAGACCCTGTCTCAAAAGTAAGTAAGTAAGTAAATAAATAAATAAATAAATAAAATTCAAAGAGGAAAAAATAAAGAATGTATATGACTACTCACTGGCCAATGCTGCAAATATATACTGCAAATAAGACACTATTAGGTTTATGTATTAGGCATAGTCAAAAAATACAGTGAACATCTATACTTTTCTCCTATTTATTACAGTAAAAGACACACTGCCTTAAGTTCCCTCAAACACACTTATTCTGTCACACTTGCCATTTTCTGAAGCAGTTCTGGAAATTTTCTTTCATGTCTTTTTTTTTTCCTGCTGCCTCAATGTTCTGAATCAATTCAAAACATTTACCTTTCAAGATCATTCTGACTTTGGAGAAGAGCTACAAGTCACAAGATGCTACAACTGGTGAATAAAGTGGGTAAGGATACATGTAATGTTTTAATGAGACTGCCTTTCTTGTTGGATGGCACGTGGCAGCAGCATTCACTAATTTTTAATCATACCTCATCAAGGTACTTACGAAAGCAATTTCATAGTTGCTTCATGAAGTGGCAAGAGTGGCCAGGCCTGGTAGGACAAGCCTGTTATTTCAGCAGTCTGGGAGGCTGAAGCAAGACACAAGTTTGAGCCCAGCGCAGGCAAGCACAACCTCATGCTTGCCAGGCAGGTGCTTATGCCACTGAGCTAAATCCCTGGCCCAGAAAGAAAATGTTTAAGAAAAAATTTTAAGACTCATATTCTGAATAGCATTTCCCATCTTCCTTTATTA
Organism: Hydrochoerus hydrochaeris; assembly: GCA_004027455.1. Lineage (NCBI taxonomy): Eukaryota > Metazoa > Chordata > Mammalia > Rodentia > Hydrochaeridae > Hydrochoerus > Hydrochoerus hydrochaeris. Next base: position 86,951 of record PVLA01003267.1, on the reverse strand, counting down.
AATAAGTAGCACACCTCAACCTGCTGTGCACTAATGGGGAAAACAAAAAACCCCAAATACATCTCTATAAAGACCTTGTGGTCCTCCAAGATTTCTCTATTATAGTTAAATGGAACGCCTCAATACTAGAGGATCTAAAAAATAAACATCATGAAATTAAAAACCCTTCTAAATAAAAGACAAAAAGGAAAGCTCATTTCCTAATCTGCAGGTTAGGTTCCTTCCAAAGCTCATCCTATAAAAAGGAGCTTCAATAGTTCACTTCAGAAATCCTGAAAATGCTATATGCCTGGAGAAACACTTTCATCTGATACCCAACTCTCCTGTTTCCCAAATTTTATGCACAGCTATGTTTTTCATCTGGTGTGTGTATGTGGGGTGTGCAAACACACATACACACAACAAAAATAAACATACCCCTTTCCTCTTATGTACTCTGGACTATACCCTCCCACTCAATGGTGAGCCACCGCTCATTTTTCTATTTTCTATTTCAATCTCTGAGGAAACTAGCAATCTTCTCTCTGTTGCTCTGGAAAAGCACAGCATATCTCCTTTCATAAATTACATACTAGGAAGAGTAAGTGGATGGCTCACAGAAATCAGAGAAATAAAAGGAATAGAAGTTACCTTGTGCCTGTCTGCTTCCCCACCGTCCCCTACTGAAGGGTCACAAGAACCGCAATCATTTCATTTACATGCTTCATAGACACACAAAATACTTTGGGCTGTTCAATGAGGTCAGCACAATGTAGTAGGCTCTAGGTTCACAGCCCAGCTCTACTATTTATTATCTTTCTGACTTTAGACAAGTTACTTAAACTTGGTGAGATTAAAGTATTGTTATTTGAAAAATTTTAATGCACACTTCCAGGGCTTGAGAATACTAAATTAGAAAATCCATATAAAGCCCTAATACTCAATAAATGTTAGCTATCATCATTAGAGAACAAAAAGAATGCGTAGATTACAAAACAATAATCAGCTTCAAAAGGTCTAAATATGTTAGAAAAAAGAATTTTTTTAAAGTACAAGGGATCAAACTCATGACCTTGCACTTGCCAGAAGGTAATTGTGCCACTGAGCTAAACACCTGGCCCTCCTTGATATGTAATTTAAAACCATTACCAGAATGGAAAACACTTCAAAACTAGGAAAGATCTGTCCAGATTTCCTTATATCCAACTTGACTCTTGATTTCTGATATTATTTGAATATGAGATCACAATGAAAATGTGGACAACTCCTCTCCTCAATAAAGGTTATCTCAGGGGTTATTTCACTTTAATCTTCCTACCCAAAAAGCTTTTCTTAGTAAAGCCTGAAGGTAAACTCTGTCCTCCAATACAGAGCCAGTAAGAACAGTAAAGCAAAGGAAGGCGTCTCCCTTTGAACTAGCAGGACTTTTGCCAAACTGGGGGGAAATCACTTAGTGCCCAACCCCCAGAGTAGTAGAGAGCTCTCATGACCAGGAAGTACAATCAGTCAAGTATCTAGCCCAATCCCTGCTGCACATAAATAGATGATTTCTTAACAATCTCAGTGTTGCTGGAGGTGTTGGCACACAACTGTAATCCCACCACTTGAAAGGCTGAGACAGGAGGCCAGCCTGGGCTACATAGTGAGACATTTGTCTCAAAACAAACAAAAGTTAGAGAGACATTGCCCCTTAATCTGAGGCAGTAAGGCACCTGCTACATGCTCAAATACAATGCTTTTCTCTCAGCTGCAATAACAAAACTTCTATTCTGTGGGTCTATGACATGATTTTAACAGAAAAAGGCTGACAACATAAGGGTTGAAATAAATATTACAGTTTTTGACACTATTGCATGTGTCTTGCCTGACCAATTCTAACCCGAAAGCCTCTAAGGTTACCCTCAGAAACAAGACACATCAATACCCTCCAACTGGATACTTTGGTAGTCTCTGCAGCACTCTGGTTGACTCTTTTTAGGTAGTCCACCAAAATTCCACATAAGGGAGGTTTCTAATTTGAGAGAAGAGGGTGGGTTGAGACTTGTAACTTTATCTTGACTTAGCAGCAAAACCAAATTCTATTGTATAGTGAGTAAACCATACTACTACAGGGCCAGGGGTTTAGCTCAGCAGCATAAGCACCTGCCTGGCAAGCTCTAGATTGTGAGTTTGATCTCTGGTACCAAAAAAACAAAACAAAACAAAAAAACAAACCACAAACAAACAAAAATACTACTACATGTTAGCTTTTTTTTTTTTTTTAACATATTAGCTTTATAACCATGAATGTTATGAAGGATAGTTCTCAACTCTATACATCTGGGTTACCTACCACATTCTAATACAAAGGTTTCCAACATGGGGTGATTTTACTTATTAGGGAACACTAAGTAATGTCAAAGTGCTACCAGCAGCTAGTAAGTAGAAGCCTCCTTCCAAGCATCATCAACACAAAGGACAACTCTCTACAGTAAAAAATCATCTGGCCCCAGATTCAGTGACAAAGGTTGAGAAACCCTGCTCTATGCAATAGAAAAGCTCCCCAACACCCTGGGAAAGTTTCAAGTTTTCACTGCTCCCAGTTCCTGATACTAAATGTAGGGATCTTTGACTCATATCTGAAAATCCCAGGCTGGGGATACAGCTCAGTGGCACAGTGCCTGCCTGGCAAGTGCAAGGTCCTGAGTTCAATTCCCAGGATGCCTCTGCCCCCAACCACTTCTTTCTGGCCAAGTTGTCTTCCTCCATTAATATAAGTTGCAAGAATCAAGACTCAAAACTCATATGCCCTCTTCTCCAGTCAGGATAGCTCATTCCAACCCTGATAAACAAGCTTCCCTTAGAGCTCTGACTCAGACAAACTATAGCATCTAACGACTGAGGTTCATTCTCTTTCAAAATGCCCTTTAGTTAACCTCCTTGCCTAGTCAGAACTCTTTTGTTTTTTGGGTACTGGAAATTGAACTCAGGACCTGGTGCCTGCTAAGCAGGTGCTGTGCCACTGAGCTATATGCCCAGCTCCCTAGTTAGAACTGTTAAAGTGAGGCAGGAAAAAGATGATGAAAGAACATTATCTTCTAAGGGAAGACCAGGCAAAGAAAACTGCCATATCCATGCTTCCCAATGCAATCTATACAAAGATCTTTATTTCTCCCACACTATGTAGGTTATACAGCACCAACTAGGTATTAGGTCCTACCATTGTTTCCAGCACCTAATTTAGCATCTAGCACACAGAAGAACCAAAAAGTATTTGTTTTTACTGATGGACTGAACAAATGAGTAAATCTGTGGGGTATTTATTTATTTCACTATTACCAGCTTACTCATCCAAGAAATAGGCTTTGCTCCTATTTTCAAAGAACCAAAAATTTCAACTTCACTCTTCACAGAGATAAAATTTCTAGAGGAAAAAAAAAGTCTGAAATCTTGACATATTTTAAATGGCTATCCCCTTGTAGAAAATAAGGCTGAGAAACAGGGAAGTAATAAGAACTGTAAAAAGTCAGTTTAGCCTCTAAAATAGTGAAATGTCTTGAAAGATTGAAATGTATTTAACTGAACCCTCAAAGTACACAAATTTACATATTTGTTAACTAAACACTGTAAAGGAATCACAAAATCTAAATTTTTCTGCCATATCTCTAGTTACTTTGTTGTGAGAACAAGTAAAATGTCTCTAAAACTGTAAGAAACTAAAAACCAGAGATGCAAATAATACATCATTTCATGTAAGTCACCTAAGCATTCTCAGATTTTGTTATCCTTGGGGTCTGAAACCAGTCACACAAATATAACTGTATTTAGGAGGACAAAATACTAAGTTAGTGCTACTGTACTGCTAATGACAAGAATCATTTACAGACTGTTTTTTTTTTCCAAATCCATTTTATTCATAGATAAAAAGGAAAAAAAAGTAAAAAAACTACAACAAAATTTTAAAGTACATCAATCGGGGTAACAATGGTACATACACTGCACATTATCATCCCCAAATCATTCACCCAGAGCATAAGACATCTGCCTTCAATTGTCTAAACAATACCAGTATAAATCTTTCTCTTCAGTGAACTCAGAGAAATCAGTAGTATAACTATCTTAACTATTTTTTATATACATATGCATTCACATATATACATGTTTTTTCTTTCGGCTTGTCACACTACAAAAACATGACGTTTACACGTGTCTTATTTATTTCACTTGTCTTATTCATTTCTCAAGGGGCATCTATTTACTTATAAAAGTGTCCAGTTTATCACTCTTTATGGCTGAGTAGTACTCCATTGTAAAAAAACACCACTTTTTTGGGGGGGTCTTTTTGAGACAAGGTCTTGCTATACAGTTCAGGCTGGCCTTGAACTCACTTTGTAGCCCAGGTTGGTTTGGAATTTCCATAGATCCTCTTGCCTCAGCCTCCCAAGTGCTGGGATTACAGGCATGTACCACCATGCCCCAGATGAAAAATAACACATCTTTTTATCCATCCCTCAGTCGATGGGCATTTAGGTTGTTTCCATGATCTGGCTATTATACACTGTGCTATTAACATGCGTTACAGACTATTTTAAAGACAAGGTTTTTAAATTACTCAAACTAACAAACTGTTGAAAAATATACCCTCTCAGTTACATGAGACAATGATGAGGAAGAATTCATTTTGGGCTATAAGATATATAAGGGCATCAATATTCTTTTTTTTTTTTTTTTTTGGTACCAGGGATTGAACTCACGTTCACACACTTGCAAGGCAGGCACTTATGCCGCTGAACTAAATCCCTGGCCCAACATCAATATTCTAAGAAATAAATCAGGAAGATGATTTGCCCAGCAACTACCTCAAGAATTGTATATTTCACTCTATGTCCCAGGACATAAAAACTGGCATTACTGTTGGGGATTTAGCTCAGTGGCATAAGCGCCTGCCTTGCAAGAGCTAGTTCAGGAGTTTGATCCCTGGTACCAAAACAAACAAAACTGGCACTATTGCCTCACTTTACACCGCATGAGGTCAAAATGCAGACCAATTACTAACCTTTATACTTTTTTTTTGGTGCCAGGTATCAAACTCAGGATCTCACACTTGCCAGGTAGGTGCTGTGCCACTGAGCTATATGCCTGGCCCTACAATTCTTTTTTGTTTTGAGACTGAGTCTCATTATGTAGTTTAGTGTAGGCTGGCTTTGAACTCACTATGTAATCCAGGCTGACCTCAATCTCCAGGGACCCACTAGCTTCAACCTCCCTAAATGCTAGGATTACAGGTGTGTGCCACTACACCCGGCTATACAATTTTAACAGTAAAAAAAAAAAAATGGCAGTTTGGTCCTTAACCTCTTCAAAGATTAGAAAGGAAGGTCAACAGCAGTAAGACAAAAGTCAGAAACCCATACAATATTTGCTTCTCTCTTGATAGCATCTGATTCCAGAACCATAGAACTACAAGACAAACCTCCTGGCATTTCAGATTTCTGATTGGCTGAGGTCAGCACATATAACTCTTTATACTTCAAATTTTTTTCTTTTAAGGAGAGCAGTCAGTAGGCCAGTCAGTAGACCAGTCAGTATTAAGAAATCTACTTTTCTGTAAAAAAATGCAGCCATTTTATGACAAAGCATAAAAAGCTTGCCTCAACTGTATTAAATAAAGTCAGTATTTTCTCAAAAATCTATTTCAAAGTCCAAAAGTAATAAATCTTTTTTTTTAAATTGGCATATACTGAGGATTGAACTCAGGATCTTTGCACAGTGCTACATCCCCAGCACTTAAAAAACAAAGTTGTTTTTTTTTTTAAAAACTTTGAGACAGGGTCTCCCTAAGTTGCCCAGCTCAGCCTCCCAGAGTGCTAGGTTTTTATTTTGGTTTTTTGTATGTGTACTGCTGACACTGAACCCAGGGCCTCATGAGTGGGAGGTAAACACTCTACCACTGAATGACATACCTAGACCTCTTCACTTTTAATCCCAACAGGGAAAAATCAATTTACTCTTCTGTCAGGTCCCAATTTAGGTAAGCAAAGGCTAAAGAAAGGGGAAGTTAAAAAAAAAAAACATTCCAGAAAACAAAACAAAGGAACTAGCCAGAGCATGGAAAAGCCTGACATCAGAAGGTCTTAACACTTCAATGAAAAGAGCAATGACATGCTCTTAAATGCAATGATGCCACTTCCTTATACTAGATTTTAATCAACAAATCTACAATCAGATGGTAGATTTTTAACTGGAAAATAGTTAAAAGTTGATTTAAATGTCAAGCTTACATAGTCCAAACGCTCATATGTCAGCACTCAAAATTTAAACTCTTTTGGTGAACTCTTGTCCCCAGCCAAACTTGGTGTGCAACAAAACGTCTGGGGACACATAGTACTATCACTTTAAGCTATAGAAGAAATCTAAATTTATCACGTTAAGAGAAAATCTCAGCAGAGGAAGAGCTTACCATTCTCCAAGAATAAGAGATGTACTTTCATAGACTGAAGATTAAGTCACAGGACAAGTAAACTCCTATTCTAAATTAGTTCCACAAAGAAGGAACAAACCTGCAACACCCTAAGTCAGCTAACAGGATTGGATTGCCCGCAAGGCTGTCCTTAGGCTAAAATCACCACTGAGGAACAACTCAGTATCATTCTGTACACATCAGTTCCCACCCCGAATTAGACAACTTAAGAAGTATGTTAAATCTTTCCCATCACCTCTTCATCCACTTCTCAGAATATTTCCTTCTTTACTTCACAAATTCACTCGCCCAGAGGCTGTGTAATACAGAACTGTCAGACAACATATTAAGCAAAATCCAAAGAAGCCGGCAGGGGATTTAGCTCAGTGGTTTAAGCACTTGCCTGGTAAACCCAAGGTCGTGAGTTCAATCCCCGGTACAAAAAAAAAAAAAAAAAAAAAAAAAAAAAAAAAAAAAAAAAAAAAAAAAAAA
>PVLA01003267.1:24252-79941 GCA_004027455.1 Hydrochoerus hydrochaeris | reverse complement strand
ATCCAAGCTTGCCCAGAAAGCCTCAGAAAATGAAACCAAATCTAATTAAAATGGACATTTCAAAACAACAAGAGTCACAGCATCAAACGCACAGCTGCCATTTCCCGGCCACTTCCTGCGGGAGGCTGGGGGAGGGGCTGTTTGTGTACAAATGGAGGTGGAAGCTATCCACATCAACACCCCTCAAAGGATACAAATTTCTCACTCTGATAAAGCCCTACAAAGGATGACTGCTACTGCCACTGCCTTTCCCTGAAAACTGGAAACACCAAAAAAAAGAAAGGGATGATGCGAGATCATCTTTTCTTCCACGGAAACGGGGATCCCTTTACTTAACGAGGGATTTCCTTGCAAAGGAATCCCTCTTTATCCTTCCCCTCAAACCAACTCAAATCCAGATGACTAGCCTTATCGATCCCATCCCTGGAGTAGGGGACTCTCTGAGGACGAAAGTGCCCCAAACCAAGTGCAGCACAATTTCCAGCCAGGGCCTGTCCCAGCCTCCACGCTCTAGAGGTGTGCGTGCTTCCACAAGGAGGCACCTTGGGACCCAGGGAAGCCCCTTCTGCCCTCCACTCACCGCGGCGCAGAGGCGCAAACACCCGGATACCCACAGACGGTTAACCCACCCAGGGAACCCCCGCACCCACCCAAGCACGCGGGCAGACCCCACCCCCACTCGAGTAGGTGGAGCCCCTCCCCAGGATTCCACCTCAAGTCCCCCTGGAGTGTTCTCCACCAGCCAGAAGGCTTCTCCGCCTCCTCAGCGTCGCTGCCGCCGCCGCCGCCGCTGCCGCTGCGCCACTGGGAGCCTTCACAGCTCCGCCCGCCCCCGCGGCCCAGTGCGGGTCCCCAGCTGCTCCGCCAGTCCCCAGGGCAGGGACACCCCGCGCAGGAAATAAGCTCCCCTCAGCTTCCCGCCCCATGTTAGGCTCAAGGCAGCTCCCGACCTTCTTCCCGGAGGGAAACCTCGGATAGGAGCGAGGTTTCCTCTCCTCAGATTCCCAGCCACAGACCCCACAAACCTGGGGAGGCGGCGTCGTGCCAGGCTCGGGGCTCGTGTCTCCCCGGGGGGCGGGCGGTTCACATGGCCGAGCTGTGGGCGTCAGAGGGGAGGAGACGCCCGCGGGGGGGAGGGGGTCTGGGGTCCAGGGTCTGGGAGGGGGGTGGGGGACGCGGCTCAACCGCGGGGCCCGAGCGGAACCAACATGGCCGGCAGGGGAGGAGTGAGTCGGAGCCGGAGGGGGCGGGGAAGATGTGGCCGCGAGAGCCGCCCTCCTTGGCCTGGGCTCCCGGGTCCTAGTGCCCGACGTCTCAACTTGCATCCTGGGATCTGGGTCCTAAAGCCTTGAGTGCTACAACCCACTCTTGGCAGCCAAATCTCTTTGAGGGCTGTTGTCTTCCTTCACACCAGCAAACTGGAAGGCGAGCCATAGTCTTAAAATTAACCCAAAAGACTAATCCACAATTCTAGCACCAAAGACACATGCTAACTTGAAGAAGGATGACAATTTCAGGGACAGTTTATTTCCCTGGCAGGGTAGTGGAAAAATAGAATTGGAAAGATTAGTTAGGGCACTATTTAAAGAGTTGGAAAGAGCAAGGGTGCACCACCCACTCACCTCTGTTCGGTCAGGGCAGCCTGGTGCTGTCTGGATCACCACTTTCCTGGTGACATCTGCAAGGCCCTGGCCTTCAGAAACATTCCTGTGAGTAGGGAAAAGACTGCTTGGTTCTGGAAGTAGACAATGGAAACTGATTCTAGACTAAAAGCCCTCCAAAAGGTAGAAGATAAGCAGAAAACTGACCAATAAATATGGTCTACTCATGGTTTGGAGATGTGGCTCAGTGGTAGAGCACTTCCCTAAAATAAGCTCTGCTTATTCTATTGTTGTAGTACTTTGTGAAATTTTCTGGAAACAGAAAAGTAAAATCTAGCAAACTAGCTTGGCTGTTACCTAATGTGTCTGTTGCAGGACCACAGGATGGGAGACAGTGACATATGATGTTAGAGAATATTGAATTTTTAGTTCAGAGCCGGTTGTGATACTGCAAGCCTTGTAATCCCAACATTCGGGAGGCTGAGGCAGCAGGATCATTGTGAGTTCAAGGCCAACTTGGGCTACAAAGTGAATTCACGGCCAGCCTGACGTGCATAGTGAGACCCCGTCTCAAAAAGACAAAATAAATAAATATATAAATAAAAGTTTTTAGTTCAACTTTCTCTCCTTTGTCAAATAAAATTAAAGCCCAGAGAGTTTCAATGATTAGTTCAAGGTCAAACAGTGGATAAAATATGACTAGAAAGGAAACCAAGTTCCATTTCCTTACAATTCAACACTTTTCAGACTTCAAGAAAATTCCCATTCCACTCAATGCAATGCAATTCTATAAACAGTTGCCTAAAATCTGCAAAGTACGGGCTGAGTGTCTTGAAAGAGTAACAGTGGGATGGTCAAATTCTGGCAGGTTGGGAGATGTCAACAAATATCTTTACCTAGGAGTGGTTAAGGAGGAAACATCTGAAAATTAGGTAAGGACTAGGCAAGGTGGGAGCAAATCGTTCAATTCTAGATTGGATTTCCTTGCTCTACACAGGGGTGGGCTTTCTGAGTGACCCCCCCCCACGGCTACAAATAGCTGAGAAGGAAGCTTGCTTTCTCCCAAAGCTTCACAAAATCTGTGAGCTAGTGAAGAAGACGAAAGGGAGTTTCTCTCCCTCTCCTTAGATAAGTAGATTATTAGGGGAAGAACTAGATAGGTAGAAACCAAAATCCTTTTCCTTGTCAAACAGATTTATATGTCACCTTGAGGGGAAAAAAAAAGACACCCTGCCTCCCAATATCCTGCTGATCTCAACTCTGTAGTGAAATAGAGACTACATGGAAAAGTCTCTCCTGAAGAAAGGAGCGGCCTAAAGAAGTTAAGAAATGCCTATCTCGAAAAGAAAACAAAAGAGAAGAAAAAAGAAAAGAGAAAAAAGAAAACGAAACAACGCGTGGAACTGACACTTGAAGGGCAGGGAGTAGAAGGAGGGGGAAAGGAGGAGACAGCGGCAGGTGGAGAAGAGAACTAATTTCTTCCTTTTCCTGTTTCCAGGGCAGATGAGGGAGACTCTCCCTACCTCCCGCTCCCAAATGCAGGGCTAGCCAGCTAGAAGACTGGACCAGCAAGGGAGGAGCCACGCCGGTCAGACGGGTGTAGGCACGCCTCTCTGCTCCACACTACACACCCACACACACCCTCCGCCGCTTCTCTCTGCTCCGGAAGAGCCGGTTACTCCGGTGCACACTGACTGCCCCCACCCCTTCCGAGCCCCAGGCCTAGTCTCCAGGGCAACCTCTGGAACAGTCCTTGAAGGTAGAGGTTGGCGAGGACCACCGAGATTACAAAAGAAAAGGGACAGAATCCCACTTTTCCCATCTGGTACAGAGGACTACAATCACCCTTATCCTTGAGTGAGACCCTGCCTTTTCCCATTTAATCAGGGATCTTCCTAGCATTCTGAAGGATGGTGGTCAGCAGCCAAAATACCCAAGAGCTGGGTGTTTACTTATTGCCAGAAGCCACCCCAACTAGCAGCTGTGCTTCTCCCTCCCTTCTAGATGGCAGAGAGCAGACTGCCCCAGTGTATGTCCCTAAACATTTCTCAATTCCATCAGATGTGGCCAATAACCTATCAATCTCCCCCTAAGAACCTACTGAAGGGCCGGAGATTGAGTTCAGTGGCACAAATAAAATGCCTGCCTCAAGCACAAGGTCCTGAGTTCAATTCCTGATACTCATCAAGAAAAAAAAAAAAAAGCTACTAGAAAGGGGAAGGGGGAAAAGGATCATTTTATCACTAATATATGAGAAGTGTATTTAGGAAACAGATTCCCTCAAAACAGGTCAGGGGAAGAGAAAAAGACAAAGCAAAGCGGAGAAAGAAATTAGCACCTGCTCCCCTTTCTAACCCTCTTTTCTTTTGCTGCACTTCCCTAACTCTGAGGTTAGCTGCCACAGTGCTGGCTCCACTGGGCTACTAGATGGCAGGGACCAGGAGGAGGAAGGGAAAAGGGGAGTCCTACTACTCCTAGCTCTACCTCCTTCCTTCTCCCTTTCCAGACACTGCTAGCTAGCATCCAACCCCAAGCACCACTACGGACAACGGTCACCTTTCTGCTGTGCCCTCCCAACCTCCTGGAACACAATTCAGAAGAGTGTGTAGCAAATCCTGACAGTCCCCAATTTGCAGGTGGTGGGTGGGAATGAAAGCACAAAAGAAAGAGCAGAGCTAGGGATGCTGTTGGACTTGGGGAGAAAGAGAATTCCCCACTCGAGGTAGAGTAATTATAAGAGACCCCTCCCTCTTGCTAGCAGAATGGATCACACTGTTAATAGGATCTAGTGAGGAGATGGCTCTCAGCCTTGTAACCATTCCAATTGGTCCCCTCCTCCCTTAAATCAGAGCATAACAGCCCTCACTCTCCTCCCCTTGGGGAGGCAAGATTCTCCCATAATGTATTAAAAGGCAAATACTCTTCTCTCCAAGTTGGCCAGTGCCCCTCAGATTTAGTCTTGGGATGGAGGTTCCCCTTACATCTTGAATGGCGGATGGCCTTCCCTCGCCTCACCCAGCACCCTGAATCCCTCAGGGATTTGATTTAGTTCAGACCCTACCCGTTTACCCTAACAGCCGCTAGCCAGCACCCAGAGCCCAGGGGTTCCTAGATCCTGGGGGAGGGGCGTCGGAGGCCGGAACGGCCAACCCGGGACCCAAGAACGGGGCCCTTCCCACCTGGGCGCTGTGGGCGGAGCTGGGGTCGGACCCCAAACTCTGGAGACTAGGGGTGGGGCGACGGCAGCGGAGAGGCTGGAGGCGGTACTTCTCTAGAGGACTGAGCGTAGCCGGGCTATGGTCGGGGTTACCCCTGCCCCGGCCCTTACTACGGGAGAGGAGAAGAGAGGAGAGGAGCTGGTGTGGCGGTTGTCCCCACTCTGTTGGGGTTAGGATGGCGTGGGAAAGCGCTAATTCCAGAGGGGAGGAGGCGAAACCTAGACCGCGGGAGATTTTTCTGGCAAGGACGACGCGGGGGAGGGGAGATCCTAGGCCCGGAACAGGAGGGGCACTGGAGAGGATGACGGCTAGGCGTGAGAAGCCTCTGGATTCCGGTCGCCGAGCGCGAGAAGCCGGCGAGTAGACAGCGCGGGTTAAGAGGAAGGGCAGCTCCCGGGAGAGGCCCGAGTCCCGAACCCCGCGTCGGGGACGGCGACTGGGACTCCGGGCCGGAGGTGGGGGCCGGGCCTCACCTGGAGCGGGGCCGGGCCGCGGGCTGCGGGCTGCGGCGGCGCAGGTGGCGGAGCGGGGCGGCGGCGCCTCCTCCCCCAGCCCTGGGCCGCCAGCGGGGGAGGAGGAGGTGGCGCTTAAAGGGGCAGGAGCTACCGGGGTGAGGAGTTACCGGGCAGGGCTGCCGCCAAGGCTCCGCTGGGGGGAGGAGAGAGAGGGGGAGGCGGGTGGTGTCTTGGGCCAGAACCAGGAAGGATCCCAGATGGAGGAAGAGAGCAGATCCCAGGAAGAGGCAGAAACTTATGCGGCAAAGTAGGAGGAAGGGTCCGAACGGGAGTACTTGGGAGAGCGGTGCCTGCGCTCCCGGGGCGCAGTGAAGACCTCTGCACAAAGGAGGCTGGGAAAGCAGTGGGAGCCATAAGGACTCCAGCAAGGCCCAGAGTGCTGAGAGTCATGCGCAGCTCCCTATGAGGTGAACAAGTCCCCAGTTTCACCACCTCCTCTAGGCCCCATCCGCACAACTGTGGAGTTTCTGGAAGCAGGAAGCCACAAGGGCAAAACCTTCCCGTCCGCTCAAGCTCAATTTTACCTTAGTGTCCTCACCGACTAGACGGAGGCCTGCCTAACAGCCCGACACAGGCTGATGTGGGACCGTGAGAATCCCTTTTATTCGTACTTTAGTTTTGTCCCAACCACCACCACCCTTGCAGCAATCTCTGGGGCAACGGGAAGCAGCTGCTCAGTGCAGCCCCCACCTGGTGGTGGGACAGGGTAGGGGAGGAGAGAAGCAAGGGCTGGAAAGAGAGGCCCGAGAGAGATTGGGGGGAGTGGAGGCACCTCAAAGACCCACCGCCACGACCAACGGTGAGCGCTACTGTTGTAGGGGCAGGAAGAGTACTATAAAATATTACTGGAATCTCCCCAGCTTGAATAAGGAGCTAGGGGCAGTACTGGTTGGGGGGACGGGGAACCCCGGCCTGAGGCAAGGGCTTAGAGGCTTGCATAGAGCTGGAACTTGCCAATGCCAGGATCCCTTGGTTGGCAGCCTCACCAGCCCCCCTGTCTTCCCCATAGTCCCATTTCCTCTCTTTCACCCCCTAAACGAGCAAAGGTTAGGCCCCACCCCTGCTGAGTCAGCCAGGGAGGGAGCTAGGCATCCCTTAGGCCTTCCCTAGGGCTGGCCCCATACTCACCCATGTCAGTCTGGCAGGACTCCCGGCTGGGACCACCGGCTCCTCACTGTCCTTGGCCCACCTTGACGTGAAGGCTGGTGTTAAGTCTTCTCAAAATGTGAACTGAAAACTAACAAGAATAAAAAAGCCAGTGTATGCTTCCTGCGAACCACACAGCCTGAACTGCTGTAGGGTGATGTCCCTGTGTGACAGACTGGGGTGGGAGGGAGGAGGGTAAGGCGGGGCTTTCTCTGGGTGGAGAGAGGGAGGAGGCAAGGACAGGGCAGACCAGGAGAAATATGGAGGAAGGTTAGAAGTGTGTTGACACTTAAGTGGCATGGTAGAAGAAGGTGGTAAAGGAGGAAGGAAATAAATAATTGCATCCAGCGAGAAGATTCTCGGTAAATGCTAGAGGACGTCCTGAACGTGTCGGGGGGAAGGGGTAGAGGGATGCAAATGACCTTTAGGGTTTCTTTTCCCAGGCCTGCATCTGGGTAGCTGGGGAAACCAGCAGGGAGGGGGTGACCCATACCCTGGGGCGTTCACCACCTTCTTATCCACTTAAGAGTCAGGACCTGGAAGAATTGTCCCCACCCCCATAACTCAGCATTTCACCAAATTCAAGCTTTTCTGGGAGCCGACTACCAGCCGCAAGCAGCTCAGGGGCTCCACCTTCCGTCCAGATCACGAAACAGGAGACTGGTGCCGAGTATCCGTAGGAAGACGGGAGGAAGCGTATAAGCCCTTGCTCCACCCCTGGCGCCTCTCCCAGGGCCCCTCGCCAACCTTTAGTCCCCAGGGGCCTCTCAATTGGGAGCTCAGCTTGTCTCCGCCTAGCTTCTGCCAAATTTAAAGGCCTCAGAGGTGGAGCCTATAGATACAGGCTCCTCCTCTGGGCTAAAGCCTCAGCTGGTTTGTAAACAGTCATTAGATGAAAACCACCTCCCAGCAAATGGCCTTTAAAGATTTCAAAATGGTGACATCAGAGATCTTGCAGGCTCTTGTGCTGCCACCAGAGGGCAATGGGATGGGTCTGGCCTCAGACAACACCTGGGGCACCAAAATTGACCTTGTATTCTGAACCTTAGTGGCTGAAACGAGCTAATTTCATTTAGAAACCCAAGCAATTCAAGAAGTTATCTCCCTGTAAGATCAGATCTCTCCCACTTTTTTTAAAGAGCAGAATATTGAGAGAAGGCTTCTGTGTGAGAGACACAAGTTTTCCCAAACTTTCATAGGGAACCTTAGAGCTGTCTGGGCCTCCTGATACTTTACCCTGGAGAGGCACATTACAAACAGGCTAGTCTAGGCTTGCTCATGTTATGGGGCAGGAAGTAGAACACCTTCTGACACCTTTATAAGGTCAGAAAAAGGCCCTTTTACCACACCATAACAAGGACAAGTAAGGTATTGACCATTTCCTAAAATTTTAGCTAATCTCTACCTTGTCTTGGAACATGCTACTTCTAAACCTTCTAATACTGCTCTTCTTAACATCCTTTTACTTTTTAACCAAGTAGAAATGTGCTGTATTAGGGGGAAAAAAACCCATTTACTTTCAACAAATGTTATGAGACAAAGCTGAAAGAGATCACACTACCCACAGGAAATCCTCTTTAAAGCCTACAGCAGTTCACAAATCCCAACAGATAGCATTTGAAATACATTTAGCTTACTTTGTGCTAAACTGCATCTATGGCCACTCGTGAAAAATATGAGTGCTGTTGTCAGAACCAAGAAAAACACAAATGCTGAGGGGTTTACATTTTATTGGAAACCTTAAATACTCTTCAGACACAATGTCTTCAATTGAGGCTCTTGTACGGCATACACAGAAACTGGTTTCAGAATTAGCGGCAAAGAGAAGGGCAACACAGCCTTCTGGCAGGAGGCTCTCATGATGCATGTTCTTCGGCCAGCTTATCAGCTTTTGCCACAGCTTCTTCAATGGGTCCCACCATGTAAAAGGCCTGTTCTGGGAGATGATCATAGTCACCTGCAAGGAAAACAAATCCAACTAGCAAGGAGCACAGCAAGGTAACCAATCTTACCTGTGAGTGGAGGCCACCAGACTATGACCAATTCATGTCATCTAAGAAACTTCTTCAATGTCCCTCAATAAGTCAAATTCAAAAAAAGACACAGTGTACTATGGATCAAGAACACATCATTGTCGGGTGTGGTGGTACATGCCTATATGCCACTTGGAGGCTGCCTGCAAGTTTAAGGTCAGCCTGGGACACATAGTGAGTTCAAGGCCAGCCTGGACTACACAATGACATGGCATCTGTACATGCCTCAAACCCCAAAAACCAAACAAAAGAATGTGTGACTTGGAACTATACTACTTGAGAGCAAAAAAAAAAAAAAGTGTTTTTTTGACAAAGTCTCACTATCTAGCCTAGGGTGACCTAGCATTTAAGATCCTCCTGCTTCAACCTCTTGCCTGCTGGAATTATAGGTTTGCACCACAAGGGCCAGCAACAAATTCCTGTTCTCTTCCCTGGCTATGTGATACTGGTAGAGTTTATTTTTAACACTTCTGTGCTGCAGTTTCCTCATTTGTAAAACAGGATAATAATGCTTATCCTGTACTGTTGTAATTTGCTCAAAAGAGTAGCTAGTACTGAAATCATTAAGGGTTGCATTACATATAAAAGGATGCTAGCTAGACCACTATTTGGGAGGCCAATTCTGGATTACAAATTTGAGATTTGCTTAAGTGAGACCTTATCTCAAAATATAAAAAGGGCTAGAATGTAGCTCAGAGGTAAAGTATTTGCCTAGCATGTGCAAGATCCTGAGTTTAATCCTCAGTACTGAAGGAAAAAATTTTTAAAGGAAAAGTGAAACATTACCTAAAATGAAGGATGGGGATGTACGGAGATAGCATGTTGCTTAACATGTTCAAGACCCTGAGTTCAATCTCAAAATCATTAGGAAAATAAAAGGGTGGAGTAGAGAAGCTAAAAACTTATGTCACTCATTCAGAAAAATGTACTTTCAAGCAAAATTTCTGAGAAATATTTAAAAAAGTAAAAGCCAGACATCATAATGGACACCTCAATCCCAACACTCCTGGAAGCTGAGGCAGGAGAATTAAGGTTGAATCCCAGCCTAGACAACTGAACTAGATCTTGTCTCAAAATAAAAAATACAGTTGGGAATACAGCAGTGCAAAGACGCTGGGGTTCCTATCCCCAGTACCAGGAAAAAAAACTAGCAGTATATTAGTTTCCATTGGAATGGGAACACATCAGGCATTCAAGATTCCAGTTTTTTTTATCATTTTATGTTCAGCTTTGTATCTCACCTGCCAAAATCTGCTGGAATCCTTTGATGGTCTCCTTCAGGGGTACCAGTTTCCCCATATGCCCTGTGAAGACCTCAGCAACCTGGAATGGCTGAGACAAGAAACGCTGTATTTTCCGTGCCCGGGACACAGTCAACTTGTCTTCCTCAGAAAGTTCATCCATACCCAGGATGGCAATGATGTCCTGGAGGGATTTGTAGTCCTATGAGAAAACAAAGGTGTCTAAGTGTTCAAAATTGTGTTGAAACAAGCCAATAGAGAGCAAGTTACATGCTGGGGATAATGAAGACTAGCAGCCAAGATTAAGTGTCTTCTACCCATTCCCTCAGGTGCTATCAGTAAAAAACCGAATTCCAAAGTCTACCTAGAAATTCAAAAGCCCTCATTAGCTCTACCAGTTGATAGTCTCAATTCCCCTTGCTCCAAAGCAAACCACAAGTGACTGAATCCTGCTAAGTTTTCAAATTCCTTCCAACTTTATGGCCACTGATCCTACATCGCAATAAACTTACCTGAAGGATCTTTTGTACCCCACGGGCAACATCATAATGCTCACTGCCAACAATGTTAGGATCCATGATGCGAGAGGTGGAGTCCAGAGGATCCACAGCTGGATAGATACCCAGCTCAGCGATAGCACGGGACAGCACAGTAGTGGCATCCAAATGGGCAAAAGTAGTAGCAGGGGCAGGGTCAGTCAAGTCATCAGCAGGCACATAGATAGCCTAAAGTGAATCAAGAACCCATGAAATGCAGCAGGAAAAATACTCCTCTGAAGCCATTCCCTTTCCTGACTTTTTCATCTTATTCTACCTTTGTATCATTAAAAATTCATCTGTGGTGGCACACACCTGTAATTCCAGCACTCAGGAAGCAGAGGCAGGAGGATCACTGCATTTGAGAACAGCCTGAACTACACTGCAAGATCCTGTCTCCAAAAAAGTTCATCTCAATGTCTGGGGATACAAAGCTCAGTGGCTTAGCATGTGCCTGGCAAGTGTAAGGTCCTGAGTTCAATTCCTGACACAAACAAATTTTTTTCTCAAAAAGCTCATCTCAAAACTGGGTGCCAAAAAAACAAAAAACAAAAAACTGGGTGCAGTGGTGCATATCTGTATTCTCAGCACTTTGGGAAGCTAAGGCAAGACAAGTAACAAGTCTGAGCTCCACCTAGATGACTCATTGACTCCCTGTCTCAAAAAGTAGCCCACCTCTGTAGAGTTTCTTACTATCCCTAATACCTGTTGAATGAACTTACAGATTACATGATCTAAGTCACAATAGAAGAATTTTCATTTTCATTCCTTTTGGTCTTCATTTTACACTTTAACTGTGGTAATGATAGTAACTATGCCACAACTTTTGCAGTTAGAAACAAAAACAAGCCAGGCATGGTGGTACATGCCTGCAATCATAGGTACTTCAGAAGCTGTGACAAGACGATCAATGCTAGTCTAACATAGCCAGACCCTGTCTCAAAAAACAAAAACGGTGAGGGATGGCTAGGGACAGAGTACTCCATGGGTTCAATTCCTAGTACCACAGCAAATAATCAATCAACTTCCTGTACTTTTATAGCAGACAGTCTTGCTACATAGTTCTGGCTGGCCTTGAACTCAGTATATTCCAGCCTCAGCCTCCCCAGTGCTGGAATTACAGATATGCCACTAGGCCTAGCTCAATTACTTTAGATAATCCCACAGACACCCTCCAAAAGCTGTGAGATGTAGGTAATGAGATTTTATACTTCTATGTACATGCCTTTATGTAACTTAAACCTTCATCAATTTGTTTTCCTTACCTGTACAGAGGTGATAGATCCTTTCTTAGTGGTGGTGATTCTTTCTTGCATAGTACCCATGTCAGTGGCCAGGGTAGGCTGATAGCCTACAGCAGAAGGAATTCTACCTAATAAGGCAGACACCTAAAACAAACAAACAAAAAAAGAGTATGAACAAAGGTTTTAAGTGTCTACATCACTGGTCAACTTCTGTTTTGTGTAAGCCCACAGAAAGACCCAACTAACCAGATCCTCGAAAGATTTCCCTTACCTCAGAGCCAGCCTGGGTGAAGCGAAAGATGTTATCGATAAACAGCAATACATCTTGACCTTCTTGGTCTCTAAAGTATTCAGCCACAGTCAGTCCAGTCAGGGCTACCCGGGCACGAGCACCAGGAGGTTCATTCATTTGACCATATACCAAAGCTACCTGCAATAATCATACCATATCAGAAAACCTGGCAAGAGGATGGAAACCACATACCCTAGGACCCCAATTAAAAAAAAACCACCACAGGCTCTCATTCTCAGAAGTTATCATTTGTTTATAATATGCAGGGTTGGAAGTGTAGCTAAATGGGTGAGCACTTGCCTAGCATGTACAAAACCCAATTTCCAGCAATATACCCCCCAAGCAAAAACCTATCAAATATTCATTTCAAAACAGAATACAAAATAATTTCTTAAATATTCATGTCAAAACATAATGCATAGTAAGACACAATTCCTGAAGAAGGATGGAAACAAAACATGTAGAAGTAAAAGATACAAAACGTAGATATCTAAGACATAGGTATCTGAGGCACAGCAAGCACCAGGAAACTCCTCCAAATTAGCTTTCAAACAGCAGGACCATTTACTATTCTGCTAAGGCTGAGGGAATAGCTCAGTGGTAGAGTATGGCCTAGTATGCAAAGACCTAGGTTCAATCCCTAGTGTAGCAAAATAAATAAATAAAAATCCAAAACTGTAACCTATGAAGAAAGATAATGTGCATTAAAGAAAGTTAAGGGGAAAAAATATTAACAATAGTTTTCTTTCTTTCTTTTCTTTTTTTTGTCTTTTTGAAACAGGGTCTTGCTATGCAGTTCTGGCTGGCCTTGAGCTCACTTTGTAGCCCAGGCTGGTCTCGAGCTTGCAACAATCCTAGTGCCTCAGCCTCCTGAGTGCTGGGATTACAGGCGTGAGCCACCACGCCCAGCCAATAGTTTTCTAGCATCACTATGTTGTGAAAATAAGTCAGCTCAATGGTTCAATACCTTCGAGGTAGCATCTTTTAAATTGATTACACCAGATTCAATCATTTCATGGTATAAGTCATTGCCCTCGCGGGTCCTCTCACCAACACCAGCAAACACAGAGTAACCACCATGGGCTTTGGCAACATTATTGATTAACTCCATGATCAATACTGTCTTGCCAACTCCAGCACCACCAAAGAGCCCTAGGAAAGATCAAAAAGAAATATTAAGGAGTCCTACATTCCCATATTAAGCATTCTTCAAAAAATTATTGCTTTTTTCCATCTTTCCCCTTCTCAGGAATGGCATCTGGCTTCAGCAAACTCAGAAGAACGAAAGTCAGAAAGCTGTTCATCAGTGAGGGACAGATTTCAAACACCCATTTACATCATGCTATATTTTTTCTCTCTCCTATATTAGGTTTGCAAAGTATGTACCCGACACTAACATACCAATTTTGCCACCTTTGGCATAGGGAGCTAGCAGATCTACAACCTTGATCCCAGTCACCAGAATTTCCTGTTCAACACTCATCTCCATGAACTCAGGAGCCTCGGCATGAATAGCAGCAAATCTATAAAGAGGAAAGAGGATCAGTATCTACCTACCTTGTTGAAAGCAAATAAGAAATCTTAAATATCTTTATGAACCCTTAGGACCTATACTGAGAATCCAATCTACATTTTAGCATCTATTATAATTTTCTGCAACAGACTTCATTGCCTCAGGAACTAATACCATTACTCCAGAGCCATATATGTATGTGTATGTGTATATATATATATATATATATATATATATACATTCTCTAACCTAACAACATTGTTTAACATACCAATAGAGAGGGGGAAAAAAAAAAAAAGTAAGTTTTAGAGACACTTTAACCTAAGCCATACAACTAAGACTTTTACAATACTCAACTGGGATCCTAAAAATGTACCAGGTTTTAAACAATCAGAACCTCTGAGTCGGCCAGATTCGGTGTCACACACCTGTAATCCCAGCACTCTGGAGGCTGAGGCAGGAGAATGGCTGTGAGTTCAGGACCAGCCTGGGTTACAAAGTAAGTTCAAGGCCAGCTTGAACCACATAGTGAAACCTTGTCTCAAGACCAAAAAAAAAGAAAACCTCTGGGCTGGGCATGGTGGTGTACTCTGAAGGCTAAGGCAGGAAGATCACTATGAATTCAAGGCAGCCTAAACCACAGTGAGACTGTCAAAAACAAAACAAAACAAAACAAAACAGCCCACACCAAAAACCCCGCAGAACTTTTGCATCCTTAGTTTCTTTAGAAAAACCTGCACTGTGTGATTTCAACAATTGAGTATGTTAGTATGTTATAAATTACCTGTAGGAAAATTCTGATTTATTAGTTATTACCCTGATGTCTCTAATGTAAAAAGCAGTTCCTGTGAGGCACAGCAGTACATGCCTGTAATCCCAGCTACTTGGGAGGAAGCTGATGCAGGATGGTAAGTTCAAATCCAGCCTGGAAAACTTTGTAAGACCATCTCTCAAAAAAATTAAAAAAGGGCTATGATGTAGCTCATTGATAGAGGACTTGCCTAGAATGTGTGTGCAAGTCCTCAATACCACAAAAAATAAATATGGGAGGAGGCAGTTCCTTCATAAACAGATGCTTGGAAACTTACTGTTTGGTTTTGATAGGCCCTCTTTCATCAATAGGTTCTCCAATAACATTCATAATTCTGCCCAAGGTCTCAGGACCAACGGGAATTTTGATTGGTGCACCTGAATCCAGGACTTTCTGGCCTCTGACCAGGCCTTCTGTACCGTCCATAGCAATGGTTCTTACTGTGCTCTCACCTATCAAGAGGCATTGGAAGGTTATATGTAAGGACAAGTCGGTTATCATTTAATGAAATGTACCTGGCGGGACAGACCTACTCAACCAGGACTCCTTCTCAGTATCTAAATGTGGCTTCAGGAAATTCAGAAGAACGAAAGTCATGCTGATAAAATCATCATAGAAGGAACAGCGTTTTCAGGTATTGGGTTAACTAACGGCTTCACTATTCCTAAAAATTTTACTTACCCAGATGCTGGGCCACCTCCAAAACCAGCCGGGTGTCCCTGCCTTGCACTTCCAAGGCATTTAGGATGGGTGGTAATCCCTCATCAAACTGGACATCCACCACTGCACCGATGACCGCCACGATACGCCCGGTGGCAGCGCCTGACTTGGGCGACGGAGATGTTTGCGCCGCATAGTCTCTGGCTAACATACAAAAACATGTGGAGCTGGGGTCAGTAAGGCTAACATCATCGGAAGCCCCGATTTAACCCACAAAGGACGAATTTCACCTTAGCTCGGCCTCGTTCCTATAGTACGAAAGGCGTGTCCAGCGGGAGGGCCACGCAGCAGCCGGGAACGTGCCTGCATAGTCTTCCCATCCTGCACCAAACCCCATTATTCATGATCTGACACCGCCATGCCATGGGAAGGTCAACGCACCTGCCGCCCACTTCTTCGTTACACAGTGCCTTTTCTCCAAAATCAGGCAATACTAAATCATAGAAAGCTTCCACGAGCGAATAGGTCTTGTCCAGCGGCCGTTAGCGGGCAGGACGCTGCTCCAGCATCCTTCTAGCACAACAGAACCCTTAGGCCCAAGCTACAGTTGGCTCGCGGCTCAAGGTCACGGGGAGAAAGACAGAAACCTGGCTCTCAGAGGAAGGGACTTACCAGGCTGGACTGCTGCCGGGGCGGCCCGCAGTAAAAGCTGCGGTTGGGGTAGCGACGCCGAAGGGCTGAGTCCCCGCAAAGCCCCGAAGGCCGACGCAGCGGCCACACGACCCACAAGACTCAACATGGCGGAGTCCGGGTGGAGACTGAAAGTGACCGCTGTTCGTGCCGCCTGCTCCTCTGCAGTTGAGGCTTCTGTAGCAGCACCCATTGGGTAAATTTCCTGCTCGTCATTCTCAGAGCTAAGTTTATAGGTCAATATACTTCCCTCCTCTCAGCCATTGGTCAAAACTGGTGCTAGTCTGAAATTCCTTTTATGATTGGACAAGCTGCACTCTGAGTCTCGAAACCTAATTGGACCAAAGAAATGTCAGTGCTTTGCGGAACTACGTCTAGGAAAGGGGCCGAGTTCCTGTTGGAAGCAGGAGTGAGCTAGATGGGTTGTCTTTCCCTGTCCTTGGGTTTCCTCCTTAGGTAGGACCTTGAGCTGGTTGACAGCCACGTTAGCGGGATTACAGAAATAGTGGCAAACCGGGCGTGGTGGCTCACGCCTGTAATCCCAGCACTCGAGAGGCTGAGGCAGGAGGATCTTTGCGAGTTCGAGACCAGCCTGGGCTACAAAGTGAGCGCAAGGCCAGCCTTAAGTGCATAGAGAGACCCTGTCTCAAAAAGACGAACGAACGAACGAAAGAAAAGAGAGAGAGAGAGAGAGAGAGAGAGAGAGAGAAGAAGAAGAAAAAAGAAAAGAAAAGAAGAGAGAAGAGAAGAGAAAGTGGTGTCTTGAAGAACCACCTAGGGGCCAGGGGTTTAGCTCAACAGCACCTGGCAAGCACCAGGTCGTGAGTTCAAACCCCGGTACCACAAACAAACAAAAAGAACCACCGAGGTTGACTGTGGCAATGTCTGGAGCCTTCTCTAGAGCGGAAACAGGTTTTTCTTTTCATAGGAAAGCTGAAATTCCCTAGCTGCTTTACATCTGTAGGATCAATGGAAGAATTTAACCATTTCTTTAACATGTATACTACACATTGAGTAGACAAAAAAAAAAAAATCAGTTGGATGTAGTGGCAAACGCCAGTATTCCCAGCATTTGAAAGTCAGAGACTGGAGGATCACTGGGAGCTCGAGACCAGCCTAAGCTATATAGTGAGTTCAAGGTCCACCTGAATTAAGACCCTGTGTCAAGTAAATAAATATAAAAAAAGATTAGGACCTTCTTTTTAAGGTCCAAACAAGCAAACATTGCAATAAAGTGTGATGCTCAGAATGCTGAGGCAGAAAGATAGCAAAGTTAAAGGCTAATCTGGGCTATATAGTGAGTTAAAAGCCAGCCAGGCCGCGTCTCAAAAAACAAAATGAGGGCTGGGAATTTAGCTCAGTGGCATACACCCCTGACTTGCAAGTACGTGGTCATTTGATCCCCGGTACCGAAAAAAAAAAAAGAATAAATAGTACAAATAATTACTATATAGTCGTGGTACACATAAATACATGCGTTGTGGGATATTGGTAAAAATACTATTTGTTTCTCTGTTCTGGTATTCACATTATATATGTTGCATCTTATAGCTTTTGTGGTCTTAAGGATATGAAACCAGGGTCTCACACATGGTAGGCAAGAGCTTTATCACTGGACTACATCCCCAGGCCAGTACATATACATTTTATATTTTTGAGACAGGGTCTCACTATGCAGTTCAGGATGGCCTTGAACTTACTTTGTAGCCCAGGCTGGTCTCAAACTCACAATGATCCTTCTGCCACAGCCCCCCAAGTGCTGGGATTATTGGTATGCACCACCATGCCTGGCTTCCAGAACATACACATTTAATTTTTTGGGAGGAGTAATGGGAATCGAGCTTAGAACCTCACGCTTGCCAGGCTGGCGCTTATGCTGCTGAGCTGTATCCTTGGACACCCCCTACCCTTTTCTCTGTAGTACTGGAAATTGAATTCAGGACCTTGCACTTGCCAGGAAGGTGCTTGCGCCGCTGAGCTATAATCCTAGCCCTCCATATACATTTTAAAATATTTTATTCAAAGGTACTTTGGGGTAGATTGAGGAAATCCTTTATTTTCCCATTACATTTCCTCAGACTTCTGACTACTAACCTGCATCAGCTCTCTTTTCTCTGTTCATGAAAAGGTTCCCATCATTTGGCAATGAAAAGGTATGAGTTTTAACAGAAAATAATGCATGCTTCTAATCTCAGCACTCTGGAAGACTGAGGTAGGAGGATTTCAAGTTTGAGCCTAGCCTGGGCAATTTAGCAAGATCCTATCTCAAAATAAAAAATAAACAAGGGCAGAGGATATAGCTCTGAAAAATTCCTGGATTCATTCTTCCATATAGAAAGGCACACTAAGATAAATATTCTTTTGTCTTCTATCCAAAATAACTTGTGAACCCTTTATTTCCTCCTATGGTCTAGCATTAAATAAACTTTTTAGAATAAGGGATAATTTTATATAAAAATCAAACAATTCTAAAAATCCCCCCCCCCATCCCTTTCTGGCAAGACTTAGTGTCACCTACATTTTTTTTTTTTGCATCAATTTTGGTCTTCTC
This sequence comes from Hydrochoerus hydrochaeris, assembly GCA_004027455.1. Lineage (NCBI taxonomy): Eukaryota > Metazoa > Chordata > Mammalia > Rodentia > Hydrochaeridae > Hydrochoerus > Hydrochoerus hydrochaeris. The sequence continues at coordinate 61,890 of PVLA01003267.1, read as the reverse complement.
TAGAGTTTTAACCATCACACACATTACACTGGCATCTCATCTAATCCAGATATCTAAAACACTCTCATATGTCTCCAGCTAACTGAACTTTATCACTGTTTGAAATGTATCATACATTTCTTTTTTTTTTTGTAACGGGGATCAAAATTATGACCTCGCACTTGCCAGTAGGCACTTACACCACTGAGCTAAGTCCCTAGCCCCCCTCTCTTAACAAGTATCAACTATAAGAACTTCTTGTATACTTGGATTATTTATTAAACATTTTCTTAATCACTGCAATTTCACATGCTTTCAATGTGGTAGGGGTACAGAATTGTTCTCCAGAGATGATTATGAAGTTTGTGAAATTTCAACTTTTTTTTTGATACCAGAGATCGAACCATGATCTTGCGCTTACCAGGCAAGCACTTGAGCCACTGAGCTAAATCCTGGCCCAAAATTTCAACTTGTCAATTTTGCCCTCAAACCTCCTCTCTTCTGTAATCTGATAAACTGTCAAATTTTTAATATGATCTAAAACTAATATATTGTTGCATGTTTGTAATCCCAGCTACTTGGGAGCTTGAGGCAGAATCACAAATGTGAGCCAAACTAGGCAATTTATTTTAATTTTGGGGGGGAGGGGTACCAGGGATTGAATTCATGACTGTGTTTGCAAGGCAGGCGCTTATGCCACTGAGCTAAATCCCGGGCCCCAAACTAGGCAATTTAGCAAAATTCTTCCAAAAAAAAAAAAAAAAGAAAAGGGTGGGAGGGCTGGAAATTTCACTCAGTGCCAGAAAATGAATGATGCTATCGTGTCTCTTTACAATAGCTCTCTGTCTGCTGTAGGTTATATTTTTTTTATGCCTTTTTCTTACTTTACTTGGCCTGAACTCACTCTGCAAAGCCTGTTTTTTCAACTATGTTTAATAAATGTGGCAGAAGCCTGGGCTACAAAGTGAGCTCAAGGCCAGCCTGAACTGCATAGTGAGACCCTGTCTCAAAAAACACATAAATAAATAAATAAATAAATAAATAAATAAATAAATAAATAAATAAGACAGAGCGCCAGGGGTTTAGCTCAGCGGCACAAGCACCTGCTTGGCAAGTGTGAGGTCAAGAGTTCAATCCACAGTACCAAATAAATAATTAAATAAATGTGGCTGGGGATGTGGCACACACCTGTATCTCAGCACTTAGGAGGCTGAGGCAGGAGGACTGCCATGAGTTTGAGGCCAGCCTGGGCTATATAGTGAGTTCAAGGCCAGCTCAACTATATAGTGAGACCTTGCCTTTAAAAAAACAAAAACAAGGGCCAGGGATTAGGTTGGCAACACAAGTGCCTGCCTGGCAAGGGTGAGGTCATGAGTTGGATCCCTGGTACCAAAAGAACAAAAACAAAAACAAAACAGAATGAGCAAGCAAGCAACCCTGGTAGGAGTAAACCTGCTTATAATCTGGAATGCTAAAGTAAACCTGCTTATAACTCTGGAATGCTAAAGTAAGAAAATCCCAAGTGAAAGGCTAACCTGGGCAGTTTAATGAGATGCTGTCTTAAAATAGAGCTAGGGATGTAACTCAGTGTGAAGGCACTGGTTTCAGTCACCACTACTGTAAAAATAAAGATCGATTTTTAAAAATTTATTTTTAAATAAAGTTTTAAAAGTCTAGGGATGTAGATGTAAAAGCTCCACACAAGGATATAAACACGTATTGCAAACCAGTACTAAAAAAAAAAAACCCAAAAAACAAAACAAAAAAAAATTCTTTTTAATTTAAAAAAAAGGCCTGGGATAACTAGGTTCAATTCCCAAAATTGGGACACACACCCCATAAATAGACAAAAACATTTGTCCAAAATAGAATACATCTTGGAAAACTTAGTGGCCTGTCATCTCAGTACTTGGGAGGTCAAGGCAAAAGGCTCATGTACTCAAAGCCAGACTGAGCAACACAAATTCAGGGCAAATCTGGACAACACAATAGGAGAAGCCTGTCTGAAAAAGACAAATCAAGCCAAAATTAACTAGTCAATGAACATAGTGTATAGCTCAGTGATAGAACTCATATGAGGGCCTTCAGTACTGAAAAATAAATTGCATAAAGAATAAATAAGGGGGAGTGGGAATATAAAAAAATAAGTATTATTTTTAATACTTATGTTTTAAAAACTACATGGTATTAATACATGTAACACATACACACTTATGTGTTATATTATGTTTAAAGATGTGTTATGTATCCCATGACGAATGTTATCATTATGCACTGCAAACATTTACTAATAGAAACTTATTTTTAAATCTAAAGGAAAAATGTGATTAGCTTTGGTTAAAAATTTTAACAGGCTTTTGATCTGGCATGGTGGTGTATGTCTGTAATCCTAGCACCTGGAAGGTTGAGGCAGGAGAACTACTGTGAATTCTGGTAGCCTGGGCTACAAAGTGAGTTCAAGACCAGCCTGAAATATATAGCGAAACCCTGTCTCAAAGACCAAAAACAAAACAAAGAACTTTAGCAGGCTTTCTAAAGAAATTATTATTTATTCTACAGTTCTTGATTTGGCTCCATGTTCTATTTTTTAATTAAGACCCAGATTGACTGTGATTTTTTTTTAAAGGTTTTTTCCTTTTTCCTTTTTTTGGTACTAGGGCTTGAACTCATGACCATGTCACACTTGCCAGGCAGGTGCTTAAGCCACTGAGCTAAATCCCTGGCCCCCTATTTTTTAGTTTTTTGAGACAGCATTTCACTTCATAATTCACACTAGCCTTGAACTACCTGTAATCCTCCTGCCTCAGCCTCTTGAGTACAAGCATTGCAGATGTGCACCACTATGCCTGGATAATCAAGTGGTATTTTATGTAAAATATAGTTATTTTTCATGTCACAAGAATCACACAGAACTTTTTTTGGTACCAGGGTTTGAACTTATGACCTCGCGCTTGCCAGGCAGGCACTAACGCCCCTGAGCTAAATCTCTGGCCCAAAACACATCTATTTTTTCCTAAAATTACAAATGTTCCTTATAATTCACCTTACCAACTTTAGAGTTAAAACTTTTTGTTTTGCTGAGGGTACGGTGCAGGTGTGACAGGATTTCACTAAGTTACCTGATCTTAACATCCTCTTGAATCATTCTTTCAGACTGGGATTGGGCTGGGGATATAGCTCAGTGGCATAAGGGCCTGCCTTGTGCAAGCACAAGGTCCTGGGTTTGACGCCTGGTACTACAGTAGAAAAAAAAAAAAAAAGTCTGGTATTACAGCAATGTACCACCATGCCCAGGTGTAAAAACTTTTAACCAATTCTTCATACTACTGATACTTACACTTATATACCTGTTCTCATGAGTATTTTGGAATGGGGAGGAAGGCAGTCTCACTATATAGTCCAGGCTTGCCTCCAATTTGTAGAGCTCCTCTGGCCTCCAGTGCTGGGATTATAAGAATGTACCACCACCACACACTTTCACATTCAGGTCTTTGCAGTTATATCTGCAGGCCCCCACCTACTTCTACTCACTACATAGTTCACACTGGCCTTTAACTCACTACGTAACCTATGAACTTGCAGCCATCCTTGCCTCAATCTACTGAGCACTGGGATTATAGGCGTGTGCCATTATGCCTGGCTACCAAAGCCATTACCAGGCCATTACCAGGCCTAGGACCCTAAAATAATCCAGCAGGTTCAATACAAACCACAAGTTTATGGGAGAAACTAGAACTTCAAGCCCAATTAGTTGAGGTCAGAAAAATAATAATGGTTGAGAAACAGGTGGATCATATGAAGCTTAGTGGCAAGTTTAACACATTCCTGTCTGGATGAACCACTGACACTACATGTCACCATTCCATAGAACAACTGTACCTCTTGAACCACCAGTGATACAAGCTACTTGACTGAACAGCAGCTTGTGCCACTGGTGGTTCAAGCTGCCTGGCAGCCACACATAGAAGCCCTATCATGAATGTGCTAGGCTGTTTTTAGTTTTATTTTTAAAGATGGGTTCTTGCTATATACCAAAGTTGGCCTTGGACTTTGTATTGTGATTATAGGAATACACCTCTCTGTACAGCCACTTCTCAATCCTTTAACATAGCTAAAGCATAGGTTGGTCATTATTTAACGTAGACACTAGATCTGAGGTTAAGAAAGTTATTTTTTGAGTCAGGGTCTTACTATGTAGTGCCACCTGGCCTTGATCTTATGTAGCCCAGGCTGGCTTTGAAGACAGACCAATTTACCACTGTTTTGTCAAAAACTTTTTTTTTTTTTGGGGCACTGGGAATCAAACTCAGGATCTTGTTTGTAGGCAGGTGCTTATTCCACTAAGCTATAATTCCAGCCCTCAAAAATATGAGTCAGGAACTACAGTTAAGACCGAGCTCAAAATCCTACCTTAGCTTCCTGAGTACTATTACAGGTATGTAACACCATGTCCAGCAAAACAATTTCTACTAAAAGAAAAAAAAAACAAAAAAACAAAAAAACTGGGCATGGTGGTACACACCTGTAGCTTGGGAGGCTAACGTAACATTGCCATGAGCTTGAGACCAGCCTGGGCCACCGTGAAACTATTAAACCAGGTGGAATATGCCTGTAACCACAGCACTGTGGGAGGCTAATAAAGATCATTGGTTTGAGCCTAGTATAGGTGATGCTGTAAAACCGTTTCAAAATAAAAACATACCATGTGTGATGTGTGCTAATAAAGATTATGAAACCCATGAAGTGTTTGAAAATGAACTCAACCTAAAATTTTAAGGTGGTTGGAGGTACTATATACGAATCCATGGTGGAGTATTTCCCTAGCATGTGTGAGGCCTTGAGTCTTACAACAAAAAAGTAAATATGTTAAGAGGTCAGGTGCGGTGGCACATGCCTGTAATTCCAACACCTGGGAGGTTGAGGCAGAAGGACCACTGTGAGTTCAAAACCAGCTTGGGCTACAGAACGAGTTCAAAGGACAGCCTTCTGAACTGCACACCAAAACCTTTTTTCAAAAAGATGAAAGGTAGTGGGGGAAGTTTTAAGAATCTTAAGACAGGATGGAATCAGAAACCCAACAAGTTGTATTTTTTTAACACTACAGATTAATGGCCTAGCAGTAAGTGAACCCTTAACTTCCAGAGATCAGTACTTTCAAGAGATTAAAGCCAAGCGTACTGCACATGCACTCTAATGTTGAGCTACACATACAGCAAGACTCTGCGTTAACAAAAGGGCATGGTGGGGGAGGAAAAGACTGAAAAACTGGTAAACATTTCTTCCCCTTGAAGCTAAAAGTTACACTACATGTCAAGTGGATCTTTTAGTAATCTTCCAGAAAAAAGGAAGACTAAGTTACAATCTGGAGGCTTTCAAGAAACTGTATTCCTTTAACAGGGTTAAGGTCAAAGCTATACTGTCACAGGTAAATGTTATGCCCAAAATCCCTGAAAGCAGGAAAGTTTTTTAATGGAATTTGGGGAGAAAAAAAATCATTTTTCAGCAGCATCCTGATAGAAGCCACATATTGAACAGAGGAAAGATAATACTCATGCTTTGTATCTTATACTTACCTATTATTGCCTTTCTCATTTATCATTTTTTTGTCCATTAATTTGTCTCCCTTGGCCTACCTGTGAGGTGCCTAAGCATTGAAAAATCACCTGAGGCAAGTAACTTTTGTATCACATGCAACGCAAGTCCTGAATATCTGCTATATAAATAAGTGCTGGGTGAGGATGGTGGCGCAGGCATAGTATAATCCCAGCACTTGGAAGGCTGAGAGGCAGGAGGATTGCTGCCAATTTCAGGTCAGCATGAGCAACAGTGAATTCAAGGCCAGCCTAAACTGCATAGTAAAACTGTCTTAAAAAAGACAAAAAAAAAAAATCTAAAAATAAAAATTACGTGACAAGTACATAGATAGAAACTGTAGGGAATGAAAACTGCCAAAATGCATAAGCTCAAAGATTGAAGAGGACAACAAAATTGGTTTTATTTTAATTAGATCACAACACTTTCTTTGTCAGCTGCTGCATAGTGCATCTACAATTTTCTATTACAGATCCACTTTAAGGTTTCCTGTGACATTATAGCAAGCCTTTTTTCACACAGAGGAATAGCCCCAAATTCTTCAAAAGTAAATACTCGATTCCAGTAAATATAGATACATGAAGTTACAGTAAAGCAGACACTTAAAAGGACAGCCAAAAAAGTCTTCCAACAGTTTATTAGAAAGAATGTAGACATTTAAAAAAATCCCACTGTCATGAACATAAATTGAGGTTTTTTTCAGCTAGGATAAAAGCTGAATCAAAAACAAATAAAAATCCAATAGTGTATTAACACCTTTTCATTCATTTGCCATATTGACAGTGCAAATACAAATCTGGTCTAAATGTACAGACTCCCAAGCAACAATGTACAGCTTTCTCTGTCCTCCATGCTAAGAGATGTAAAAGCTTTAAGGGCCAAACAATACCAAGTGTATAGGCTTCAAAAACCATCAAAGTTAAGGGCATTCACTAGTTTTAGCTAAGATACATTTGGAACACTGACAAGTGATCACTTACATACAATAATGTGTAGTAAATTTTTTGAAAAATAAACTTTAGTGGAATAATCCTGAAAGGTACACCAAAGGAATGGCAGGTTATCAGTTTAAATTACCAGCCAATTTAAGCCCATGTCTAAAATCTAAAATTTAGTTACCTTTCCCTATGCTGAGAACTTACTATCATGTCAGTAACTATGTTATGAAGTACAGGAGACTCAGGTGAATTTTTTTTTTAAATCACAAATGCTGTTATCAATTGCCTAGGACCTCAACAGCTTGTGAAACTCTGGGAAACGTTCATGCATAAGGATAATCCCTCAGGTAACTGGAAACTGCCCCATACAATGGTAATATTATCAGCCCTTAATGAAGCCTTAAAGGAGAAAGAAAAAAAAAAAAAGATTGGAAAAATGGGTTAAAGGAGGCAAATACAGCATCTGCCTGTAGAGCTATCAACTCAGGAATTCTCTCAATTATGAAATCTTGCAGAGAAGTTATTTTCTTTTTCAAACTTCAAGTGATGACATTTATTTATTCCAGATCCGGCATTTCTGAAAGGATTTAAAAAACAGTACGAAATTAAAGTTTCCCAGTAAACTGTTCATCTTAGCTCAATCATTCACATTTCTACTTTATTCAATACCATGAAGATCAACCATTTCCCTGTGTAAATACACTTTTTATAAAGTCACTTACTTTCATCATCACTGTCTTGTGAATCCTGCAGATGGAGAAATAAAAAGTTACCAAGGTGTTCAAATATTCCTCTAACTGAATAGTTTGTCTGAAGAAATCAAAGCACTGTATTTTTGACTAAAATAGCCAAGGCATATGGCTATTAACACTGAATAAGACCTGGTTTATCTGAGGAGAATGGTATGTAGCTGAGGGGCTATATGCCTGTAAAAAGCTAAGTAAGGTGTGGCTTCCTGGTGAGCATTCAGCTCACCCTTTCAATCCCTCCTAACTGTCCTGTCTCTGTCATTCAGTAAAAGGAAAAATGGCTCAATACAAAGACCAATAGGCCAACAATAAAGACAAACTCTAATCCTAAATTACAATAACCTAGTTTCCAAGTTATATTGAATAATTTTTCTGGAAGATGTAAACAGGATGCCAGAGAGGGCAATGCTAAGGAAATGACCTAGTATTATATTCTTAACAGTTTTACAATGTATCTCTCTTGATTATACTTTCTGAAAAACCTGTTTTTATTTATTTAGGCTTTTTGTTACAGATCTTGCTCTAATTCAGGCTAGCCTTGAATTCACTAGGTAGCCCAGGCTGGCCTCTAACTCCCAGTGAGAATCTCTTGCCTCATCCTCCCAAGGGCTAGGATACCTGTTCTTTTTTTTAAACCTATCTTTAACTTATATCCTTTGTCAAAGTAATCCCTAAACTAACTTATTAAGTAAGACATGATGTCTTTCTGCAATGATTCTTACAAAATTTGGTCCCTTTAGGAACAGTCTATAAACACAGTTCCCTACTAGATATCCATCCATTAAGAATGGGCACATTTTAAAAACAGTATTTAGGAAAAAAACAAGTGTTCCTTCCCAGCAATCTTTAAGCTACATAAAACAACTGTAAATGCATTGTTTCTGATTATTAAAAGTAAACAGAAAAAAAGGATTTGAAGACTTACATCATCTGCTCCATCTACTTCTGGTAAATCTACATCCTCATCACCACCCATGTTGTTCATCATCTATTTGAAGTATAAAAATTAAGTTTTAAAAATGATGTTAAATTAAGCCCTAATTATCAGGTTGCACAATCCTGAATATTCAAGTTTGTTATAGAATTCCAAACAAAAAAATACCAAAGAAATATATACCTTTCTTTCTGCAAGGGAGTTGTTTTTTTTTTTTTTGGGGGGGGGTATAGGGAACCAAACTCATGACCTTGTGCTTGCAAGGGAGGCACTTGTGCCACTGAGCTAAATCCCTGGCCCAAGTTATACTTTTCTTTCTGGAAAAGGTAGATTATAGATAATTGTTAAAATTCCTGAAAACATAAGGGAAAGCAAAACTCAAGTTCTCTAAAAAAAGTGAAATTATTATATTCATCATGCAAGATATCTATGATAGAGAAATTAAATACCAAAATTCTAAATATTGGTTACCCCTGGTAAGAAAAAATAGGATTCATCTGTAGTGGTGAAGTTTTGTATCTTGCCATGTATATTATTTTCACTGTAACTTAAAATATTATGAAGGCCATAAATGATTTAAACTAATTATCGTTGCAAAAAAAAATAAAATAAAATACTTTTGAGATGGCTGATCTGTACAAACAGCCTGAATATCAAATCAAAGGCCAAACTTAAAGACACCACAAATGAAAAGGTCTTCAAAAGTGCATACTGTGGAATGTAGCCTTGAATAACTACAATAAATTGGGACTAGTAATACAGCACATTTACATAAGAGTACTAACTTATTCTCTTTAGTTGCTTTTTAAAAAGCATATGTTATTATTTGAAGAGATGCAGGTAACCAGAGAGAAACAACGATTATCAAAGAGGGAAAGATTCATCTTAATTAAAAGTTTTTCCACAGTATTTACATTTTAGAAAAAACTATTTAAATAGTCACATACACCTTTAAAAAGGAAAAATTAGGTGTGACAGAACATGACTGTAATGACATCATTCTGGCAATGAGACAGGAGGATCCTAAATTCAAGCCCATCCTGGGGATTTTGCCACTTAATAAGACCCCATCTCAAAATTTTAAAAAGGAGCTGGGGATGCAACTCAAGAGTGAAGGCTCTGGATCCAATTCTCAGTAACGGGGCGGGGGGGGGGGGGGGGGGGGAGAGAAAGAGAAAGAGAAAGAGAAAAAGAGAGAGAGAGAGAGAGAGAGAGAGAGAGGGAGAGAGAGGATAGATGGACAGACAACCTCGGATTCCCCAACATGATGAACATCTGGGGAAACTGCTACGAGAAGCCCACTGTCACAGGGCTATTTTACTACTATGAGGTATCTAAAATATCCAACTGCACAAAGACAAAGTAGAAGAGTTGTTTGGGGTATTGGGGATTTCCACAGAAGTTTCAGTTCAACAATTATGATGCTTTTCTAGTTTCATTGAGTTCCAGAGACCTGCTGTGCCTCCAGTAAATAATACAATTCTCTACACTTAGGTATTTAGGAAACTGACGTCAAACAAGTGTTTTTACCTCAATCAATAGTAATAATAAGGGCTGGGGAAATTACTCATTGATAGAGTGCTCTCCTAGCATGAGACCCCACTAGGTTAATCCCTAGCACCATAAAGATAAAAATATTACATATATGCTGGGGCCAGGGATTTAGCTCAGTGGCATAAATGCCTGTCTGGCAAGCACAAGGTTGTGAGTTCAATTACCGGTACCAAAAAAACAAAAACCAAAAACCATGTATGCCTGTAATCCCAACTACTTGGGAGGTTTAGGCAGGAGGATCACCAATTTGAATCCAACAGTGGTAATTTAATGACTTAATGAGATATTATCTCAAAATAAAATAGGGTAGAGATGTAGCTCAATACAAAGACCCTGACTTTAATTTCAAATACAGCACTATAGTGTGCTTCAGTGGCACATATACCAAGCAATGCACTACACACATACCCTAGTCAAACCTCTTAATATAATCATAATCATCACAATCTAGTTTTAAATAGCATAGGCAACTAACAAAGACACTTCTGAATACTTCACTTGTTATATTACCGACTGAACCCAAGACCCTCCTGCTAGACAAGGGCTCTACCATGTGCTACATTCCCAGCCCTTTTTATTTGAAAACAGTGTTAAGATTTCCTTTTGTGTTTCCTTGAGCATAAAAATGCTCAAAATATGTTAAGTGTAATATTAGGTGCTGAGAATACAACAACAATAGAACTCAAAAGTATTTAGGAGTTATTTAAGGATATAAAACAACACAAAGCACAATAAAAATGAATAGATAGGAGTAACTTTCATAATCAGGTTAAACCAATCACTATAGGTAAAAACAGCATATGTGGAATCACATGAATATTCTTCCCTCTTACTGAAATCAAGGTGTGAGACCCATGTGACATGTTAAATATTTTCAGTAGTAAATTAGCACTTTAAATAAATTTTACAGGTTTATATTTAATTTAAACCTAATGTTGTCTTTTTTTTTTTTTTTTGAGACAGGGTCTTGCTATGTAGTTCAAGTGGCCTTGAACTCATGGTGATCCTTCTGCTTTAGCCTCCTGAGTTGGGATTAATTCATCACAGTATGTAGGTAATATGCTCTTTTTAATCAGCTGTATTCTAGCACATACTGAGGACCAATTTTGTCTATAGATAGATCAAACTTTTTTCCTTTGGCAATATGTTTTTGTGACATCTTAGAAAATAGGCTTAACCACACATGGTAGAACACACCTTCAACCCCAGTACTTGGGAGACTGAGGCAGAAGAATCTCAATTTTGAGTCCAGTCACAAATAGTGAACTGAAGGACAGCCTAGACTATACAGGAAACCATCTCAGAAAACCAAGTGTATGTGTACACACATACACACGATGACTTGCGCCCTTTTCCTTGTTTTTGCAATTAAAAACCTACACACATCTCAATACGACTCACCATCCTTCTTACATTTAAAGTTTTATATCTGTACTAACTATATAGCTACAAAATACAAACCAACTACTGGATTCATTCTCCAAAGAAGAAAAATGTTTCAATTATAGAGTAACAACTAGCTGTGTTGAACTGATTGATTACACAGATTAATTCCTATCTTTCAGCACATTATTTTATTTACATATTTGGGGTACTGGGGGTCAAACTCATGATCTCGTGCTTGTCAGGCAGGCACTTGTGCTGCTGAGCTAAATCCCCAGCCCTATTTATTTTATGTAATGTTTATCTATTTTTAGAACACTTAATTTTTTAAAAATCATTTTAAAACAGTTTAAGATATAATTACTGCCAAGATCTCTTATCGGAGTAGTCTTAAAAATAAAAGCTTATCTTGAATTCCATTATGTGCTTAAAACTAATTATAATCTATAGAACCATATACTGAGGTAGGAGATAAAAGAATGCAGTTAAAATAACTTACCTCAGAGAAGCGATCAAAATTAGACATGTCTTCATCAGAATCATCCTCCCAGTCTTTCCAATTATTGAAGTCCACACTAAGCCAATTAAGCTATAGATCAATATAAACATACCCTATGATTAGCTGAACTTGCACGCTAAAACATTTTTGAGGTCAAAAATGTTTTAGCACACACAAGAAAATGTGTATACAAACACACACCAAGAACAAAAACACCCAAAAATGAAAATAGAAAAACTAGCAAGCACTTCAATGGTAAAAGTGTAGTTTCACAAAACATTTCAGAATCACTATAATTATCGTTTGAAACATTCACACAGGAACTATTCTTGGACACTTAAAAATTTTACTTTTTTCAATGGCTGCAAACCATGTCCTCACATTATAGTAAGCAATATTAAAGTCTTCTTTTACGCTAGGTCTGTCTTTCCCTCTCATTTTTCATGGTGTTAGGTACTAGGTGCCTTGTGCATGCAAAGCATACTCTCTACCACTGGGGGTCATCCCAGCCCCAAAGTGTCTCTTGAATGCAAGATTCTGTATCAACTGAGAGACAAGAGACAGAGAGAGAACATATGAGCTTTTATACTTAGCTATGAAATAAAAACACTGTGTTTCTTACCTAAAAAAATGTATCTTTTTCTTTTTTTGGTACTGGGAATTGAACTCAAGATCTTGTGCTTGCCAGGTAGGTACTGTGTTGCTGAGCTATATTCCCAGCTCCAAACAAGCATATCTTTTAATATAGATGTATCAAACATTCAAAGAAAAAATGAAAACATACCTTTGCCCTTTCTTTTGTTAACCTAGGCCATGACTGGCCAGATTCTCCTTTTCGTAAACAACATAAAATTGATCTGTCTGTCCTTTTATGCTTAGAATCCTAAAAACAAAAGCACAATGACACCATTTATCTCTCTTAGATAACTACAGTATAGAAAGCAGCCTGTCCTTTCTACCTCTCCATTTATTGATTTTTCTTTAGAGACAAGGTCTTGCTTGTTATCCAGATTATCTGGATTGAATTTTGCACTGTCCTACCCTCAGCCTCCAAGAAGCTGCAGTTAGTGGTATGTACCACTCTACCTGGCTCTCACCTCTCCTTTTCTCATTTCTTGTTCTATTTTTTTCTCTGTGATTCAAAGAGCTAGGCCCTTGACTTCTAAAAATTTCAAACTCTTTCCAACTGCCAAAAAATTTCTTAAAGACTGTTACTTAACTTGACATCATTTTTTTCTTGGCTGCATGAGGTGAATACAATACCTTCAAAAATCTAACTGAGCACATTAAGACCACAGAATGGCTTAAAGATCCTTTGAGAAGCCTTAAGTACACTGCTTGAGTCCAAATAGTAATAAGAATATGAAGAGAAAGGGTGAAAGATATTACAAAGTATAAAGATCTAGCTAAGTTCTGAACTGCTAAACCAGTTAGTGCTCACTGCTAAAAAATACTTGAAGTATGTCCATTTTCTAATATTTAAATAAGGATGAAGAATACTTACACTTGGATCAATACAGTGAAAAAGATCAATTTCATTTAAATGTTTAAAATTATCACTTCCTCCAAGACAACTGTAAAAAGAAAAAGAAATAAGCTTCTTTAAAGATTAGTAGTAACTACATAAAAAACAAAAAAACCCTCAGATTATTCAGTCTTCTGAGGTAAGACTTTAAACCTAATTACATAAAACAATAAATTTACCTGAAAGTAAGTTTGGATTTTTCAAAGTTTACATTAACATCTTTACTATCTTCAACACAAAATTCAATGAAGACATAGTCTCTTCGATCATACCACTTTGCAGAAGCAGGCTGCCTACAAAGAAAAATAAGACAAACTCGTTTATTAACTGAATATTTACATAATCTCCAAAGTGCAGGAGGTAAGTAATGTATTTCTCTACTCTAGTATATAGCACTAGTTATTCTGAGGCACTTCACCGCAATTTATTTATTTATTTATTTATTTATTCCCGGTACTGGGGATCAGACTCACGACCTTGCACTTGCCAGGCATGCGCTTAAGCCACTGAGCTAAATCCCCAGCCCACTTCACTGTAATTTAAACAGAAACTTCATTTTTACAGTAACCATTACATTTAAAATATTAAGGCTTTTTTGGAAGAGGCAGCAATACTGGGAATGAACACAGCTTTTACACTAAGCTATCCTTTTTACTAAGTATTGAACTCAGGGACTCCCACAAGCTAGGCAACCACTCCACCACTAAAGAGTATTTCCAGCTTCCGCGTCTCCCAATCTTTTGAGAGAGGATTTCACAAATTGCTGATTTTCCCAGGCTGAGGTCAAACTTGCAATCCTCCTGCCTTGGCCTCACAATGCTACACACCACCATATCTGGCTAAAAATTAAAAAAAAAATACCAAGGATCAAACTCATGACCTCAAGCTTGCCAGGCAGGCACTTATGCCACTGAACTAAATCCCCAGCCCTAAAAATTATATATTTTACAACTTCACCTTTTCTGTACCTACACCCAAAATATACTAGAAGAAACCTGCAATTTTTACCTTTTTCTTAATACTGTTTTTCTCTTCACAATGTTGGCTGCCAGAACTCAAACCAACTATAAAAATTATGTTTTATAAACCACTGTGACTGCTGGGCATAGTGGTGTACACCTGCCATTCTAGCATCTGGGAGACTGAGACAGGAAGATCCAGGCCAGCCTGGGCTACATAGTGAGTTAAGGTCAGCCTGAATTGCATGGCGACACCTCTCAAAAACTGATATCAAAAAACAAAAAACAGCTGAGCGTGGTGGCTCAGGCCTTTAATCCCGGCACTTGGGAGGCTGAGTCAGGAGGATTGTTGTGAGTTCGAGACCAGCCTGGGTTACAGAGTGAGCTCAAGGCCAGCCTGAACTGCATAATGAGACCCTGTCTCAAAAAGACAAAAAACAAAACAAAACACCCCACCAGATATGAGGTGCACACTTATCTTAGCATTATGGAACAGAAGGCCAGTGAATTTAAGGCCAGCATGAACTGAGAGAAGACCTTGTTTCAAAACAAACAATCATGTTTTAAGCTTTGGAACCTATGTCCGTAGTACAGTATTTGTCTAGCACACACTAGGTCCTGGGGATTCCCAGACTATATAGAAAAAGGAAAGCTATTAATCTGTTAAAACCCATTAAAAAGCAAACACATTCAAGTACAGTTAACTGGTAGAAAAGACTATGTCAAGTGTGCTGTGGTGCATGCCTATAATCCCAGTCATTCCAGAGGTTAATGTAGGATTACTCCAAATCCAAAACAGCCTGGGCAATTCAGGGAGATCCTGCATCAAAATAAAATGTTTAAAAAAGACAGAGGATTTAAATTAGTAGTAGAGTACTTGCTGGATGTGGTAGTACATGCCTGTGATCCCAGCATTCAGGAAGCTGAGGCAGGAGGATCATTGTGACTTGAAGGCAGCCTGGGTTACTTAAGTTTAAGGCCAACCTGCACTACACATAGAAAGACCTTGTCTCTAAACATGGAAGTATAAAAGTAACAGAGTACTTACCTAACATGCTTGAGGTTCTATCCCTCAATACTACTAATGAATGAGGAAAAAAACCAACAGCTACTGGGCAGGCTGAGACAGGAAGACTATCATGGCCCAAGAGTTTACATTCTCAGTCTAGTTAGTAGATTTGGTGGTAGGGCAGATGTCTACTCTGCCCAATCTAGCCTTCAGTTTGAGATCTTCCTGCCTCAGTGATTATTTGTGTGGGCCACCATACTTTTTGATGTGTCTGATTGTTAGCACACCTTAATCTACAATCTTTTGCATGTATTGGTTATATATGATTTCCTAACTCTTTCCAAAACAGTAACCTCAGCATGTGGTAACAGGGTGTCTTTTAAAATACTTGTTACTTTGTAACTGATAGAGGGGTTTGGTTTTTTTTTTTTGCTTAATGGTAGTGCACAGGATTATTAGCATTTACAAGGCTATAGGCTTAATCCAGGACAACAAAATCTACAATGTGTGTGTTATATGTACAGTTAAGTAAAACTTTGAATAAATTTTAGTTTGTGATCCTGGGGATTGAACTAATTGCTTCATAAATGTTTAACATATATGCTCTACCACTGAACTAAGTTTTGGACTTCAACAGATTTTCTTTTTGTGGAAGTACTGTACTAAGGATTGAATCCAGGACCTTTACACTAAGCTAACAGATTACCAGCCCTTTTATACCCTATTTTGAGACAAAATCATGGTAAATCACTGAGTCACCCAGGCTAAGCTCAAACTTTCAATCTTTCTACCTAAGCCTCTCAGAGTGCTGGGATTATAGGAATGTGCCAAGACCATGTTTGGCTTCACTTCCAAGACCATGCCTGGCTTCACTTCCCTTTTATTAAAGTCTAAGCAAGTTAGCATTACATGGTTTTATACTCAATAAAGGAAAATGATGTTCAAATAAGGGGATTATCTTAAAACTAAGGCCCTGGGTTCAACCTCCTACTACCTTCCACACCAAAGTTGGTAGAAATTCATGAGATTCTGTTTTGTCTTTAACTCTAGGATGCAAACAGCACTAGGAAAATCCATTTAAAAGTCTGTAGCATGCACCAATTATTTTGGATCTTGGAACAAAAGTTTTCATCCTTTTATGCCAATTCCCAGGGTTCTTCTATATCTGGCTTACTGAAATATATTATCCAGTGACCATCAAGCTCATCTCTCTTCTGTAACTCACACAAACAGCAGCAAACTAGCTGGGCGTGGTGACACACTCCTGTAATCCCAGCATTTGGGAGGCTGAGGCAGGCAGATCTTAGCAAATTCAGGACCAGCCTGGGCTACAAAGTGAGCCCAAGGCCAGCCTGAACCACATAGTGAGACCCTATCTCAAAAAGAAAAAGAAAAAAAAAAGGAGAAAAGGAAATAGCAGCAAACTGATAGTGGGGGCAGGGTCAGGAGGCCTACAATGCTTGCAAGCACCTGCTGCTACTGAGCAGTGGTAGAGGGTTGCACTTAGTGTATCAGTAATGCTGGGGTCTGTGTGAGGCTGGAAAGAAGTACAGCTTAGACTGGAATACTAATTCTTTATAAAATGGCAATGAAGGAATGAGGTATTTCCCCTTCCTTCTCTTTATTAACTTCTACTCAAGCTAAATGAATCCACTTGACAAAGCTAGAGTTTCTTTACAGAATTCTAGCTTTGTCATTGAAGAAAAACTTTCTTTCTTTTTTTGGTCTTTTTAAGACAGGGTCTCACTACACAGTTCAGGCTGGCTTGGAACTTGCAATGATCTTCTTGATTCAGCCTCCAAGTGCTGGGATTACAGGCATGCACCACCATACCCAGCTACTTTTTCAAATATTAACCTGAGCATCACACAAATTGGAACATCGAGTGATGAGATACGTATCTCCAGACTTTATGCAACATGAATTCCACAAACTGTGGTATTTACTTGTTTAAAAAAAACTTTGACCTTGAGATGTACACCTGTAAAGTTTGATTCCAGTCTACAGGAAATATGAGAAATAGGAACAAGTCAAATGACATGACTGTCAGGCTAGGAAGTGAAAATTCCTGAATATCACTTTACAAATCACTGCATGAAAAACTGCTTCAGACTAAAAGATACTTAAAGAGCCAGGTGTATGGTGGTGCATACCTGTAAACTCACTCAGAAGACTAAGGCAGGAGGATTATTGCGAGTTCAAGGTCTAGAACTACACAGTGAGATCTTGTTTTCAAAAAAAAAAGAAAACAAAAGATACTTAAGAGATTTAAGAAACAAGCATAATTCAAGAACATGGTCTGGTTGGGTGTGGTGGTGCACACCTGTAATCCAAATACACAGGAGGCTGAGGCAGCAGGAGGATCACTGTAAATTTGAGGCCAGCCTGAATGGCATAGTGAAACCCTATCTCAAAAAGTCAGCCTGGAGGCTGGGGATGTAGCTCAGTGGCATAATCCCTGGTACCACAAAAACCAACCAACCAACCAACCAACCAACCAAAACAAAAAAAGCAGTGTGTGGTAGTACACTCCTGTAATCCCAGCACTCAGGAGGCTAAATCAGGGGGATTGTTTCAAGTTTGAAGTTTGAGACCAGCCTGGGCTACAAAGTGAGTATAAGGCCAGCCTGAACCATAAAGCGAGATCCTGTTTCAAAAAGACCAAAAAACCTCCCACAAGAAACAAAAGACAAGCTGAACTACCTAAGCAATGTCCCAAAACTTTGTGTTGCACCTGTATGATAGGTATATGGAAATTCTTTTTTTTTTTTCGTCTTTTTGAGACAGGGTCTCACTATAAAGTTCAGGCTGGCCTTGAGCTCACTTTGTAACCCAGGTTGGTTTCAAACTCACAACAATCTGTCTGACTCAGCCTCTTGAGTGCTGAGAATACAGGTGTTGTGCCACCATGCTCAGCTCTTGGTTTTTATGTCTGAAAAATATACTTTATGAAAATTGACATGGGGTAGGGGTATAGCTCAGCAATACAATGGTTGCCTAGCATACGTAAGGTCCTGAATTCGACTTCTTGCAGTCAAAACAATCCTCTAAAAATTTAAAATGACACTGCTTTCTTGGTTTTAGTGGCAACAAGGATCACATGTCAAGCATGCTAGGCAAGTGCTATACACTGAACTATTCCAGCTATCTTGAAGTTATTTCTGTGTACAATGCTTTGTGTTTTCTATTCAATTGAGACATAAGAAGACTGTAATTAACTACAGCTCACAAATCTGGCCGTGACTGTTCAATTATCATTTACTCTAAATTGTTGCTTTGGTAAATGGTATTCATTAACCCACAGATATTTAGCTTGTAGATGTTCCTTATTTTAATGTTTGTCATAAACTTAAAATTAAAATCCACTGGGGAAAAGTGGGAGTAATAGATAAAACAGACCCTGTTATGGTAATAGTTGACACTGACTAACTGGTACATTAGGAGTTACTATTGTTTGTACTGTACCTTTTGTGATTCAAGAAAATTATACAATAGTCAAAAGGCATTAACCTGGGGTTTGGAATATAATTCAGCAGTAGAGTACCTGCCAAACATGTACAAGTTACTGGGTTTAATTTCCAGTACTGCAAAAAGTAGAAACAACATGAATTCTCAATAATTTCACAAATGGCTACGTAAATAAAATTCTGGTAACTTGGTTTGTAGTCACATAATCAAAAAATGTTTATAAGTTTGTTTATTTATTTTTTAAAAGCCAAATTGTGGTGTCAGACACAGTGGCACAGTGCTCAGGAGGCTAAATTAGGAGGGATCACTATGAATTCAAGGCCAATTTGAATTACACAGGAAGACGACACTGCCTCCAATAGAAGTGGTGCACACTGGGTGTGTTCATGCATGCCTATAATTCCAGCACTTCAGAAACTGAGGCAAAAGGATAAGCAAAATCACTGGGAGTTCCAGGCCAGCCTAACCTATGTAAGTGAGCTCAAAGACAGTGTTAAGTATGTAGTAAGACTATCTCTAAAAACCAAAAACACAAAAGGTTTCATTTATAATCTCGCCCATTGTTTTCCATGATGCTCACAATACCTTTTTCCAAAGGAACCCACAGAAAGGAGGCTATTTTTTTATACGATTTTTTTGGGGTGCTGGGTATTGAACCCAGGACCATCATACTGAGTTATATCCCCAAGCATTTTGAGACAGGTTACCATCCTCCTGTCTCAGCTTCTCTAGCCTTATATATTAACATTAGTGAAATCAAGAACATTGTGCAAATCTATTAGTCAATCTCAGTAACAAACTTACAGAAGTAAAAATTTACATCTCTATGTGAACTATATAAATAATCCACTACTGCTGGGTGTAGTGGCACATTCCTGTAATCTCAAGGATGGGGCAGGAGGTTAGATCACTGTAAATGAGGCCAGACAGCTACAAAGCAAGTTCAAGACCAGCCTGAATCAAATAGCGAGACCCTGTCTTAAAATGACACACAGGCAAAGCTACTGGAAAGGAAAAAGTCAGCACCTCCTGGGGATCCACCATGGCTTAACTGGGAGGATCCAACAAGTCAACCAGTCAGCCTTTCTGGAAAGCTGTGCAAGCTGCACAGCTTCCAGGAAGACAAAATTCAGAGCCTCCAAAGAATCCACCATGCTGGGACTAGGAGGAGCCAACAAGAAGCCAACCAGCCAGCCTTTTTGTAAGCTGTGCAAGCTGCGCAGCTCTCAGGAACAAAAGTCAGTGCTTCCGTAGAATCAGCCGTGCTGGGACTGGGAGGATACAAGTCAAGCAGCCTTTCTGGTTAGCTGCACAAATCATGTAGCTTCCAGGAAAAGTGAGTACTTCCTATGAGCCTACAGGCAAGTGGACTGAGAAGCACCCCTCGCACCTGTTTCCAAGGACAGGCTGAACTGATCACAACTAAGGTACACAAGCAACTAAATGCTTGTACTGTTTGGTTCAATTTGCAGGCCTGGGGCCAGTTGTCTGAGCATCTCTTGGGAGGATGACAGTATGCAATACAGCAAATCTGGGGGATTTCCTTCTAGCTTGTCTTTGAAACCCAATATTGTTCTCACTGTTTTGCTTTATTCAATATTGTTTTGATTGGTTTTATTGTTTTGCTGTGGGTTTGATTTTGCTATACCTGATGGAATGGACAAGTATTGTGAAGATAAAAAGAAATACTTTGGTAGGTATTGTTTTCCTCATATCCTGCTTTGAAGCTCTGTACCAATTTTGCCGCTTTGTTTTGACTGGCTTTGATCTATTTTGTTTTATTTTATTATCTTAAAAAAAATTTTTTTTTGTCTTTTTGAGACAGGGTCTCGATATGCAGTTCAGGCTGGCCTTGAGCTCACTTTGTAGCCCAGGTTGGTCTCGAACTCGCAACAATTTTTCTGCCTCAGCCTCCTGAGTGTTGGGATTACAGGTGTGAGCCACCATGCCTGGCTACTATCGTTAAGTTAAAAAAATGAAAAAAAAAAAAAAAAAAGATAAACACAAAAATAAATAAAATAAAAATCACAGAGGAGCACTACTTGTTCTTCTGATAAGCCTTTTCTTTTTCCTAGTACCAGCACTTGAACCCAGAACCTTCACACTAAGCCACATTCCATTTGTCTATTTATTTTTATTTTTATTTTTTTTGGAGACAGGTTCTCATTATGTAGCCTAGACTGGCATCAAACTCATTGTGATATGCCTGCTTCAGACTAGCACCACAGGCATGGCATGCACCACTATACCTGACTATAGACTTCAATATGCTAAAAGCTGGTAGGTTTTATTCTAATTTGTAGAAAATTGTAGTACTTTTCAATTTAGAAAATAGATGCACAATGGCCTGGGATATATAGCTCAGGGGCACAAGCACCTGCCTGCAAAGTACAAGGAAATGAGTTTGATCCCTGGCAAGCATGCACACGCGCACGCACACACACACACAAAACAGGGAAGCTACAAGGAGATAATTTGCTAAGGAAAATGTCCCAGTTATCATTTCAGTTCTCTGATAGCTAACTAGATGGGAGGCATATTTTATTATAAAAAACAATAATGCCAGATGTGTTGGCACATACCTGTAATCCAGCACTAGGAGGCTGAGGCAGGATGATCAGCACAAATTCAAGGCCAGCCTGTGCTACACAGTGAGTTCAAGGCCAGCCTGACCTACATATCTAAACCCTCTTAAGTAAATAATATATTTACTTTATATATTCTTCCTATAGTTTTGCATCATTCTAGTTCATTTCCTTCAGCTCTCTATACTACCTTATTTCTCACAAAGGTCCAGATTGATTTCTTTTCAAATGAAAGTTTCTTCATATATAAAAATGTGATCAATCAAATGTTAACACCTGAATTTATTTGTATATACATCTCCAACCCTTTTTTGAGACAGGGTGTCACTAAATTGTCCAAGTGAGCTCAAATCTAGGACTCTCTTGCCTTGGCCTAACTAAGTGCTGGGCTTATAGAGATGTACCACCACACGTGGTTTAAGATCTGAATCTTAACTTGAAGGCATGGGGAAAATTAGAATGTTATAATCTTATCTATACTACTGATTACTTAACATACAAATATACTAGAGAATAGAGCAGTAACAGCCACTTATCTATACTACTGATTACTTAACATACAAATATACTAGAGAATAGAGCAGTAACAGCCACTTAATAAAATATGCTCCCTTTTCTTGAGGGTGGGTGGGTGTTTGAGACAGTTTCTCACTATGTAATTCAGGCTGGCCTGGAACTCATGGTGATTCTCTCACTGAGATTACAAACTAACCAACCAACCAAAACAACCCACCCACCCAAATATCAGCATGAAGAAACTAGTCAGTTAAAAAAAAGAAAAAGAAAAAGTGAAAAGAATTCTGACAAATTGGTAGGAGTGGTACACACCCGTAATCCTAGCAACCCTGGGAGGCTGAAGCAGAAATTACCACAAATTTAAATTCAGCCTGTGCAACTCTGTGAGATTCTAAATTCAGAGTAAAGGTCTTAGGCTCAATCCCCAGTACCATATGACTGAACACAATTATAAATAAAATTAAGTTTAAAATAAAAGTCAACCTTTTTTGTTTATTGCTTGAGATAGATCTAGCTGTGTAGCCCAGGTTCTTCTCAAATTCTCCCTGATCCTCCTGCCTTAGTCTTCACAGTTGCGCAGCTGGCCCACACCTATAATCCCTAGCACGTGGGAGGTTGAGGAAAGAGGATCAATATGAGTTTGAGGCCAGCCTGAACTGTATAGAGAAACTGTGACTCCAAAACCAAAAAATCCCAAAAGCTCAAAACATTCTGGGATGCACCACCACGTAGGGCTTAGATTTAAAATAAAAACGGGGAGGGGGGATAATCAGTCAAAAAGAAAGTCTCTTGTTTTGACCTAAGAGATTAAGGTAACCAAACTATATCCACTTCATATCCTTAAAATTATTATTTTTAAAATAAAGGACCTGCAAGTCAAAAGATACTTTTAAGGCTGACTTGGTGCTATTTTTCCAAATGTTCCAAAATATATAGTATATGTGCTGCCAAAGTGAGCACAAACTTCCCAAAATACAGCAAAGCTGTAATTAACTATAAAGACAGAGACTGAATTTATGTTTTTCTCATAATCTTTCAACTATTCACTACCCATCTACTTTCCAATCTGTGTAACATGGAATACAGATGAATTTGAGTAAAAATTGGCTACAGTAAAAGAAAGCATCAAGAATATGAGCTCCCAGTTCCAACTCTTTAACAGTCAAGTATCTTATATAGGCAAGTCAGATAGCTAAAACAAATTTAGGGTTTGAACCTGCACTAAACGAATGTTTATTGAATGTGGTGGAAGTATTCTGGAGATACAGCAGTGGACAAAAGATCAAAATCCTAGCTCTTAAAAAGCTTACCAGTGGCTGGGTGTGGTGGTTCATATCTGTAATCCCAGCACTCAGGAGGCTGAGGCAGGAGGATAGTTCCAAATTCAAGACCAGCCTGGGCTACAAAATGAGCTCAAGGGCAGCCTGAACTGCATAGCAAGACTGTCTCAAAGAGACTTAAAAAAAAAAAAAAAAAAAAAAGCTTACCAGGGCCAGGGATTTATCTCAGCAGCATAAATGCCTGCCTGACAAGCACAAAGTCATAAGTTCGATCCCTGGTACAAAAAAAAAAAAAAAAAAGTTTACCAGCTGGGCATGGTGCCAACACACCTATAATCTAAGCACTCAGTAGGCTAAAGAAAGATTGCTTGAGGCAGGAGGATCTCTGCAAGTTCAAGACCAGCCTAGGCTACAAAGTAAGCTCAAGGCCAGCCTTAACTGTATAACAAGACCATCTCAATAAATAAACAAATAAACAAACAAACCAACCAACAAAAAGTGGCGGTAGGCTCAAACTTCCAATCTTGCCTCAGTATCTTAGAGTACTGAGGTTACAGGTGTGGGCCAGCAATTTTTAAAAACTACTCAAATGTTTTATTCAAAAGTAATGACTGACTGTTCTCTTTCAGAATCCTTTTGTTATTTACATTTACTTATTTATTTCCTGCTCTAGTGGGGATTGAACCTAGGGCCTTTGTACTATGATATGTCCCTAGCCCATCTCCTCACTCTCCCTTTTTTCAATTTTTCTTTGGTCACGGGATCTCTATAAAGCTCAGGTTGGCCTCAAACTTGGGAATCTCTTGCTTCACAATCCAAATGCTAGATTATACCCATGGACTATGGCTGCCATCACACCTGGTTAAAATAGGGCATATCTAAAACTATATTTATTCAAACTGGGTATGTATGATGGCACACACCTATAATCCGTTTTCTGGGAGGCTGAGGCGAAAGGACTGAGTTGAGCTCAAAGTGAAAGCCCTGGACTCAAAAGCCAGTACCACTGCCTGAAGTGTATACACTTTTAATACATCTTCAAGTATCTTTCCATGTTAACAGATATAGAAAAGTAAAATGATAAAAGCCAGAGTCAGTATAAAAAACAAAGGATGTTATCTAGTTTAGAAGTATTTTTTTTTAAGCATGGTAGTGCATGGCTATAATTCCAGCACTCTGTATTGAAACCAAAAAAGAAAAGTACTGATTTTTAAAACTGTCAATTTAGCTTATTTATAAAAAGAATCAAGAAAACTGGTAAATCAGGCTGGGTATTTAGCTCAGTGGCATACACCTGCCTGGCAAGTGCAAGGTCATGAGTTCGATCCCTGGTACAAAAAAAAAAGAAAAAGAAAAAAAGAAAACTGGTAAATCTATTTCAATATATCATGAGGAAATGAGACATGAAAAGTTGGCTATGGAAAAAGAAAAAGTAGGTCTAAGTTTATAGACTAAGCAGTTCTACCTTAAGTATATATCAAAATCCTTATCCATAAATATCTGAAACCACACTATCTCTCATGTACTTTGGCTTAGAACTTCCTGAGACACTTCTTTATACTTTCAGTAAGCATTTCACTAAAATTTCCTGCCAAGGTGATATGAATGAACATGCTAGCCCTACTGCGCCAACGTGCATTAAAAACCCCCACAAGACTCCCTTGGGATATTTGAAATCTGAGGGCAATTCAGTATTATTTAAAACTGGTCAAGATACCAAGCAATCTACATACTAGTTTTAGGTGGTTCAGTTTCAACATCTGATTGTACTACATCTCCTTACATTCCATTGTTTTATCTTCTCAAAACTGGACTTCAGTTGGCTGCTGTGATTTTAAAGAACACTAGCTCACTGCCTGATCATGTGCATAGTATGGACATACTGGACATTGGGTTCGACACACCACCAAGAAGTAATTTAAAACTAAGAAAGCAGGTTGTGATGGTGCATGCATACATTCCTAGCATGAAAGGCTAAGACAGGAGGATTGTCATGAGTTTGAGGCCAGCTTGGGCTACCTAGTGAGCTCAAGTCACACTTGAACACACACAGTAATACTCTGGAAAAAACCCCCAAAACATGAAACAGTCCACTCTGAACCAAAAACATTAACGAACCTCCATTCATTGAAATGCATTTACCATGGCGAGCATAAGGACCTGAGTTAGATTTCTGGTACCAAAATAAATAAAAAATAAAAATAAAAATAAAATTGAGTGCATTCATTTTTGTGACACTGGGAACTGAATTCAAAGTCTTTATACTTAACTACATCCTCAACTCAGGATTTTCTCCTACCTCTCTACCTTCCAAAGGGCTAAAATGACACAAAAGGCTGAGATGACTGGGTGTGCCAACCTGTGCAAATCTTTTTTATTTTTATATTTTTTTTTACCTAGAGTCTCTATGTAGTTTAGGATGGCCTCAGAACTCAAGGAGATCCTCCAGCTTCTGCCTCCCAATGCTGGGATTAGAAATATGTGCCACCACATCCCAAAGGGCTCCTGGTGTTAATTTACATCTTAAAAGGAAAGGAAAAGTAGTTCAAGGTTGTTATCTCCTCCCTTCCCAAACATAAAATGTTCTTCCCAGCGAATTCCGTATTTCCCCATTTGTGGATTCTAACATCCCCAGGACAGTCTTAACTGTACGAAACAAAACTCCCTTAAAACTCAAAATTTTAGACCCTAGTAGGCTCTATTACTGTTAGCCAAGAAATATGATGTTATATAAGAAGTACTTTAGGGCCGGGGGTTTAGCTCAGCGGCCTAAGTGCCTGCTTGACAAATGAAAAGGTTGTGAGTTCAATCCCCAGTACCAAAAAAAAAAAAAAAAAAAGAAAAGAAAAAAAAAAGAAGCACTTTAAATTATGTCAGCCAGGCATGGTGGTGCACCTTTATAATCCCATCACTGAGGAGGCTGAAGCAGGATCACCATGAGTTGGAGGCTACTCCGTCCTGCAGTGAGGCCTTGTCTCCTCCTCAGAAGTCATAAATAAACCGAAAATACAGATATCATTTTTCTTTTTAAATTTAGAAGACCATGGAAAATTTTGTTTTTGTGAAGTGGGAAAAAATAAGATTTCAAGAGCAGTAAGATACAGCGGCACAAGCAACTGCTTGGCAAGCACAAGGTCCTGACTTCAATCCTGAGTTCTAATCTTGTTCTGAACATCTCAGGACACTAATTGCTTTGTGAATGGATGTTTTATTAACTCCTGAAGCTGGGCATGCAATCCCAGCACTTAAGAGAGTTGAGGCAGGAGGACCAAGGGTCCTACCTAGTCTGAACATTATATCAAGACCTTGTCCCAATTTTTTTAAATGGACTGGGAATACATGGTAGTGCAGGAACCTGGGATATAGCTTAATGGCATTAAGTGCCTTCTGGCCGGTGCAAGGTCCTGAGTTCAAATTCCAGTAACAAAAAATACATACATAAGCTGGGCATGGTGGCTCATGCCTGTAATCCCAGCACTTGGGAGGCTAAGGCAGGAGAATCGTTGCAAGTTCGAGACTAGCCTGGGCTACAAAGTGAGCTCAAGGCCAGCCTGAACTGCATAGCAAGACCCTGTTTCAAAAAGACAAAAAAAAATACATACACGTACAGTAGTACATGTAGTGTAGTGTGAAGCCCCTGGATTCAAACTCCTGTATCATGTGCAAATAAAAAATTATTAGAATTTTAAAAATATTTTATTAGTTCTAGAAATCTCCTGTATCATGTGCAAATAAAAAATTATTAGAATATTTAAAATACTTTATTAGTTCTAGGTCTCCTTTGGGTCCCCTATGTGAAGGATTATGCAAATGCATGACTTTTCCCTTTCTTATACATACCCTTTTCTTACTATACTGCACAGGAATGATGAGAGTGAACACCCTGGTTCCGTTCCTGATTTTAGAAGAAAAGCTTTAAGGGTTCTTTTCTTATTTAGTGTGATATTGGTAGTAGGTCTGTCATAAATGCCTTTTATCAGTTTGAAGTAAGGTCCTTTTATCCCTGTTTTCATAAAAACTCTTGTGATTTAGAACCTTTCTGTACACAAAGATAATTACATATTCTCTATAAATTCAAAAGGACTTGACATAAACATTCTACCAATAAGATACACTCCATGTGAAGAACTACTCTGGCACTGAAAATCTAGGACAGCAACATTTCATACAGGTTTGGAATATTACATGAGATGAAACTATTATTGTTCAAGGTAAGGTTAGAATTGGCAATCCTTGAGCTGGGCATGGTGGCACATGCCTGTAATACCATCAAGAGGCTTGGGCAGAAGGACTGCAATGAGTATGAAGCCATTCTGCACTATATAGTGAGACTCTGTCTCAAAAAACAAAACAAAACAAAACAAAACAAGGAGCTGGTAATTTAGCTCAGTGGCATTAAGTGCCTGCTTGCAAGAGCAGTCATTTGACCCCCGATACCCAAAAAAAAAACAAAACCCAAAAACAGGCACTCCTCTACAAAACCAAAAGCTCAAAAGTACTCTAAGGGAGCAGCCTCAATTTAAAATTTACTGCTGCTAATCTAAACAGTTGACAATAAAAAGTTTAATACAAAATATGTTGTAGTAAGTTACTATCCTAACTGGTTTTTTGGGTTTTTCTTGAGACGGGTTATGTTATACAGGCCTCAGCCTCCGAGTGCTGGCTTACAAGCGTATACAATACCCAACCCATCCTAAATGTTTAAGCTAGGTCAGGCTGGGGATTTAGCTCAGTGGCTTAAGTGCCTGCCTAGGAAGTGCAAGGTCATGAGTTCAATACCCGGAACCAAAAAAAAAAAAGTTAGGTCAGCCATGGTGGCCAGCACTTGGGCAGTGGAAGCAGGATTGCCAGGAATCTGAGATCAGTCCAGAGTACCTAGTGACATCCTGCTCCCCCTAAAAGGCATTTTTCATGAAAAGATATAATTACTAACTATATTAAGACTCCAAAATAATATAAAATGACAGACTACTAGAATTTACTTTTCCCCTAGCAGTAAGCTCTATCTCTATGCCCCAACAGTTTTTTCATTCATTTTGACACAGGGTATCATGAAGTTGTCCAGGATGGCCTTAGACTAGGGAAACTTCTGCCCTTAGCCTGCTTAGTAGCTAGAGTGTAACAGACACGTGCCACCTTGTTAGGTGAATTTTAGATTTTTAAACTAGAAATACAATTAAACAGGAGGATCAGATTGCTATTAATTTAATATTAAAAAGCCTGAACAAGTGATTTTGTCATTGCCTTCTAGTTAAAGCCTAAGCAAGAAAAAAAAAAAATCCAGTTGCCAGGTTACAATGGTTAGGAAATCAACACTGAACAAAGGCCATCATAAATTACTTTTCTAACTTAAGAGAAATTAACCATTTGCCATGTATTATATGACAATTTATTCTAAAGGTTCAATGTAAGGATTGATTTTATTTTTAGGATTCAATCCTACAAAACTGAGCGACAACAAAGGAAGACTTTAACCAATGTTACAAATAGGAAGTTTCTGCACAATTATAAGCCACAGCAGATAACCAAGACTCCAAATTTTACTTTGTATCTATTGCTAATTCCCATGATATTTTTTTTCTATGATAGTATTTTAAAAGTGCCAAACAGTTCTCCTGCATTAGTTTGCTGCAAGGAAGCACCCTTTCCTGTTATGAGATCAAAAAGATAGTGAATATTGCTGAGTATTACCCAACAGAAAGGCAGACTCATAAAAACACTACATATCTTCATCTACCTTATTTAAGGCACTTTTCCAAAGTGAAAATGACCATGAGAGGGATCTAGCTCAGGGGCATAAGCGCCTGCCTGGCAAGCATGAGGTCAGGAGTTCAATCCCTGGTACTAAAAAAAAAAAAAAAAAAAAAGAAAAGAAACCAAACGAAACTGACCATGAGGCAAACATTTTGAATTGATGGAAGACACTGAAGTAGTCAGGACCACACAAATAATGATACTCATAAAAAGCACTTTCTGAAAAGCTTCAAAAAGTGCCAAGAATGATGGGGTGTGTATGCTTGAAGCAGGAAATATTCTTTTAAGGAGTATTTTGAGGTGGATTCATGACAATGTCATTTGTTTTTTAAATCTTTTTCAGATACAGTCTCACTATGTAGTTCAGGATGTCCTTAAGCTCACTCTGTAGCCATCTGATCTTGAACGTGAAAGGATCCTCCTGCCTCAAACCTCCAGAGTGCTGGGATTACAGGCATGCACCATGACACCCGGTTGACAATTTTATTGGATTTGGTACCAGGAATTGAACTCAGGTCCTTGTGTTCACCAGGTAGGTGCTTGTGCAGCTGGGCTACATATATCCTTGGCCCAATTGAAGTAAATTACATTTGCCATATTTTGTAATCACACCTGGTTAACTTAGGAAGTCATGGATTCAATTCCCAGTATAGCCTCCTACCCCCAAATCAGTTTTGAAGGTGGCATTCTTCTAACTACAGATTACTTCTTGGGGAGTATTGACTCCTACACTTTTCATTTATGTAATATAACTTTTCTCATTATTTAGTTATGTGACCTCCAGAAAATATTTTATTTTTCCCCAGAAAGTATTTCTAATACCATATTTCTGTCAGGCATGGTGGCAAATGCCTGTAACCCCAGCACTAGGAAGACTGAGGCAGGAATATACTGAGTTCATTGTTAGACTAGACTACAATGGTGTGACTGTCTCAAAAAGAAAAAAAAAAAAAGCAAATTCTATTTCTTTGTGAAAAGGTATCTTGCTTAACTATATTAGGTTGGTTACTACATAAAAACTTTTCTTTCTTGAGACAGGGTCTCACTATGTAGTTCAGGTTGGCCTTAAACTCATGGTTATTCTCCTGTCTCAGCCTCCTGAATACTTTGATTACAGGCATGTGCCAACACACCTGGCTAAAAAGGCATTTTTAACATACTGGTACATTACTTAAAAGGTGGGGAAAAGCACAAGTTATTTTTATACAAATTTAAATTGACTTAGGTAGGCATGGTGGTGCACTCCTGCAATCCCAGCTTGCAAGAGGCTGAGGCAGGACTGCCCTGAGTTTGAGACCAGCCTGGCTTATAGAAGCCAACTTCAAAGCTAGCCTTGGAGGAGAGTGAAACCCTGCCTCAAAACATTAACAAATTTGACTTGAACCTTTTATCAATTTCATAGGGGAAACATCTTCCAAATTCTAAATATGCCCTTACAGTACATACATACTTTCTTCTTGGAGGTGGTTTTCAGCCATTAATTGGCAGTACCCTAAAGCTTTTTTTTTTTTTTTTTTGTGGAGGTGGTACTATAGTTTCAGAAAGGGTTTTCCTATGTAGTTCATGCTGGACTACACCTGATGGTGATCCTCCTGTCTTAGCCTCATGAATGTTAGGATACAGGCAAACACCAGCTTCCTTAAAAAATTTCCAGTTTTATACTCTTAACCCCCACCCTTTTGAAGCTAGCATCTAGATACATAGTTCACAGTGGCCTTTTTACTCATTGTGAGGTCCACTTTAGTCCAGCACTCTTGCCTCAGCTTCTAGAACACAGGAATTACAGGCACACACCACACCTAGTTTAAAAGTAAACCCTTTAAAGTGTATTATTTTGTAATAAAAACTACTGCCTTTCAATTGTTCTCCAGTTACTTTTAGAGCAGTTAGCCCCTTCTCCCTTTAAAAAACTTAAATTTTCATATCTGAAAAATTAAATATTTTTCTGAAAAGAATATAAAGCCTGAGAAAGGTGGTGCCTTAATCGGATTTCTAAATTGGTTAAAATCTTTTATCACAACAAAGATAGGGCTGCTTCAGCATCTGTGGTCACCTCATAATAAATTTGAACTTATTAAGCAACAAAATAAGTCACATGCCTACCTGGTTCTCACGCTGATAGAGACCTCATCTAAAGTTTACTGCGCAACCATACAAACGCACAAACGGTTTACAAGTCTCTGGACACGTGCAGCTAACTACCTGCGCTTCAGGCTAACTCCTGGCTGCGGGGGAGGCGGTCGAGTTTTGGCAACATGCACGTTTTTCCCAGAACCGGAGTTAGGAGGCAGTCTAGCGAAACCCATACTCCAGTTAGGAGGCAGTCTAGCGAAACCCACGGACCAGAGAAGCGAATTGCGGTGCACAGGCCTCCTTCCGGCCGCCTCGCAGGAGGGCCGAGGGCCGTGGGCCGCGTGGTGCAGCTGGCCGGAGTCCGCGCAGCCCCACCACAGGTGGGCCCGGCCCGGCGTCGCCACCGCGGGATCCACGCCTCCAGCGCCCGCGTGGACGGGCGCTCCCAGCAGCTCAGGGCCTAGCGCTAAGTTGCCGAGGTCAGACAGACCAGGACCGCCGAAAGGTGAAAAGTGGGGATCCTGGCACCGCAAGGTGAGGGAAGCTTCAGAGACGGGGGAAACGGTCATATGGAACAAAAACGTCCTCTACCCGCCAACAGTAAGCGGAGTGAAGATCTCAAGACCTCCCACCCAAGGCCAGGTACGACCGCCCCACTCAGAAGCCCAAGGGGCCGCACGCGAGAGGAGGGCGGGGAGCTGCTGGCTGCCCGGAGACCCCCGCGCGGCCTGGGCCTTACTCACGGGCGACCTTCCCTCAGCGGGATGTCGCACTCACATTGTGAAAGGGGCAGGGGGACGGACGAGCGGGTGGGCGGGCCTCTTGCGGCGGCTGCTGGGGAGTCGACTCCTTTCTGGTGGCGTCTCCGGCGTTGTCTCCCCGGTCGCGGCCTCTTCTGGCTCCCCTCAGGCGACGGCGACTGCGACGACGACGGCTGACTCGACCTGGGTTCCCACAATGCACCGCGCCACAAGCGCGGCTCCTTGGTCAGGGAGAAGAGAAGTGTAGGAAAAGGGGCGCGAGGACAGAGAATGAACGTGCGTGCGTGCGAGCAAGGGGTGGTGAGGCCGGGCGGCGGCTGGTGACGCAGCAAAATGCCCGGGCCGAATCGCCGCGCACGCGCAGTCTTTGTTTTTAGGCTCCTGCGCGGCTTTCTAGAGCTATCTACGGAAAGGGCGGGGCCTCCAAACTCCTTCGCGAGGGTTCCCGGGGCAAGCTCCGCCCTTCGCCGCGCACACCCCCTCCTGTGCAGTTTGCCTTGTTCCCGCCTCTCCTTCCGCGCTCTCCTCTCGCGTTAGGTAAAAACCGTTGGCTTCTCAACCGCCTGGCCCCGCGCCTTGAGCGAGTTAGCAGAGCGCGGTTCGCGTTGCATAGGGAGAAAGGCTGGGGAGAAGGCACGCAGAGTCGCGAGTCTTGATAAATAAACTGAAGCATTGGTTAGTTAAGCCACTGAGAAAACGGTCTTTCGTAAAAAGATGTGAAAATCCGTGAAGTCCGCGCAGGGGTAATTTGGGAATGGGGCCTCGGGACTCCTCGCGGTCGCCGTGGTCTTGAGGGCCGCAGCCCCAATCCGCGGCCGCGCAGGGTCGCTCGCAGTTGGGAGCGGCCTCTACTCAGACTTTGAGACGTTAGCGCTGACTGTGCGACCAGGGCAGGCTGAGGAGAGGAGAGCTCGGCGTCCCAGGACCCCGGTGGTAGGGAGGTCCGCCAAGTGCTGTACCTTGCTGTCTATTGGATGAGGGGCTGTGCGCTGCGCGCTGGGCTTAAGTCCAGTGGGGCACCGACCGCGGGGAGGCAGTGCTTGGCAAAGACACTGAGTGATGGAGGAAAGGAAGACAGACCAGCCTTGCGGTATTTAGAACAGGGAGGCCTAAGGAAAGGGTTGGAAAAGCGTTTGGGGGCGTCATAGTACATTATAAGGTGTTTAGTGTTGTGCAAGACAGGTATCGGGTACTGCAGAATTTTAATCAGAGGCACAAATTACACCAAAAGAGGAAGTGAAGCCTGTGTGGTGGCGCACACCTGCAATCCTGGCACCCAGGGAGAGGACAGCAGGTAGATGATTCAAACCCAGGCTTTGACCCAGTGAGACCCTGTCAGATTAAAAAAGGGCAGGGGATGTAGCTCAGAGAGGCGGCCTTGAATTCAATCCCCTGGAACAAGGCAAAAAACATACTGTTCATTTTCTTTTCAGTCAAATTGAAATGTAAAAACCATAATTCAATTTGTGGGACAGGAGCTGACAGTTTGGCATGTTAGGTTGTATCTGCAGGTCCTAGTTTACCAGTATGGCCTAGGAAATCCTAACTGTAGAGAAATAATTCAAGATAATTTTTGTTGGTATTTGTCAAAAATCCAAAACTCAAAAGATGACAGGAAGATCTTGACTTCAAGGTCAGCCTAGACAAAAATAAATAAAAAAATCCCAGATATGATGACACACACATGAAATCCTACCATCTGGGAAGCTAAAGCAGAAGGAATCCAAAATTGGAGTCCAAATTCTGCATGGTAGCACACTAGGAAGTTAAGGCAGGCAAATGTTTTAAATTCAAGCTCAGCTGTTTGTGTAGTAAGTCAGTGACAGTTTGAACTACATAGCAATACTGTCCAAAAATGAAAGAAACAAAAAGATGCAGGACAACCTGGCTGATTCAGGATTTTTTTAACGAGTCTTATCTTAAAGTATAAGAAAAATGGGATGCACAATTTAGTGGAAGGGTCCTGGGTTCAATCCCTAGTACCAGGCAAAAAGAAAAAAACAAAGCAAAAGGTCAAGAACAAGTATAATTTTGATGGAGTAGTACACCCTTTAAGATCAAGCCTTATTCTAAAGCTATCATTTTAATAAAATAAGCATTAGCTAAGGCATATAGAAGTAAACCAGGGACCGGGGATTTAGCTCTGACCTAAGCACCTGCCTGGGAAGTGCGAGGTTCTGAGTTTGATCCCCAGTACCAAAAAAAAGTGAATCAGTGTAGTGTCAGTGTACCTAGAAACAGCAGCACAGACACTTGATGAGACAAAAAAGAGTCACAAATAATGGTGGTGTTGAATATCAGTTTGTGTTCATCTTATATCTTTGGTAGGAAGCTACTGAAGTTTTTAAGTAACAAAAAATATAGTAACACTTCTCAAAATACTGTTTTGGTAATGAGATATAAAATGAAGTTGGTCTTGGTGGTATAGACCTATAATCCTAGCACTCAGGAGGCTGAGGCACAAGGATCACCATGAGTTCAGTAGCAGCCTGGGCTACATGGTGAGACCCTGTCCCAAAAAAATAAAAAGCCAGGTGTGGTAGCACATGCCTGAAATCTCAGCACTTGAGAGGATGAGGCAAGAGGATTGTCAGGAGTTTGAGGCCAGCCTGGGTCAGATAAGGAGTTCAATGCCACTTTGAGCTACATAGACCTTGTCTTAATTGATTGATAGATTCTTTTTTTGTTTTTTGGGTGCCGGAGATCGAACTCATGACCTCGCCTTTGCCAAGCAGGCACTTAAACCCTGCTGAATTAAACCCCCGGTCCCCAGAGTGATTGTCTTTTTGAGACAGGGTATCACTATGCAATTCAGGCTAGCTTTAGGCTCACTTCCTAGCCCAGGCTGGTCTGGAACTTGCAACGAACCTTCTGCCTCAACCTCCCCGGTGCTGGGATTATAGGAGGGTGCCATCATGCCCAGGGAGACCCTGTTTAAAAAAAAAAAAAATGATAGAAGAAGTTGAGTGGAAAGAGAAAGGAGAAGTAAAAAATTAAGGTGTACTTTGTAGATGTACCAACTCTCCAGGATGAATATAATCATTATGTTATATACTACAACAACTACTAATACTAATAATAAAGTAAATGGAGCAGGATATGGTGGTGGATTTTGAGAGTCTGAGGTAGGAAGATTACAAATTCAAACCCAGGCTGGGAAACTTTATTGACCTAGGGAGACATGTTCTCAAAGAAAAGAAAGAAGAAAACAGGAAAAGAAAAAAGACAAGAAGAGAGAAAAAAAAGGGCAAGAAGGAGGGCCAGGGATTGTGGCCAGTATAAAGACTTCTGAGTTCAATACCACAAAAAATAAAAAAATAGAGTACTACTTTAACGGTATAAACACTGTAAGAACAGCAGCCTGAGGGCCTGAGTATGTAGGGAAATCTTGGGAAAGCAGAAAAGAGGGGTAAGGGCCGATGATTTAGCTCAGCAGTTCAAGCACTTTCTTGGTAAGTACAAGGTCGTGAGTTTGATCTCCGGTACCAAAACAAAATAAAACAAAAAACAGAAAAGAGGGGTAACATTTGAGCCAAATGTCAAAGGCTGAATAAAAATTTTCTCCAGCCAGTAGTGAAAAGCAGGTTCTAGAAAGATTTCCTAGCAGTGGGTATAGCATATATAAAACAGAATCAATGGTACTTACAGGAGGTTGTGTAAAGTTCATTGTAGCTGAAGTTTAGAGAGACAGTGTAAAGGACAGAAGGTAAAGGCCCTATATACCTGTTCAAGGACTTTAATTTTATAGACAACAAAGAGTCAGATTACTTGTCTTTTTGTTTTTGTTTTGCTTTTGCTAGAAGTATTTTAATAGAATTGATTCCCAAGTTTTTGTTTTTTCTTTTTAAAGAACAACAGTTCTACAGAGGCATTGGTGGTATAGTGGTTAACATAGCTGTCTTCCAAAGAACAGGTCATACTAGGCATGGTAGTACATATCTATAATCCCATCACTCATTAGGCTGAGGCAGGAAGATCACTGTGAGTTCAAGGCCAGCCTTAGCTACCAAGTGAGTTCAAGGCCAGCCTGAATTGCATAATGAGACCTCACCTCAAAAACAAAACAGGGCCAGGGATTTAGCTCAATAGCACAAGCACCTGCCTGGCAAGCATGAGGTTGTGAGTTTGATCCCTGGTACCAAAAAAAAAAGTCTCTGAGCTGGGCATGGTGGTTTATATCCATAATCCCTATCACTCAAGAGGCTGATGCAAAAGGATAAACCCAGGACGGTGGCACATATCTGTAATCCTAGTACTAGGGAGATGTAGGCAGGAGGATTACTACAAGTTTGAGGCCAGTCTGGGCTGCATAGTGAGTTCAAGTGTAGCCTGAACTACACAGCAAAATCCTGTCTGAACAAAACAAAACCCAAAATAAGACAGTTCTGTCTGTGTGTGTCTAATGTTTGGGTTTCAATTCAAGGCTTCACACATGGCAAGCAAAGACTGAGTTACCATATACTCCAGATGTTAGGGTTTTTTATTTAATATATAGTAAGACTATGTAGTAGCTACACAGACACTGTCTCAAAAAAATATTCTGGGTAAGCTTTTTTCTCCACTTCTTAAATTCTAATCTCTTGTATATAGTACCATAGCTGATCATTCTGTAGTCTTTCTCAACTTTAGATGACAAAATATAATCAACAATTTTGAGAAGATTCTGTTCACCAGCATTGGAAATACAAAGATAAAGATGACACCCATCCTCACACTCAAGAAAGTTGCCCACCCCCATTATGGCAAGAATTACATTCCTAGGATAGCATGGTAGACAGCATTCCTGTACTGTGGCAAAATATTTGCAAAGCATCAATTTAAAGGAAGAAAAATTTTGGCTCACAGTTTCAGACATTTCCGTTGATGGTTACTTGACCCCATTGGTCTAGGCCTCAGATAAAGCCAATAATAGCAAGGAGTGAGTTGTGGAATAAAGCTGTTCATATTGACCTGGAAGCAAAACAGAGAGAGGAAGGGGCTGGAGTCCCATTATCTGCTTCAGAGACATTTTCCAAATGACCTAACTTCCTCTATGTAGGCCCCATATAGAGTTTCCACCACTTCCCATAGTGTCACACTGGAGACTCAAACATAGAAACTTTTGGGTGGATATTTTTTGGTGACAGTGTAATTCCAGCACTTGAGAGGTTGAAGCAGGAGGATCATCTATAGTGGGGGGCCAGGCTGGGCTGAATTTACAGACCATCCCAAGTTCTGGGATTACTGGTGTGAACCACCACACCTGGCTTCATCCACAATTTTGATAAGCTTCTGACCTTGAAGATTAGTTACAAAAAAGGGGAGATACAGAAGTTTCTAGGATGGAATATTGGTTGAAATGTGATACCATTACCTAAGCCAGAAAAGGACAATGGAGGATGGAGGAATAGAAAGAGAAAATTTAATCATGTATATATAGTATTTAGTGTGGGGGGGGAATTTTGTGTGTAGTTTGTGCTTTTTTTTTTAGGCAGAGTCTGGGATTACAAGGATGTACTGTGGATTGTTTTTATGTATTTATTGGGATTTTGTTTTGTTTTGAGACAGGGTCTTGCTATGTAGTGCAGGCTGCCCTTCAATTCGTTTATGTAGCCCAAACTGGTTTTGAACTCAGAGAAATCCTCCTGCCTTAGCCTCAGGAGTGCTAGGATTACAAGCATGTGCCATCATGCCTGATTTGTGGTTTGTTTTAGAAATAGGGGTTGAAAGCAGGTGTGGTGATGCATACCTGTAATCCCAGCACTCCAGAGGTTGAAGCAGGAGGATTACAAATTCAAGGCCACCCCGGGGTAATATGCAGCAAGACCCTGACTCATATAGAAATAAAGAAGTTTTGTTGTACCTGGAAGTACATACTTACAATCCCAGCATTTAGGAGGATCACAGTGGATGGAGTTTGAGGCCAGCCTGGGCTACATAGTGAGTTCAAGGACAGTCTGAATCACACAGCTAGACTCTTATCTATTTATCTATCTATCTCTGTCACTGCCTCTCTCTCTCTCTCTCTCTCTCTCTCTCTCTCTCTCTCTCTCTCTTTCTCACACACACACACACACACACACACACACACACACACACAC
>PVLA01003267.1:0-24152 GCA_004027455.1 Hydrochoerus hydrochaeris | reverse complement strand
TGCCCGAACTACTATGTCGAGTTTGTGTTCTCTAAAATCGAAAAATGAATTTTAGGAACAACAGAGGTGAAGAGTAGAATATATTTATTGAGAGAAAGCTTCTGCCTAAAGAGAGACAGAAGGGAGTCCCAAGCGGGTTGCCCCAGACTCTGTCTTTTCCAGGGACTTTTTATAGAGGAAACCATGAGATTAGATGGCTCAAAGGTGGGGAAATGAGAATTTGCAAAGTGGGCATAAAATAATCCAGATTTAATCCCTAAGGATTATACTTAAGGGTGTGCTTGCATTTGTCTTGAGATCTGACCCACAGCAAGAGGTGTGTGTCTTCTGTTTTGAGATCTGGCCTGCAGCAGGAGGTGTGTGTCTTATCCAAGGTCATCAGACATCTGGTCCTCTGTGCCAGCTTCCTCGAGGGCCTAGCCCTGTCTAACTGCCTATAATATTTTTAACTGGCTCAGCTGCTTGTGACAAGGAGAGGATAAAATATATGGGGGGGGGGGAAAGCCCCTTGAATAAGGTAACTAAAATGAAAATAAGAATGTGGGCATCGTGGCCCAGCACTAAGGAGGTTGAGGCAGGAGGATCGCCATGAGTTTGAGGTCAATCTGGGCTACATAGTTAAGACCAGTTTGAATTAACTATACTGTAAAACCCTGTCTCAAAAACAAAAGCAAACAAAATAGAAACTATAAGATGAAAAACAAAAATCAAAATAAGGGCTGGGTATCTCAGTGTGAAAGTTCTGGGGATAAATTAGTTAAAAACTGCTTTGTAGGGACTAAGGATGTAGTTCAGTGGGAGATTGAATGCTTAGCATGTGCAAGTCCAGGATTTTATTGCAGTAAAATAAGTTGCAGATTCCATGAAATAAAGAATGTACTTTGTTTGTTGTATTCCTTTGGTGTTATTTTTTTCCTCTGCCAGTTATATAGGACTGCCACATGATACAGTGAAATAAATATAACTCCTACCCTGCTAAATGTCTGATACATAGAGTTCATGTTCCCCAAAGTTGAAGAATAGAGGTTAAGAGTGGGAAAATTGGGGCAACCTGCTTGGGACCCCCTTCTGTCTCTCTTCAGACAGAAATTTTCTCTCAATAAATATATTCTACTCTTCACCTCTGTTGTAAAAAATTGTTGGGGAAAAGGAATGGGGGATAGGGTTGCTGTTGTTTTGAGACAGAGTGTCACTATGTAGTTCAGACTGGCCTTGAACTCTGTGTAACCTTTGCAGGCCTCAAACTCAGTGATCTTCTTGCCTCTTGTGCCACCATGCCCAGCAGGAATGAGGAACAGGAATAGCTCCTGAGAGATAGGAGTCCCAAATGGATTGACAACCAGACCACTTCTCAAAGTTTTTTTTTTGTACGGGGGATTAAACTCACAACCTCACACTTGCCAAGCAGGCGCTTATGCCACTGAGCTAAATCCCTAGCCCCTCAAAGAAAGTTTTATAGAGCAAAATCATGAGGTGGGTACAACATGAGGCAAAATTATGCTGGGCGTGGTGGCCCAAGTCTGTAATCCCAGCACTTGGGAGGCTGAGGCAGGAGGATTGTTGCGAGTTTGAGATCAGCCTGGGCTACAAAGTGAGCTCAAGGCCAGCCTGAACTGCATAGAGAGACTCTGTCTCAAAAAGACAAAAAAAAAAAAAAAATGAGGCAAAATTATGATCACTTATGATCAACAGGATTACAAGTATAGTTGCTTAGATAATATTGATCCAGTGAGACGCAGGTGACATAGCAAGTGTACATGGATGATATCATTAACCTTGATAATTTATATTCTTTTTTTTTTTGAACCAGGGATCAAACTCATGACCCTGTGCTTGCCAGGCAGGCGCTTATGCTGCTGAGCTAAATCCCCAGCCCTGATAATTTATATTCCTAGTGGGTGGGGGAAGATGGCCCATCTGTAATAAAATAATGGTTTGTGTATATGGGAAATCTCAAAAGGGTGTTACCAACAATCTCAAATTTCTGTTTATCTCTTAGGGAAGTATAAGTGTATAAATCTAGTCATTGTGACTTTAATCTTGACCTTTTTTTTTTTGTGCTGGAGATCGAACTCACAACCTCATGTTTGCCAAGCAGGCACTTACGGCTGCTGAGCTAAACCCCCAGGCTCTTGTGACTTTAATCTTTAGATGCTACCTCAGGCCTTGGTTTTGATGTGTTGTCATTCTTGGTACCTCCTTGAGGGTCTTGCCCTATCTGGCTGCCTAACTTAGTTGTCTATAATATTCCTGAAAGGTACTCTTAACTCCCTTGACAGAGTAAGAGGCAAAGACTATTCTGGCTACTTCAGGCTGAAGGAGGTCATAGTTGTGACTGGCAGAGGGTCTATCTAAAGACCCTCGATAGACATCCAGTGTTTTCATCTCGTGTAGGTGTATGGAGAACAGGGCAATGAAACTATTAAGTATGCATGAGCCAAATAACATTATAAAAACAATCAACAAATGTTTCTACCAGGAAAAGCTGGTAATAATCTCCCACACAGTAGAGTAAGGAGAAAATCCATGGAATTTTGGAATCTGATATGGCATCAACCTGTCATTTAATATTTTAAACAGTCATCAATTTACTAGCAGAAGGATCAGGAATGTACATACAACACTTAGCTTTTACAATTGCACAAGTACCCCCTTGTGCTGCTGTTAAGATATCTAATGCCAACCAATTTTGGAGGATGGCTTGCCTTATTAATTTTACTTCTTCATGTAGGAGAGAGACCAGTCAAGGCGTCATTTAAGGGCCCTTGAGTATATTTAGTCAAGTCCTCAAATTGTTGCATGACATCCTCTAATCCTAAGGAAGGAATAAAGATAGAATCCAAATGATCATACCAATGAAACACAATTCTAAACGATCAATGTCATAGACGGTGTAAGTTTGCAGATATGTTGACACTTCTGCCTTGTAACCATAAAAATCCCAGCAGGAGCAGCCAGGCATGGTGGCACACACCTGTAATCCCAGCACTTGGGAGGCTGAGGCAGGAGGATGGTTGCAAGTTCAAGATCAGCCTGGGCTACAAAGTGAGCTCAAGGCCTGCCCAAACTGCATAGAAAGACCCTGTCTTAAAAAGACAAAAAAAAAAAAAAAAAAAAAATCCCAGCAGACATTTCCCTATCCATATAGGGAGTAATGGGGGTCACAAATTGGTTCCAGTGGAGATTTCCTATCTAATACCAGGGTGATTAAACCAGTCTGTTATAATCTTCAATCTGTAAAGTTATGATGTGTATACACAACTGAGGGGTATCCATCCAAGTATTTAATAGAATTAGGCCAATGAGAATAAGAGTGATTTCTTTGTTCCCATCCAAGGAGGCCTTCCTACTAAGTTATCCTGTTGTTACAGTTCACTACATGTGATCATTATCAGTATAACTATTGACTTTCTGTCCTTCACTGAGTTGTAAAGCCTTTGTCAGAAGTATGAGTCCTGCTAGATGGGCACTAGTTCTAGAGGTAAGTGAGGAACTTTCAAATTTCTGATGTAGAGTCGTTACTGCATACCCTGCTTTTTTTTGGCTCCCATTTTACTTGAAGGAACTACCATCACGGAAGAGGTCAAATCAGGGGCAGTAAAGAGGTGTGTCTAACAATTCTTCTCTGGCTGCATATGTATGGAGAATTACTTGTTTACAGTCATGTCTTTCAGTCTCAATTTCTTCTTTCCCTGACAAAAAGGTGGCAGGGCTTAAGGAAGAATATGTCTTTATTTGAATGAATGGGTCCTTCTAGAAGTAAAGCCTGGTATGTAAGAAATCAGTTGTCTCACCTGTAATCCCAGCACTTGGGAGGCTGACGCAGGAGAATTGTTGCAAGTTTGAGACCAGCTTGGACTACAAAGTGAGCTTAAGAAGGCCAGCGTGAACTGCATAGCAAGACCCTGTCTCAAAAAGACAAAAAAAAAAAAAAAAAAAAAAGTCGATTGTCTGATAGCCATAGGCTTCCTTTGGAAGGAACAAGTCCTGAGCCAGCACAGGCAGAGAGAACCAACAGATCCACCTCCACCTGCTGGGCAGTGCCACTGGAAGGCCCCTTACTGCAGACAGCCAGTATGGGTAGAGAGAGCCATGCACATCTGTGTCTGCCTGCCAGATGCTACCACTGGAAGGCCCCTTCCTACTGGCAGCCAGCATGGGCAGAGAGAACCAGACAGATCCTCCTCTACCTGCCAGGTGCTGCCACTGGAGAGCCCCTTCCTGTGGGCAGTTAGTGCGGGCAGAGAGAGACAGACAGATATGCTTCTACCTGCTCGACGCTGCCACCAGAAAGCCCCTTCCTGCAGGCAGCCAGCAAGAGCAGGGGTACACAGCTAGGTAAGCCCTGTGCACCTGTAGGCCACCATTGGAGAGCCTTGGTTCCTTTGGGCAGCCATCACCCATCAGGAGAATCAGACAAACATACTCCTGTGTGCTCACCATCACAGGAATCTCAGTGTAGACACACAGGCTGAGAGAAGCAGCACCACCTTCACGTACCTGATCATTAGGGAAGCCCCAGTGTAGCAGCACAAATCTGAAGCTTGCCCCATGCCCTGCTACCTCCCTGTAAATCTGGGGTCAGAGCCTGTCCCATTCCCCTACCCTGTGGAAGGGCAGCCAACATAGGAAGTGCCTGGGGCCCCACAACCAGCTTGTTGGGAGGAACCTAGGAGAATGTCAAGAAAAGGAGCAAAGGCAATCTCAGATCTCCAGCCCACACAGAGCAAGTCTGGGAGATATAGTCATGGAAGAAAATGGAAGGCACATACCTGAAATCTCTGAGACAGTAGCAACTGAAGTAAAGAAACAATGAGATTATAAAAGCAATCAAATCAGAAATAATATCTCAGGTAAAAGAAGAAATCACAACATACTGAAAGAATTGCTCAGCATGTCTAAAGAAGACATAGATAAAAAAAAAAGGAGAAACCATGAATGAACAATATAGGAAGAATTACAATACATGAAACAGATTAAAAGAGATA
This sequence comes from Hydrochoerus hydrochaeris, assembly GCA_004027455.1. Lineage (NCBI taxonomy): Eukaryota > Metazoa > Chordata > Mammalia > Rodentia > Hydrochaeridae > Hydrochoerus > Hydrochoerus hydrochaeris. The sequence continues at coordinate 19,164 of PVLA01003267.1, read as the reverse complement.
TCCAGGAAATCAAAAAGTTTATTGAAAGCTGGCCAAACTGCTTGAAAGAGACTGAAGATAGACTTTCAAACCTTGAAGATAGGATTGCAGGTAGTGATTATGAAAGGAAAGATCTTTTAAGAATAACAAGGAATTGGGGATTTAGTTCAGTGGTTTAAGCACCTGCCTAGTAAGCATGAGGTCTTGAGTTCAATCCCCGGTACAAAAAAAAAAAAAAAAAAAGAATATAGAAAAATAACAAAGAATCAGGAAATAATTCAATGGCTGCAAGATGATGAAAAAAAGCATAATTTAAGAGTGACAGGTGTTGGTGAAGAAGCAGGGGTCAACACAAATGAGATTAAAAGGCTATTTACAGAAGTAATAGCAAAAAACTTCCCAAACATGGGAGATGGATCTGGCATACTGATAAGTAAGGCATATAGAACTCCAACTAGCCATAACCAAAGTAAATCTACACCCAGACATATAATAAACAAGATCTCAGAAATTCAGCACAAGAACAGAATATTAAAGACTGTTAGAGAAAAACAGATCACTTATAAAGGCAAACCAGTCAGAATCATGGCAGACTTATCGACACAAACCATCAAGTCAAGAAGAGTTTGGAGTGAAGTGTTTCAAACCCTGAAAGAAAACAATTTCTGGGCTGGGGATTTAGCTCAGTGGCTTAAGCACCTGCCTGGCAAGTGCAAGGTCATGAGTTCGATCCCTGGAACCAAAAAAAAAAAAAAAAAGAGAAAACAATTTCCAACCCAGATTGATATACCCTGCAAAACTATCTTTCAAAACTGATGGAAAAATAATATACTTCCATGATAAAAAACAACTGAAGAAATTAGTGACTACCAAGTCAACCCTACAGAGAATGCTGAAGAATATTCTAGAGAGATAAAGATGACCATGGTTCCAGAAACAGCAGCAGAGGAGGACTGCCACACAAGACAGGCAGTTGAATGAAAGGGAAAAGTGGAGGGCCAACAACAGGAGTATAACATGGCAGAGACAAACCAATGTATGCTGGTTGTAATCATTAATGTAGATGGCCTCAGTTGAGCAATAAAAAGAAACATAGGGAGAGTGGATCAAGAAACAAGATCCATTGAAACACTATATACAAGAAACACATTTGACTGGAAAGGAAATTTATAGACTGAAAATCATAGGAGAGAAAACAATTGTTTCATGTGACAGGAGACCAGAAAAAGTAAGGGTAACTTGCCCACCAACTGCAGAATGGATAAGAAAAAATATGGTATTTTCATACAGTGGAAAGCTATCTAGCTATAAAGTAGAATAATATTGAGGCTCTTGTAGGTAAATGGATGCAACTGGAGATCATGCTCATGATGATGCAAAACAGTTTGAACTCATATGCATGAACCCTAGCATAAGAAACAGAAGCAGTTAGTGGGATCCAAAAGCAAAACAGTTATTGTAGGAGTGATAGGGGAGGAAACCTCTGGGAGGGAAATGTGGTAACTACTGTTAATTTCTTATTGTCTTGTCTTGAACTTTTGCATTGTTTTCACAATTTTGTTAGATTTGGCTTTGTTCTGTTCTATTTTGTTAGATTTTACTCTGTCTGATGGTATGGGTAGCTATTTTGAACATAATGGGATATATTATGGTAATCATGATTGGTTTCCTATTACATTGTTTTGAAGTTTTATAATGCTTTCATTCATTTGTTTAATTGGTTTTATTGTTTTTTTTATTTTATTATGTGGTTGTATGAATAGCTATTTTGAAGAAAACGACATAGTAGCCATTGCTGATTTCCTATTATCTTGTTTTGAAGTCCTTTCATGCTTTTGTTCTTGTTTGATTGGTTCTGTTCTGTTGTGTTTTATTTGATTTTATTATGTGTGATGCTATGGACAAGTTTTTTGAGGAAAATGAGATATTATAGTAGCCATTATTCATTTCCTGTTATCTGGTTTGAAGTCCTGTAATGCTTTCACTATTTTTATTGGTTCTATACTATTTTTTTATGTTTGATATTATTTTATGTGATGGTATGGTCAAATATTTTAAAGAAAACAAGAGACATTATGGTAGTCACTGCTGATGTCCTGTTGTCTTGCTGTGAAGTCCTGTGTTGCTTGCATTGTTCTGTTCTGATTTGCTTTGTTCTGTTTTCTTTTGTTTTATTCTCTTTAAAATAAAAAAAAAATTAAAAAGAAGAAAGAAATCTTGCCATATGTATATACAATGAGATCTTTGAGCCTAATGTCAGATTGCCTCTGGTACCAGGAGAGCTACAGCAGCCAAAGCTCTGAGGCATGAAGGCCATCCCTTTACTGCAATATCCAATTCATGACTCAGATACCTACAGGCAATTGAGCAGCTCCTCCAGTGAGTACTCTCAAAGCCATGCCCTGCCTTTCATCAATATACAGATAGAAATGGTGTCCTGTTAGTAGGTTCAGTGCTAGGGCATTTAGAAGTGCTTGTTTAAGCTTCTGGAATGCAGTTTGGGAATCAGGTTCTTATGTGAAAATGAGTGTCTGCCTTTAGGCTTCCTTTATAAACTGATAGATGATTTGTCGAATCTTGCCATGTTCTGCTATCCAAAATCTACAAAAGCCTGTAATTCCTAGGAAGCCTCTTACCTGTTTTAGGGTCTTGGAAAGTATTAGTTTGATTCTGTCTTCCCTCAACCTTCAGATTCCCTTTGATATGATAAAGCCCAAGTACTTTACCGCAAGGCTGCAAAATTGTACCTTAAAACCAGAGACCTTATAATCTCTATAGGCTGAAAAATTCAGCAGAACACAGGTGCCTTAGCTAAGAGCTCTCCTGAGTGGCACATAACAGTATATTATTGACATAAGGCAGAATTGTGACTTGAGAAAATTCAAAACATGCTTAGTCGTGGAAAAGCACTTGTCCGAAAGACAAGGCCTATCTCTGAACTCTTGAGGAAGCAAAGTCTAAGTCAGTTAAGAAGTTTGGCTGAGGGGATTTTCAAAGACAAAACAAAATTGGGAATCTGTATGTAAATGAATAAAAAGAAGGCATCTTTAAAATCTAACACTGAAAACCAACTGGCATCTTCCAGGATCTGAGAAAGGAGAGTGTACCGGTTAAGTACTACCAGGTAGATTGGCACTAGTGCCTCATTTACTGGTATAAGGTCCTGTGTCAACCTCCATTCTCCATTGTTTTGTTTTGTTTTTTTAACTCCCAAGATTGGAGTGTTGCAAGAGCTGTTATAAGGTGTGAGTAAACCATGTACAGTTAAATTGTCAATTATAGGCAATGGTCCTTTTTTAACTTCAGTCCATAGAGGGTATTGTCTCTGGTGAGGAAAAATAGTAGTGAGATGTATTTGTACTGGACCAGCTTTTATTGCTGTACTATTTTAGTTGTCGATAGTTCAGGATTTATTTTTGTCTCCATGAGGGAGAGGGCAGCATACCTGACTTGGGTGCATATATATTACAGTATTTAAGAAACAAAATATCTCTCCCTGGGAGGGGAACTAGATTTATAGGCATAATCAAAAAGGAGTGAGTGAAGAGAAAGCATCCTGGCCACAGCCTAAGGGTTGTAAGAAACTGAGTTACCTCTTCTCCAGTGACTCTTTTCATTGAGGTATGCCTTGAAGTGTTGCCCTAGTGCCATGCCACCCTGCCTTGGAGCCAGCTGATGATGGACTGAAACCTCCACAAAACATAAGCTAAATAAACCTTTTCTTCCTTCATTTTGGGTTTCAGGTATTTCATCTCAGTGACAAAAGAAAAGGAAGCAAGACAGAATTTAGTACCAGAGAAATGGAGTTGTTGCTGTGACTGTACCTGACCATATAGTTCGAAAGCCTTTGGGAATGGCTCGTGGGAAGTTTGGAAGGGTTCTGAGATGTCGCCTGAAAGAGTAGCACTGGAACACCTTAGGCTGTTCTGTATGGGAGATTCTTGTCAGAACTCAGAAGACCAGAAGGCTGATAGAAATCCTGCTGATAAAGACCAGGCTTGGGAGATTTATGCATTAGTTGTTGGACTCCAGACAATGTGTGTTACAGGCAAAAAATTTGCCTGCATTTTGCTTGTGTCTGGAGACTTTGCCTGAGACTAACATTGAGGACAGACAACTAATTAATCTGACAAAAGAAATTTCAAGGCAGTCAAGTGTTGAGGCTGTTGCATGGCTATTGTTGGGGACTTTCAGCCAGATTTTATGTTGTGAACCATGAGCAAAGAGCCCAGCAGGATGATTTAAAACATTGTCAGTTTGGCCAGAAATGAAGCTCTAATAAATCTGTGGATTGTAAAGATAGAGCTGAGGAAATCTTGTTTGTTGAGAAGGAACAGAAGAATAGAAAAGATGGCTTGAAGGCATCACAAAAAGCAGCAAGTATGGAATTTTTGCAGCCTCAAAACTTTGCTTTGAGGTAAAAGCCATAGAGTACCATGTTCCAGAATGGTGGTGGCATAAGAAATTTTGTCCTCAGAGTTAGATTCAGAGTGCCCAGCAATACAGATACTCAACTCCTACATCCCAGAGAGAAGAAAACCTGGCTACTGCTCCAAATGGTGGCAGACCATGGCATCATCCACATGGTACTGATTTTAGGTGCACACAGAATACAAGAGTTCTCAGGTTATAAAGGCTTCCACCTTGAGTTCAGAAGGCCAGGTAGGCCAGGTAGTGTGCACCCCTGAGAAGGCAGTGTGTGAAGTTGTGAGTGAAACCAAAGAGGTAGTGGAGATCCTGGAAGTTTGGAAAAGCCAGGAGTGTGGATTGTCTAAGGAAAGCTGCAAGAAGGGAGTCAAGTGGGCCTAAGAGAGAAGCTGTGGGAGTTAAAATCACCAGAAGTGCCATAGGAGTAGAACTATTCAAGCCCTTTGGAGCTCACAATTTGCCATAGATTTCTGGATATGCAACTACAGGACTTAATGTTTGCCCTGTTGGATTTTGGACATCCTTTTGTCTCAATCCTTTGTACCCTCTTGTTTGTAACTTGGAATGAGAATGTTAATCTTGTGCCATTGCATGTTGGGTGTTTAACTTTGTTTTCATTTATATAGGTGTATGCAGCTAGGAGTTTGACTTGGGTCTTAAACTTTTCAGCAATGCTGAAACTGTTAGTACTTTGGCAACTCTTGCAGATGGACTAAATACCTTTTGCATAAAGGGATGTGTATGAATCTTTGGAGAGGCAGAGGCAAAATGTTATGATTGTAATGTAATGTTATAGACTTTTCTTAAGGATTGTTAAACCTGTGTTATAATGTTCAAGTTGTGAAATGATAAGAATAACCATGCCTTTCTACTGGAGACCTATTTTTAAGAAATATATCTGGTTGCCAAATTGACAAGGGGTGGATTGTTACAGTTGATACATTCTGTCAACTTGAGAAGTTTAAGAGACTCAGCAAGGAATCAGGATCCTTACCTTGTAAACATCCTCAGCTTGTGCAGGAGGAGGGCACAGAGGTGATATGAGTGCTACACCTGCCCTGAGGGTGTGAATACCCTGCTTACAATATAAGGGAAAATAGGCTTGTTTTTCCTGTTTTTTTGCTCTGGCTGCTTTTACTGGCTGCTGCCTTGAAGTGTTGCCCGTGTCATGCCATCCTACCTTGGAGCCAGTTGATTATGGACTTAAACTTCCACAAACTGTAAGCTAAATAAACCTTTTTCTTCCTTCATTTTGGGAATCAAGTATTTTGTCTCAGCGACAAGAAAAAAGTAACCAAGACACTGGTACTCTCCCAAATCAAGGAATAAGCAGTTGACAGCTATGACAAACTTTGACTACCTAAATGAGTCACAATCTACAATCCATGAAACAAAAGCAAATACCTCTTTCCAATTATCTCAATGGGGCCTCCAAATGATATAGGACCTCCAAATGATAAAAGGGAAATAAATGTAATTCCCTACCTGCTAGAAGTCCAATACGTCAAGTTTATGTTCCCTGAAGTCAAAGAATTAATTCAAAGGAACAATGGAGGTTAAGAGTAGGAAAATTTATTAGGGAATAGATTCACAGGAATTGAGAGTCAGGAGGTGTCTCTAAGGGGTTTCCAGCTAGTCCACTTCTCAAAGGAAGTTTTATAGAGCAAAATCATGAGGTGAGTACAACATGAGACAAAATTATAACAACCAATAGGATTACAAGTTTAGTCACATAGATAATATTGATTCAAAGGGAAACAGGTCATGTATCAAGTGTACATGGATATCATTAACCTTGATCTATAATCTATAGTCTTAGTCTTAGTTGGTAGAAGATCACCACTCCTAATGAGATAATGGTTTATTTATATGGGAACTCTCAAAAGAGCGTTACCAATAATCTCAAATTTCCATTTATTCCTTAGGGAAGTATGTAAATCTGGCCATGTGACTTTAATGTTCTTCAAAGGACCCTCCAACCAGTTGCCATGTGTTTTTATCTTCTGCACTAGTTCCCTTAAAAGGGCCCAGCCCTATCTGATTGTCTAAAATATTTCTACCTAAGTTAGCTGTCTCTAATACCATGGCTTCATCATGCTGGACAATGCTGTACCACTGACCTGTATTTTATTTTGAGACAGGGTCTAACTAAATTGCCAACATTGGCCTCAAAATTGCAATCCTGGGCCAGGGATATAGCTCAGTGGCACAGCAAGTGTGCTTGGCAAGTGCGAGGTTGTGAGTTTAATCTTGGTACCAAAAGAAAAACAAATTGCAGTCCTATCTCAGTCTGCTGAATAAGTATGTGTCACCACATCTAGTTGTGGTAGCTTCTTATCCCTAGAATGGAACAATAAGCCAAATTTAGAAGCTGTGGCAAAATTAGGAGGCTCTGGAAGTGTTATTAGAAAATGGATTTTTCAGCTGGGCATGGTGGCACACACCTGTAATTCCAGCACTAGGGAGACTAAGGCAGGAGGATTGCCATGAATTTGAGGCCAGCATAGGTTACACAGTGAGTTTAAGGTCAGCCTTAACTACATTAGGAGACCTTGTTTCAACAAACAAATAAAAGCAAACCAAAAACACATAGAGATTTTGAACAAGTTAAAAATTTTCTCTATGTATCAATAAATATCACTAAATTCAAGATCTACTATAAACAGCTTTGGGCCTCTTCCCATTTTTTTAATCCTTCTAATGTTTAGGATTATAAAAACTTTAGAATTAACTTCTGTGTCCTAACCCTACTGGCTTTAAAGTTGAGGATAGTCTTGATTGATTTTGTTATCATCTTTGGAGTTAGTCTCTTTTTAGACTAAGAACAAAGTTTAAAAGCCTTTCTCAACTGTGCCTACAGTCTGTGAATGTAAATCCAAACTCAAGAATTAGAGGAAGTCAGGTGTGGTGGTGCACCCCTATGGTCCCAATATTCAAGAGGCTGAGGCAGGAGGATTTGCTTTTAAGGCCAGCTTGTGCTATGTAGTGAATTAAAGACCAACCCAAACTACATGGCAAGACCCTGTCTCAAAAAAAATTTTTTTTTCTACACAAAAAATTATAAAACTAGGCAGTGAGGGGCTAGGGGTTTAGCTCAGTGGCACAAGCACCTGCCTGGCAAGCGTAAGGTCATAAGTTCAATCCCAGGTACCAAAACAAAACAAACAAACAAACAAAAAACACTGGGCAATGAAAGCCTAAATTTTTTTTATACTTTACTAATTATTTGAAGTAATGTTAATTTGCAGTTTAACACATTTTATATTGCAGGATAAGGTAAGGTAAATCAATAATAGGTTAACTTTAGCAATCAAGACTTTTTTTAGGGGAAAAGAAATAAAAATCAAATCATGTGAACATTTTAGCACTGTTCTCTAATATCTTTTCTGTTATGAAGGGAATTGGTAGGGCCAGGTGTGGTGGTGCATGCTTGTAATTCTAGCACTTGGGATGAGTTTGAGCCAGCTAACTTGGACTTCCCAAGCTATTGAATGAGAACTTCTATCAGAGCTAAAAAAAAAAAAAAAGAACCAGTGAATTTTTGAAGACAAATCAAATCTGTTTGTGACCTAAAGCAAGCAAGCTTAAAACAGTGAGGTTAACTTTTCTGCTTCTAGTCATGAAAGAAACTGTTATAGAACATTTCCTCTCCTATAATCAGAAGATGGAAAGACTATACCAGGTGTTTTTAAACACTGGACAATTGAGAAGGATGCAAAGTGAAAATTGTGATCTTGTCTTTGTCTCTTGGAAGCACTTTGTGGATCCCAGTTTAGGGAGACAGTATCTAATCAGAGTGCTACAGTCTGGTTACACCAAAAAGACAAAGTTTTTATTTTGAGACAAGGCCTCAAAATAAATTTGCCCTAGCAGAACATCCAAACTATTGTGCCCATAGAATTTGTAGACAAGGATATAAAAATACTATCATTTTATTGTATGTGTTCAAGAAGCTAAAGAAAAGGTCGAAGATGCAAAATAGGGACATAGAAAAAAATACAAAGATATATGTCACATATATGAATCTATCTATGTATGTTCTAATAAAAAGTACAAGCCAGATGTGGCGGTGCATGTCTGCATTCTTAAATACTCAGAAACCTGAGGCAGGAAGATCACAAATTCAAGGTCAGCCTGGGAGATAAAAAGGGCTAAGGAAGTAGTTCAGTGGCAAGCCTGAGGCCTTGGGTTCAGTCACCAGTACGGAAAAATGAAGGTGAAAAAATGAAACTGAGATTAAAAAATGTTAGATGATAGATGGGATTAAGGAAGATTAGCTATTGTGGTGTATTGATAACTTGTGGTCAACCTGTAATATCATCTGAACTGAATCAGCATGGTACTGAGTGTGGATGCCCACCCAAGGATTGTTGCCAACGTAAAAAAGAGAACTGGAGGGAAGAGGTGGTGTTGGTTCTCCCTGTTGTCATGGGTTCTCCTGGAGAAGCTTTTTGAGCTTCTTTCCTGATAGGAGCTTGGCTGTTCTCATCATCAGAGGAGCTTGGGACCTTGTTGATGCTGACAATGGCTGTGGTTCACTTTGGTGGGGGGCTGTGGTCCTTAATTTGAGCATCACTTCTTAGATCCAGAGGGGAAAATATGTGCTGTTCAATCTCCTGGAGAAGCCTGTCACGCTGGCTTCCTGATGTGAGCTCGGCTATTCTGATTGGAGGAGCTCTGGACCTCATTGTCACTAAGGATGCTATGGTACTATTTAGGGGAGCTCTGGTCCTTACTTTGAGCATTGCTTCTTGGCCCCATTGCAGAACCCTTGGCCTACTGGAATAAATACTTCATCCCACTGGCATTGACTTTCTAGCTTCCACTACTGACCTTTGGGTCTTCCCAGTGCAGATCTGTGAAATCAGTGCATGATTCATTGTTGTGAGCCCTGGCCTCCAGTTGGACTTGTGGTGGGGGCAGTCATGGGCTCTAGGTCTTCAGCTGGACTCACACGGGATGTTGCTGTGGGACCCGGGCCCTCAGTTGGATTCTTCGGGGTCTTTAGTGTGTGGAAAGATTTCCTGCACTTTGTATGACTCTCTGAGTGACTATTATAAAATAATAATATAAATTAATGTGTCCTGTATTGAATCATTTTTCTTGCAATCCCCGAATACAACAGATATTGAATAAAGAAGTATACTTGAAGACATAGCAATACTATCTACACAGAATGGGAAAAAGAATTTTTGAAAATGAAGTCAGGCTTGGTGGCATACACCTATCTATAATCCCAGCCCTTGGTAGACTGAGGCAGAAGGATCTCTGTAAATTTGAGGCCAGCCTGGGGTACCTGGTGAGTTCACCTGTCTGAACCAGGGACCTATAAAGTTTAGTCTGGCCTTGTATTTAGTGCTCCTCCTGCCTCAGCCTCTGAGTGCTGGGATTACAGGCACATATCACCAAATTTGGCTTTTTAGTTTTTGACACATGGTCTTGCTAAATCACTAAAGTGACCAGGCAGGGCTAGAACTTTTTGTTGTATGTAATGATTACATTCTTCATCATAGGACTTCGTAACTATACATACTTTTAAAGTTTCTTTGAGACAGGGTGTCACTAACCTTTTTCTTGAACTATGTAGCCCAGGATGGCCTCAAACTCAGGGTGATCCTTCTGTCTCAGCCTCCCAAATTCTGGGATTACAGAATTTGGGACTACAGGTGTGCACTACTACACCCAGCTCTCATTGTGATTTTTATGTACATTTTATTTGAATTTCAGGATGAGGCTATAGTTCACTCGCAGCGTTGGGCATCTGATTTATTCCCACCAGTTTGACCTACCTGTGGTAGAGCACTACTGTCCTCGTCCAGCAGCCTGTACCAATTCTCAGGGGGTCTTTGATTACAATAGTGCAAGAAAATGCAGATTTAGCGGATGTCATATTATAGTTCCTTAAGGAAACATATAAATGGTATAAAAACTCTGTTAGTTAATTTGCGGTATAGCAGTTGTAAATATGTTATATACACGAGCAATGGGATACTTTTAAGATTTCCATATTAAAATTTACGCAATTATTGATAAACTATTTGTAAATATCTTTTTTTTTTTTTTTTTTGAGACAAGGGCTCCCTATGTAGTGCAGGCTGGCTTGTTAACCTGCAGTGATCCCACTGCCTCAGCCTTTTGAGTGCTAGGATTACAGAAGTGTACCACTATGCCTAGCAGGGCATTAATTATTCAAATATAAGCATTCTTAGTCCACTTATATATATTAATTTTATCAGTAAAAAGACTGATAAAAGTGATTAGATGTTTGTACCACCAGTGTTTAAGCCACCTAATGGCTAGTTACGCATGCATTACAGGTAGTTCAACCTGCCTGGTGGGAGTTACCCATGTACTATCCCTTGGGAATGTGTTAATGTTGATCATCTTTTCATGTGTTTATTAGCCACTTTTTTTTTTGGTACTAGGGATTGAACAGCCACTTCTTGTTTTTAGAAAATTATTTTTTTTGTCTTTTTGAGACAGGGTCTTGCTATGCAATTCAGGCTGGTCTTGAGCTCACTTTGTAGCCTAGGCTGGTCTCGAACTCAAAAGGATCCTCCTGCCTCAGCCTCCCGAGTGCTGGGATTACAGGTGAGCCACCATGTCTGGCCAAAAAATTGTATTTTTTTCAGAAATTTATTTTTGATTGAATTTTTAAATTGTTATTTCTCTTTTGGAGATTGCATCCAGGGCCTCGGTTCAGTTTTGTGACTTTTAAATGATCTAAACCAGTGGTGGCAAACCTACAGCATGCCTCCTACAGAGGCCTGAATTGTTTTTGAGACAGGGTCTCACTATATCATTCAGGTTGGCTTTGAACTCTTACATAGCCCGGACTGGCCTCAAACTCACAATTCTCCTGCCTTAGCCTCCCAAATACTGTGATTCAGGCGTGCATCACCATGCCTAACTGTATCATTGAAAGCTCTGAAATATTTGCTATCACTGGTCTAAACTGTTTCAAGTGAAATGAAAGTAGGTAATCATTCTTAATCAAACTTTACCCATCAATCTGTACTTCCCCCGTAATGAATAATACTTCCCAGTTGTGGAACAACAAAAAGGACAAGCTCTTTGAAGACAAGTGCTCTTTGAGGAAATAAACTTTAGTCTTTGGTTTTTCATTTACATCTGTTACAATTCCTCCTTTTGCAGGCTTTGAAAGATCAGTTAGGCATGGTTGCATACATCTGTAATCTCTTGGGAGGTTGAGGCAGGAGGATCATCTTGAGTTTGAGACCAGCCTGAACTACATAGGGAACCACTGTTTCAAACAAAAATTCCCAAACCACGGAAAGATCAAACTCAACAACTGAAAAAAAGTCTAAATCAATCATCTATGATGGCTGGGTGTGGTGGTGCAGGCCTATAATCCCAACATGGCCAAGCACTGACTGAAAACGGAGTTTCAGGGCAGCCACAGGTTACATAGCTGAGTTTACCCTGTTCCAAAACCAAACAAGCAATCATAGATGGTGTTGATATATACCTTATCCCCAGTTAATGTACCCATCATTTGGTTTTTCGAGACATCTCAGCTGTGTTGTCCATGGTGGTCTCAAACTCTCAGAGATCCTGCCTCAGCCTCCCAAATGCTGGATTACAGGTGTGTACTGCCACACCCAGCACATTTTAAAATTATTTCCTCTATTTATACCTTTTCTCATTGCTAAATTTTAGTAGTGTTCCCCTGAATTACTTTTGGTACTGGGAATAACTTGGCATCTTGTACTTGCCAGGCAAGTGCTGTGCTGTTGAGCTATACCCCCAGCCTTTTCCTGAATTATACTTTTCTTGGGATTCCTAGTTTTTATTGTAAACCAGCCTAGTGTTGCTTGTCTGAAATAGTTCTGCTTTTCACTTTATTGTGCTTATAATTGTGGTTACCTATAATCTACACTGTAGATTATATCTATATGCTACGCTCCTTACGTTTGCACTAAAGTCAAAATCTTCCTCTTTATAAGATCAATTTTCATCTTTTACAAAGAGCTACTTTTTGCCCACATCTTTGGTACACTTCACACAAGTTATAACCAACTGGGATTGTACCAAGTCTGGCTTATGTGAACTCCTTAGAGCAGTGATAACCTTTCAGAGCTTTCAATGATACATACAAACTGCTGTGGCATGTGTGCCATAGGTTTGTCACCACAGGTAGATCCTCCTTGAGTTACAAACCAGTAATTCCATGGTACACTGAAAATGCATTTAATATATATAACCTACCAAACAAGTTAGTAACATAGTACCCTTTACTGTTAGGTTTATCCTTTTGACTATGTGGTTAAGTGGTCTGCTGGCACTGCCAAGCATCAGATTAAAATTCAAAATTCAAACCAGTTTCTACTCAATGCTTATTGCTTTGGATTACTGTAAAGTTTAAAAATTTTAAGTCAAAGCACTTTAAGTGAACTGTTAAATTCAGACACAAATGATTAGGTGAAACAGATTCTGCTGATGGTTAACATCTGGGAAGAAATGAACCGAGAAAGTACTGTTGTCTTCTCTGAAATCAAGAAGGTCCTAACAGCCTAGTACAGTGATGGTGAAACTATGGCACACGTGCCCAAGAGCTTTCAATGACAGCAAATAGCCTGTTGACCACCACTACCCTAGTATAATAACACAATAGAAAAAATCTGGGGCAACACTAAAGGTGGTCCTAAAATAAATTACTAAAGACTTCAATTTTGGGTGCAGTGAGTGGGAGGGAAGAGGCCAAGCATCCAGTGAGTTCATCCAATAAGTCATAACTTTATTAGTGATAGAAACAGTACAAATTCCAAACCAAACTGCAGTGACCTTTTTGCAAACACCAAAAAAAGTCCTCTTGTCAGATGATTACATTGTTAGTTCCTGTAAGAAAAAAAAGATAATTAGAAGTCATGAACTAGGAGAATTCAGGTCCTTAAAACCTAAGGTAACTCAGAATAGGCTTTGGAATGGAGCTTCCTAATTGGCTAATATTAGGCAGAGAAGATAAGGTCACTCTGATTGGTCATGTAAGAGACTGCTAAGGAATAGTCATGGACACTTACCATAATGGCATTTACAATATCATTACTGTTGTTCTTCAGAGCTCGGACTGCCTTTGCCCTTGACACATTTGCTTGTGACATAACCAATTCTATGTCCTTAACTTCCACACCTGTTTCATCAACCTAAAAGAGGAAAGAGGTTGGAGGGAAGCTTAATAAATTGCAAGTAAGAACCTCAGTAATTCTTTGAAGCCATAATATTTTTTTTAATACCAGGAATGAAACTCAGGACCTTGCACAGGCAGACACGGTGCCACTGAGCTATATCCTGGCCCATTTTTTTGGGTCTTTTTGAGACAGGGCATCACTATGTAGTTCAGGATAGTTTTGAACTCACTCTGTAGCCCAGGCTAGCCTCCAGCCACAATCTTCTTGAATCCAGTTCTTAGTATGAATAAAATGCCACATAATTTAGTGGGGACTGAATATATAAAAAACAGAGAATCTAGCTGAGTGCAGTGGCACTTGCCTATAATCCCCACACTCTGGGAAGCTGAGATGGGAGAGGTAGCTTAGTGTGAAACTTTTGGCTTCAATCCCCAGTACAGAGGGGTAAAAAAAAATCTGACATCACAGACTAAATAGATGAAGCAGAGAAGATTAAAAGTACAGAAGATTTTCTGGTATACCTCTTCCTCTTCACTCTCCTCTTGTACAGTTGGAGTCTGTGTATTTTCTTGAATGTTGGAGACAGCTTCACCTTGAACTTTGAATTTCTCAGCAGCTGCTAACTGTGCTTGCTGAGATAAATCTTCGATCTACAGGGCAGAGAATAGATTCAGGTGAGATCAGTTTACAGCAAAGAAAGAAATCATATATACCTTTTCAGATTTGTCACTCTAAATCTATTTCAGTTAACTTACTATATATTGTAAAATGCATACCTCACTTATATTATCACAGAAAGAGAAGTAGCTTAGGTGTAGATTCTTAGCTATAGATATTTATGTCTCCATGGAGTATTTGGCAAAGTTTTTTTTTTTTGTATCATACTGGATATAAAGTGGCTAAATATCTATAATGCACAGGATAGTGCTCCCAAGATAAAGAATTACATAGGTCAAAATGTCAATAATTCTCAGCTAGGAAAACCTTACTCACCTTGGCTTCCCCAAAAACTATGTAGGTATCTGAAGCTGGGCTCTTATAGACATCTGGTTTTGTGATGACAAAGAGGATATTCTTAGATTTCCGGATAGTGACTCTAGTAACCCCTGTAACCTGCCGAAGACCCAGTTTGGACATAGCCTAAAGAATACAAAAGAACATTAAGTTTCAACCTTAGAAGCAACTTCAAAAAGCAAGGAAAACAGTTATCATTCTGAAGCAAATATTTTTCCTGGGTTACGAAAAGTTTACACAAATTAAGAACACAACTGGGTGTGATGATGCATCCCTGTAATCTCAATACTTGGGAAGCTGAGGCAGGAGGGCTGCCTTGAGTTCAACGACAGCATGGGTTACACAGTGGGTTCAAGGACACCTTGAATTAGAGCAAGACTCTGACTCTAAAAACCACATCAAACCAAATAAACCCAAAACTAAACCAAACAAAAACAAATTAAGAACAGAAAATCAGTTTTCACAACTCACGGACTTTTTTGGCCATAGTACCTTGTTACTAAACAGTATTCTAACTACCACCAAGAATTCCAATGCAAGTGTTCTACTCTAAAGTTACTTCATCGAAACCATTAATCCTTGTTTGTAACTTAAAATGTTACCTTCCGTGCCTTCTTTTCACTCCGACTCTGTTTTGCTTTACTGACTGGTTCTTCATCGATTTCAGCTGCTGCTGCCAGCTAAAGAGAAAACAGCTATGAATTAAATGGAATCTAAGACCTAGGTATCACTATCTGTCTTTGTGGTTTTCCTTTACCAAGATTTTTCAGCCCTGGTTCTTCAGTGCTCCCATAACCGGCATACAGTAATTACACCAACCATGTAGTAAAATAAAAGAATATCCACCTGGGCTTGTTGTGTGGTTGCTTGTGTGGAATCTTGCTCCTCAAGCTCTGGTACTGATTCATCACTGTCAGATTCTGTTCCAGACCCTAAGATGACAAACAGTTTTTACAATTCTACAGTAGAGATTTTAAGGAGGTGCTTATCATATAGCTTGTCTGGACTAGAGAGCACCGTTATATGCTAGGCCTTACAATGTTAAATGTAAATCCACTAACTTGTGTAAAGCCAACTTGAAAGCCCAACTCAAACTAATACATACATATGTATCTTTTACACACTCACCTCCAGAAATGAGGGATAATCACTAGATATAATGAATATTTTTAGTATTATAATTGCTTTTTTCCCCTTAGAGAGATCTTTATTTCTTGGCATAGTCATCCACAAAGCACCTATGGAACTCCAATAGTTCAATTGTCTCAGAAAGATTCTGGCAAAAGGTTATCTCCAGATACTCAAGTGCAGAAACAATAAAATGACAGGCCAGAGCAGGTACGGTGCTTTCTCCTCATTCTTCAAACTTAAGTAGGAGAAGGCCAGAAACAATTATGTATATATACATTTGGTCTTATTTTCAAACCATTCACTAGTAATTTGCTCTAATCAGTATCTCTGGAAAATCCTGAATGTCAAGTTCTAAAAGTCACCTCTCTTCTTACTGTCCTGTGATTTCCCCCATTTCTTTCAAATGCAACTCACATTTTACTTCCCTTAATTGAAAGGCCAAGCACCACTAAAGACTACTGAGAAAGAAAGCATTTACCTGCACCATTCTCTAGGAAAAAGTAGATGCCTACAGTTTTAAGAAAGGGAAGTCCCTGGGCAACTGGTCATTACTAAATCTATGAAACAAAAAAATAGCCCCAGAGTCCCCAATATTTTTAGCAAATCCCAGGCTCAGGGACAAGGTTAGTGATGTGTAAGATTAGAGCAAATTTAAAGGTCTGGTAGCTCTTGGTTTTCAATGTCAGAAGAGTTAGGTAAAAAGGACCACAGATACACAGTTCAATCTGTACCATATTATATAACACACAAAATACTATCTGAGATAATGAAAACCAAGATTTAATTTTGTATTTCCAGAGCTTTTTGCGTTTAAGATTATCATTCTATGTACTATGTCCAAACCCAAGCATATGTATTGGAGAAAGCGGCACATCCTTGGGTTAGTACTGGTGGGTAGCTCCCAAGAGGGGTGTGGGCAACACACCATGCACACAGCAAACCAAGGCAAATACCCTTGTTGTTCTTCAAAACAGGCTGCTTGGCACTGGGGGTTGGGGCAGGGATTCCAGCAGGTTTGGGGGTGGGCATGTTGACGAGGACCGTCTGGAAAGGCATGCCCCCAGAGATGGGTTCCGGGGGAATCAGAGGCGGCAGCTCATCCTCATCAGCAGGGGCTGGGGGCTTAGAGGGTGACTCCAGCCCAGGTGAGGACTGCAGAAACTGCTGTTTAGGAAGCAGAGGTGGAACTGGGGAGGGAGCAAGAGGCAGGGAAACTGGTAGGTTGGGTGCTGGAGAGTCAGGTGCTGATCCAGCTTTAGGAAGGATCTTCTCAGAGGCCACTGCTACTAGAGGGATAGATGTCTTAGACTCAGGAGGAGCAATCAAGGGACCTTTTGCAGAATGAGAATCTCTGCCCTTTGTAGGAGAAATATGGAGGGCTTTTGTTGTCTTTGAAGAATCTTTCTGAATTGGGGCTGCAGCCATAGTAGAATGGGATCTTTTAGGATCATTCTTAGCAGAAGGATTAGAACATTTAGGAGGTAGAGTGGCAGAATTCTTGGCTCCTGTGCCTTTGTGAGCAGGAGCCTTGGTGACTGATGCACTTTTTGGAGCTGGGGCAACAAGTACTTCTTTAGTATCATGTGTGGGGCCTTTGTTTTCTGGGAGCCCTTCTGATGCCTGAGGAGCAGTAGCAAAACCTTTAGGGGAGGGAGAAAACACAGAGGAGATGGCAGGAGTCCCTCTGGAGGCAGCAGGAGTGGCTGGAAAAATAGGGGCCTCTTTAGGGGATGGAGCCTCTTTGAGAGAATGAAGAGTCACAGCTAGGGGAGTGGGAGCTCCTTCAGACGGTAGAGTAGCTGGGCCTTCCTTGCAAGAGAGAGGGGTGACATCTAGGGAAGTGGAGGCCCTTTTGGGGGTTGGAGTCTTTTGAGGAGGAGTACTAGCTGAAGGAGAGGGAGCTCCTTTAGAGGATGGGTTTGCTGGGGCCTCTTTGAGGGAGCTGGGAGTCATAGCTGAGACAGACTGAACCCCTTTGGAAAACAGGGTTGCTGGAGCCTTTTGAGAGGGGGTAGGTGTCATAACTTGGGGATCAGGACCCTCTTTGTGTGCTCTAGTTGTTGGGGTCTTTTTTGGGGAAGGAGTCTTGGCTGGGACAGGGGGGCTCCCTTTGGCTGACGGGACCTTTTTGGAGGAGTGAGTCACCATTGTAAGAGTGGGGGACTCTTTGGAAGCTGTGGTTTCTGTGATCTTTTGGAGAGACAGAGGAGTCACAGCTGGGCCACTTGAGACCCCCTTGGAAGGTGAGGTTACTGAAAGCTTTTTGGGGGAAGAAGCTTTGGCTGGAGTAGGATCTTCCTTGCAAGATGTAGTGGTTGGGACCTCTTTGGGGGCTGAAGTTGCTGGGGCATTTTCTGGGGAGGCAGGAGCCAGGGCCGTGGTAATGGGGGCCCCTTTGGGTGAACTTGGGGCTTTTTTGGGGGAGACAGGAGTCTCTGACATGGGCATAGGAGCCTTTTTGGGGGAGGCAGGAGCCAGACCTTTTTTGGAAGAGGGGTGTGTGTCTGTCAGGATCTCCATGGGGGCTGCAGCTGCTGGGGCCTTTTTAGGGGAAGGAGGAACCAGAGCTGGGGGAATGGAGGCTCCTTTGGGAGATGTGTTTGTCACAGTTTCTTTGGGGGCTGCAGTTGCTGGGGTTTTTTTGAGGGAGAGAGTAGTCTTTGACGGTAAAGTGGGAACCTCAGTGGGGGATGGGCTTGGTAGGGTCTCTTGGAGGGCTGCACTTGCAGGCTTTTTAGGGGAAGCAGGAACCACAGCTGAGAAAATGGAGGCCGCCTTGGGGGAGGGGGCTGCTAAGACTTCTTTGGAAGCAGCAGTTGTTGGGGCCTTTTTAGGAGAGAGGGGAATTTCAGCCAGGGTGGTAAGGACCCCTTTGGGGGATGGAGTTGTGGGGATCTCCTTGGGAGCTTCAGTTGCTGAGGCCTTTTTTGGAGGAGTCTTGGCTGTGGAGGTGGGGGACCCTTTTGGGGTTGTAGTTGCTGGAGTCTCCTTGGACACTGCAGTTGCTGAAGTCTTTTTTTGGGAAGGAGTCTTGACTGGGTCAGTAGGAGCCTCTTTGGATGATTCAATTGTTGGAGTCTCTTTGAGCATTGCATTTTCTGGGACATTTGTAGGGGAGAGATGAGTCTCAGTTGGAGGTGTGGGGGATCCTTTGGGGGATGGAGTTGCAGGTGTCTCCCTGGAGGCTGTGGTCTTTTTGGAGAGGGGAGTCTCAGCTGGGGGAGTGGGGACTCCTTTGGGGGATGCAGTTGCTGGAGCCTTTTGTGGGGAGAGGGAAATCTCAGATGGGGGAGTGGGGGCCTTTTTGGGGGCTGCTGACACTGGGGTCTTTTTGGAGGAGGGAGTCTTGGCTGGGAGAGTGGGAGCCCCTTTGGAGGACGGAGTTGCGGGGACCTTTTTGGGGGAGGAAGGAGTCTCAGTTGTGGGGGTGGAGGCTCCTTTGGAAGAGGGGGTTGCTGAGGTC
>PVLA01003266.1:0-220982 GCA_004027455.1 Hydrochoerus hydrochaeris | reverse complement strand
ATGTGTCCTAGTTGCCCGTCTCTGGCTGCCTGTCCAGTGTCTCAGGGCAGTTGTCTCACAGGAATTTTGTAAATCCTCCTCCATGAGCTCTTTCATTTAAAGCTTTTGTATAAACTCTCTCATACTACTCACAGAAGGTAAAATTTCATAATTAGTTTTCACAAAGTTATCTAGAGGGTTTCTAGTAACTCCTCTGGAGTTTCTATTTTCGATTTCATATTGAGTATTACATGAAAATATATATATGTGAATTACACAAATTACAATTATCAGTACAAAACATTACAAGATCCTCATGCCCAATTCCCACATGCGGTGTCCTTTTCCTGGAGAAGCGATTCCTTGAAGCGCTCTTCTCCACCCATGGACCTTGTCACAAGGCGTGGATGGACTAGGACACAGCACTAGTCAATGAGGTATATACCAAAATCAAACCAAAGACAGAACATTATAAAAATCAATCAAAAGAGAATATTGAATAGAGTAAAGCAATTAATCATAATGAAACAAAACTGAAAACAACACTTGCTTTCAAAGAGAAGATAGAGGAGACCCCCCCCCATATTTGCTATATTGCATGCAGTCATCCTGCCAAGGGATGCTCAGACTTCTGTCCCCAGTTGCTAAGGGGCGGGGAATGTTTGATTCCAAGCAGGCTCACCGGTAGGCTCACAGGAGACACTACTGGGTCTCTTCCTAGCTCACACCGGAGAGAGGCGCTTACCAAGAGGGTGGCAGGTGAATTGCTTCTTTGTGCAGCCTCCTGGGTTCCAGCATGGCTCTGGCCGGATTTCGGGGGCAGCTCTCGCATATGTGATTTTTCACATGTCATTTCCAACAGACTTATGATCTGTGTGTGCCTTGAATATTTCATTTTAAAATGTTATATTTATTCTTGTTAAATTATATTCACACACATTCATACCAGGACTGTAGAATATTACATTGTAAGGAAGAAACAAACTTGTTTAATCCATATATTATTATCACAGACTTAGATTGTTTCCATTCATATAACTTGATTAATTTCATTGAATGTACATGTCCTTGTGCTATTAAACAATGTATCCCATAAGTAACTCTTAGAAGTAGAGTTGTTGAGTTATAGCATCTGTAAACACTGACATTTACTTTCCAATATTTATTATTTTGTATCTATTTATTGCTCCCCTCTTGGATGTTGGCTGAAACTTGTAGAATGACAGTGTAATGAGCAGATGTGCTTGACTTATTCCTAACATGAGAAATTCCTCCTGAAAATTGCTATTTTTAGTCAGTTTTCTCAAATTGAAGAAATAATAGTAAATATACTGAGCACACTGCTACAAAATAGAACATTTTATAAAATAAAAGTTGCAAAATAACAACATCTCTGATAAATTTAGTATACCATGGATTTGCTTACTGTAATTGTCAAAAGTGAGCTAGTTAGGATTTAAGAGTTTTCACATTTAAAATCAAGTTTCTATCTCATCGAAAACGACCTCAGAGGATAAAAATGGCTATAACTGGGTAACGGGTTACTCCTTCACTGGAACATAGCTCACCTCATGGAAGTCAAAAAGCAGAAAGAGAAGTGAGAAAGTGGAGCTGATGATCAGATATATTCTTCCAAGAAATATCCCTAGCAACCTGTTTCCTCCAATTCATCCTGTTTCTATTAGTCCACTCAGTTATAAGTTCATCTTGATATTTATTCTACATTATAAACAATTTTTAATCAGTCTGGAACCCCTATTTTTTCCCCAGGAGTGGATTATAGCAATTGCTTTCTGGGAGCCTGGAAGTCATACTATTATGGTTAAAAATTAAGATGCAAACGATTCATTGAGAAAAAAATGAGTAACAACTTATGCTTTACATGTAGATTTTTCTAACAGGTTAAAAAGCAACTCAGAAACTCAGAGAAGAACGGTTAAAGAAAAGAGGCAGCTCTATCAATCAAGTGTTCTTTGAAAGACCTGAGATTTGTAGCCATCATTCACTTAATTATTCATTGACTCTATCAGTGCCTACTATGCAAAGGGATAACACAAAGGTCAGGGGCAAAGTGAGGGTTCTGTCTTCTGTCACTCACATCTTGAGCTTATAGTCCTGCAGAAAATAAATTAGCAGTAATGACAGAGGATGTCAAAGGCTCTAAGCAAAAGGTTTGGGGAGAGAAGAACAAAAAGGGAGAGACCTAAAGGGTAAGTTTGAACTGGTCGGGAAAGAAGAGGAAAGAGAAGCTGGCAGGCAGGGAGCAGCCCATCCGAAGAGCAAGCCTGCAGGCAGTGTGGAGCTCTCTAAAGACAAGAGACTGAAGTCTCAAAAGATCTGCTACAGGAAAAGAGCATTGTTAGCTTAGACTAGAGTGAAAAATACAGTCTATTCAGAGGCATACAGGAGAGGCTGCGGGCTAGCTAATATGCATTTAAGAATAATGTATTAAACCCTACTGTGCCTCATGGTGTCACCCAGCACCCTTTTTGCACAGTCTCATTTGTGTTACAGAATGACCCTAGGGGACAGGTGTCCTTATTATCTCTATTTTACAGATAAGAAACTCAAGTAGAGAGATCAATAGTTTGCTCAGAATGACAGTTACCTCATGACAAACCCAAATTCTAGAAGCCAAATCCTCTGAGTCCATACCCGAACTCTTTACCAGCATCAGAGCCCAAGTCAGAGAAGCAACCACAATTGTATTTCAGTTAAAACTCTATGCGTATCAGTAATGTTTGGGCATCATTAAGGTATCCAGTTGACGGATCCCAAAATTGCTCTAATTTTTATTAACCATTTAGATTCTTATTTTATTGTTAGTTGGAAAAGTTAGAGGGTTCTGTTTGTTTTGAACGGATGGTCGGTTGATTGAGCAAAAGCATTGCTTTTCTTCTCTTGGGAAGTCCAAGAAAAATTAAAATGCATGGTGCATAGTAATTCCTAAAAAAAAAAAGTTATTCCTACTACATAGAGGGTTATATCTACTTTGACAATGCTAACTCGCTTTACTGGCTCCATACTATGTCATTTTATTGGTTTTCAAAGGTATTTTGAGAGGCAGCTAATCAGATTTTACTACCATTGTTAAAACTACTATTAAGTAAACTGTGATTTCAGTGTACTTTCCAATTGTTCCTCTTTCCCTCACTTTTGTGACTGACATTTTCTTTCTTTTTCTTTCTTTCTTACTTTTTTTTGTGACTTATACAAAATGCCTTTTCTCACACTCTGGAGACTGTCTTTTTTTATACAATTCATTTTAATTTAGTAGTTAATTATCATTTTCTTTAAACTAGTAGCAATTTATACAGAATTAATTTATAACAAATTGAGATAAGCAGCTTTATTTATATTAACATGGTATGGTGATATTTAGATAAAAAATTTATATGATACACCTAGGGTATTGCCACAACATATTTGTCATATTGCTATTTTAATCATTGTAAATAGTTCAAATGATGAGGAGAGTAAAGTATTTCATAGCTCTATAGGTAATAATGTCAGTTAATCATAGACATTGCTGATTAATCTCAGGGTATCTAAATATGGTTTCATCTGGCTTAAATTATTTGTCCTAAAACTCTTAGTTTAAATTTATCCAAAATATTTGATTTGATAGATACTGATGTGTATTTGAAATGTATTTTACATTCATACCTTTATATATATTTCCTGTTACCTAATTCTAAAACTATAGTGTTTAATTAAGTGCTAGGGGAGAAATTAAAATGCATTATTTGCATTGCAACATATGTAAATTATGCTATTATATAATATACTCAAAGGAAAAAAATAATCTAGATAAGCAACAGTTAAAGGAACAATTGTCCATAGGTGATTTTCTAATGACTTAACAAAGTAAATAGAACCTATTATGTCAGACTGGTTCACAAATATTCAGCTGCTATTTTCTATTTTGAGTAACTTTAATTTTTAAAGCACATTATTTCTCTCCCTTTGTTTCATTTAAGATTCAAAAATTGGTTTCATAAACCAGCTGAGAAGGAAATCGACCTGTAGGTTGAAAATCGCTATGAAATCAGTGTTCAGTTTGTATTTGATAATTATTAAAATCTGCAGTATTTGAACTGCCAAACAGGGAAGCATAGCTCTGTTCTAAGTGGTAATGTAAGAATCTTTCTGAGAAAATGTCACTTCATTTCACGGTGCTATTTTCTTCAAGCCAGACAATGGTAATGCCAATCATCTTCCAGACAGGGGAGGGAAGAAACTTCATAATCCTTATAGTCTCATCTTGAAGTGCAGAGATCTTAACAAAGTTCAGTTGTACATGCAACAAAGCAATACAAATTCCTTTATCTTTGCTTATTCATTTACCTCACACTGTGCCAGGCTGCTATAAAGGACTCAAATAAGAACATACATGAGAATATGACATAGACAAATATGGAGCTCAATAAAAGAATAAAATTCAGACATTATCCTGGTGATAAGAATGTTCTCCTGCAGTGTTATGGATATAAACAACATTCAAGTGCTCGGCACTGAGCTATCATTCCCA
Source organism: Hydrochoerus hydrochaeris (assembly GCA_004027455.1). Taxonomy (NCBI): domain Eukaryota; kingdom Metazoa; phylum Chordata; class Mammalia; order Rodentia; family Hydrochaeridae; genus Hydrochoerus; species Hydrochoerus hydrochaeris. The sequence continues at coordinate 216,472 of PVLA01003266.1, read as the reverse complement.
GCCCTGGTTTGTTTCGTTTCATTTGGTTTTTAATGAAACTTTAATGTATGTCTTAGAAAAGCTTCTGAGTCAGAATTCCAGCAGCTATTTCGTTGTTGTTATCACTTCAGAACATTTCACATGCAAATGAGAGTCAAATTGGTTACCCTAGCAAAGACCCTTCGCCTGCGTGGTCAAGTAGCTGAACCCACAATTGTCAACCACTGGGGTATGTGGCCATCTCTCGCCTCCTACCAATCCCTTCTCCAGGAGACTGAACTGATGTCCTCCCTGACCAGAGTTCATTTTGAATCAAAGTGCACAAATAACATCTAAGGCACACCTAAGAAATTAATGAACAACTTTTTAAACTAGATAGCAGATAAATCATGCTTCATGTAAATTATACTATTGCTGATCACTTTGCTTTTCATTAAACTATCACAGTATTTAAAATTCTTACAAGGAAAATAATGAAATTTAAAGTTATTTTTCTTAGCACCAAGATTCTCCATGCCCATGTTTTCTAGATGAAATTTCACTGTATCTTTCCAAACTCTGAATAATATATTTAAAGAGAACTCTAGATAATAAAACCCCAAGATTAGGGTTTTCAAGAAATTTTATATTGAAGATGTTAAAACAAAACATTCTTCTATAAAAGGATATAGAAATAAATTCAAATTGAAGATAAAGTAAATATGATGACTCTTTATAGAGACAAAATTCATTAAAAATTAGAATACTATATCCTTTAATGTAAAATACTCAGAAAAGTTAAAGAATTTCTAAGGGGAATAATGATCACAAGTAAGTTGGTTTCTTTTAACAATAATGTAGGGCTTTTTTCAACTTCTCTACTAACTATTAAAGTTAAGCAACCTAAGAGTAAAACCTTTACCATGTGACCAATATGTTTCAAATGCATTGGATTAAACAGTGCCTAACAGATTGGTAAACCATTTCCCTGAGTGTGTCCAGGTGGGTGGTAGAGACATGGTCTTGGAAACTACAAAGGCCCCTGGCCACTTGTTTTGGTACTATTCCCTTGCTTTGTTTTCTGACTGCCATGAACTAAGCTCCTTTCTTTGCCTGAGCCTTTCTGCCATGAGATTTTTGCCTTGGAAGGAGCCAACCATCATGTCCTGAATTGTGGAATGTGGTTAATCAGCTTCCTCATTTGCATCTATAAAAGGATCTAGGAATTCTGGAAACCGGCCCAGTTAGAACCTTCTTTCTCTACACTGTGGGTGATGAGAAAGCTGATTAACACATTCCACAAGTACTTGCACTGTTTTCTTACTAAGGCAAGTCAAGCATATACTTGTAAACAGATAAATATGTATATGCACTACATTAAATGGGTCTGATTCTAAATTAGATGACTCAACATTTATTGGTTTCCCTTTGCTTATTCATCTCATGTGTAAACATATACAATAATCTTCCCTTAATTCTATGCACACAATAGTCTTTCCTTAATTTTATTTATGGAGCTCAATAAACCAATTAAGTATATGGAAATTTGAAAATACTCCACCAAAGAAAAGCTGTTTTTAAAAGTTTTTGCGTTAGTCCTCTGATAGGTAAAGCATTCTACTCTGATGACTCCTAAGTTAAAAGTCACTTCTACTTGAAATGGAGTAGAATCCTGGAGGCCATGGCCGCTCGCGCTAAAAGCATTAAAAGAATTCAGCCATACAGTGGCAGGAGCCTTCAGAAGTAACCCAGGTTCCCAGGTAAAGCCTCCATGTGCACTTAGAAGCCTGTTCTGGCAGCTGGAAGAGTGTCAGCATTTTCTGTCATTGTATTTTCATTCTGGTGAGGGTGTAGATCCCACCCTCACTGCAGAGATCTGGGTAGGTAGTGACAGACAAAAATCCTGCAAAGAACTGTTTTTAAAATAAAGATTCTGGAAGTACATTCAAGGGAGAGACAGTAATTCTTAGTTATGCATATCCCTGAGAATTAAAAAAGAGTCACAATAATTTAACAGACTTGGTTTGTATTTGTAGACATTGTGTTCACATCTTTTACCCAGGGCAGGATCTGCTTTGCAACACTTATCTTAGGGAAGAGAAATGAGTCCACTCGCTCACTTTCAGCATTTGCAAATCTGTCAAGGATTAATGCAGTTAAACCACTACTTATGAATTGTGAGTATTCGTGTTCACAAATAATCAGGCAATCCAGAGACCTGGGCAACCCCGGAGACCTCACAGGTGAGGAAATGGAGGCCATAAGCAATTAAATGAGTTGAATATTTTTAAAGCTAGTAGGTTATAAATTCAAGATATTAAATATTAATATGATAGCATTTATTCTACTTATATATGTCACTTTGAACAAAAATATCCATAATGCCACACATTAGAAATCAGGTAGTAATAAACACATAAACACATGTAAGCATTCAGTTAATAGGAAAAGATATTTCCTATAGAGTATCACAAAAAATACATGCTCATGCAGGTAATTTCAAATGAGAACTCATAATTCCATCCAGCAAAAGCCTAAATTTCAATTCATTTCTAGCAGAGCATAACATGAGACCCAGCTAAACATTTTCAGGCATATGATGTCAGAAAGAAACTCCAAACTGCCCTTTGCATTTGGATGTATGAGTTTGGAAGCCAGAGAGAATGTCCCATGACTCTGTCTTACCATCGTATTCCATGGGAGCAAGGGATGTTGAGCTGACATAAACAGAAAATACACTTACATAAGAACATGTGTGAATCCCTAGTGATTCTTTCCATGAAGAAACCATTCTGTAATACGAGTCCAATTCCTTAGTCATTCCCAGTCTTGGGTCTCACTCAAACCTAAGCACAAGATTGGGACCAAGTCTTCACTCATTTTCCAATCCACCAGACTATGCAGACCCCTTGTGAAGAACAAGCCTGATCTACTTTATACTCAGCTACCACTGTCTGCATTTACCTTCATCACTACAGTGGCTGACGACGGATGCATAGATGCCATCACTACAGTGGCTACAGTGAGATGACGGATGGATGCATAGATGAAGAGAAGTACTCAAGAATTTCTTCTATTGTTCCACTACAATTCATCAGACTTACTTCAGTACCAAATGAAAGCTGCCTTCTTCTACTATCTCTTCTACTATTTCTTCATCTTTGTCTTGTTCTTTCCAGCACAAAATGTTATCTACTCATGCAGAAATTCTGTGTGTGATCGTCTCTCAGAAGAAGTACAAATGGCCAATAAATACAAGCACAATGGCCCTTAGACCAATGCAAATGAAAACACTGTGATTCCATCTTATTTCCCAAAAGAATGGCTACCATCTAGAAGTCACATAATAACAAGTGCTGACAAGGCTGCGGGAAACAGGAACACTTCTACACTATTAGTGTGAACATAAACTAGTACAACAACTGCGGAAGTCATTATGAAGAGTCCTAAGACAATTTAAACTAGAAATTCCATTTGACCCAGCTATTCCCCTTCTAAATATCATCCTCAAAGGGTTAAAAACATCATATTACCGTGACATACATAGCCACATTTCTAACCACTCCATTTCCTCACCTGTGAGTTCTTTGGGGTTGCCCAGATCTCATAATACCTAAATCTTGGAAGATGCCTGTATGTCTATCAATTAACTGATAGATGAGAAACTGCGGTCTTTATACACAATGGAGTACAACTCTGCCATAAAGAATAACAAATTTGAGTCATTTGTAGGAAAATGGATGCACCTTGAGACCATAATGTTAAGAAAAATAACTCAGTCACACAATCTTCCATATAGCATTGCCTCTCTTACATGAGAAAAGCAAAATATAAGTAAAGAGCAAAATAAAAGATCGATAATAGGAAATGGGGACATAGCTCTTTTGCATAATGGAAGGGGACCAAGAGATGGAGGGAAAGTAGAGGGAGGGGAAGGGAAGGAAAGGAGATTGGAAAAGAATTAAGGTATGTTATATACTTGATCCAAGTCCTCACAAGTAATGTAATCATTATAGACTGCAAACATGTACTCATAAGAATCAAGAAAAAAAAAGTCTGTCTGTAACTGGCTAGTTTTAATCATAGTAAGCAAAAATTATCATACATTGAGGAGCATAACTCAAGTTTTGGGAATCCAGTGAAAAATGTCTCTGTCACAATCTTATTAGAAAAATTAGTACAAACGTTCTCTTCCCCATTGGTTAGCCGATCAGAGTGAAAGGAATTAAGTTGGGCATCAGGATGGAGCTGAGGCATCACTCTGAAATGCTTCAAAATTACAACAAGGAGAGAGAACCAGACTTTAGATCCAAAAGCATGGTTTAGGGAAGCCTTAAGATGTATCTGCAAGTGAATGGAGTCCTTTTGTAAAAGTGAGGCCTGGGTTATTTTACAGTGAAATAAGAAGCATAGCATTAACCCTACCGTTTGCCTGTGCTGATGAAAATGCACCTTTGCCCTGTGGACCCACAGACTTTAATCAGTCACTTCAGCAACAATTACCCGGCAGTTACTTCACAAGACAGCGAAGGAAGCTATGCTTCCGTTAGCGGGTTCCTACCAGTATTTCCACAAAATTTCTAAGCAACTGACAATCAGGAGGTCATAGGTAGGAAGGAAAAATCCCTTAGCCAACCCTCGGAGAGTTAATAAATCAAATGCGGTGTGTGGTACTCACAGCTCTGCCTGGAGGCTGCTGTCCTCAGCCACGTAGTTAGAAGGGATGTAGCCCTCCAGCTGCTGGCCAGAGCCGTCTTCCCTGTCTTCCCTTTTCTCCAAGTGTCTGGCCCACCACCAGCCCTCATTGGAAGTGTCCAGGACTTGGAATTTGTCGCCTGCACGGAAGCTCAGGTCCTCTGTAGTTCGAGCTTGGTAATCAAACAGAGCAACAAAGTACAAGTTGTGGCTGCTCTCAGATTTCTGTTCCGGTGACTGTGGAGGGTCAGGGGCAGGGTCGGCCCCTGGATTCTCAATCACCATAGAGCTGTTGGTGTCCTGGGACACACAGGGCAGATAGGGCTGCAAGTACGCCCAGACTCTCAAACAGAGATTGCCCATGGTGGCCTGGCCGGTGAAGGGGAGTGGGGCTCTCCTCTCCCTGTGGTCTCAGCACGTCCACCTTCTCCAGCACCAGGCAACTTTGAAATCAGGTCCAGCTCACCATACTCTAGAGAGTCCAAAAGTCCTGTAGACCTGGCTGCAGCAGTCGACCGGGAGAGACTCACACTGTCTTACTGTCCAGGGCAGCAGCTGCTGCCCCAGAGCAGAATCCAGTGGGAACTGGGCAGCTGCTCCGTCAGAAGATGCCTCTCTTCCTGTCTGCTTGGGAATTCCACAACAAAAGTCTTTTAAACAGAGGCTTTCTGTAGATAAGAACACAGCCACTTTGCCCTGCGTCCCCCAAAAAAGGTTAGTGCAAGAAACACCCTTTACCAGGTGAAGTCTCCCACCTGGCCAGGGCCAGCAGCTCTCTGCACACTGCAGCTGCCTGCCTCCCCTCTCTGGTCCTGTCCTCTACTCTTTCTTTTTTGCTAATGAGTAACCAACCTGCAGAGGCTGTTGCCTTTCCCATCCTGAGCTCAGCAACAACTGTAATAACTGCTCCTTACTTCCTGGTTTCTTTTTGCCTGTGATCTAACTGGGTTTCCTTACCCTTCCCTCTCCCACACCCAGGAGAGACCAGCCCCCTTCCCCTGACGGAAGCCAGACTTAAAGCAGCCACCAATAGGGTCCTTCTTTCATTTCACCCTGGAGAGACAGGCTAGCCCAGGTAACTTTTTGCCTTTCTGTGTTTCTAACACAAAAATTCAGAGCAGAGATTTCTTTTTCTCTCCCATAATTACATAGGATTTTTTTTTTTTTTTTTTTTGCCACTGCTAGGCAAAACAAAAACAGGCAAATTGGACTGTTTAAGTATTTGCAGCCAGATACAGGGCAATTAGGAAAGAATCACTGAGTCCTTACCTTTTTCTGGTTGGTTGTTTAATTATTTGTTTATTTGTTTTTCTACCCCAACACCAGAAATAGATTTTAAGAGCCTCAAAGTATATTTGCAGTCTGGAAAAGTAAGAGAAGGGCTGATTAAAACATCGAGAACCTTAAACACTGGTTTTTTCCAGAGAGACATTTAATTTCCCATTCTTCAAGTATTTCAGAAACACACACAACACACACACATGCACACACACATGCACGCACAGACACACTGGGTAACCAGTAGAGCGAAAACCAGTGGAAGGGCTCTTTGAGACCTGCTATGGGAATTCCTCCTGTTAGACTTTGATCTCCAGGGCTAAGCTGGTTCTTACTGACTTGGTGATGGTGACCAGAACAGCTCAGAGACTAAGGAGCCTGAGATCAGGGCAGCCCCAGGAGGCAGCCAGTGGCTTTGTCTGCTTACTTGGGTTAAGAGAAGCGGTCTTCATGAATGGGCTCCCTGGATCTCAAGGGCAACTGGACAGTAAGGAAGTTGTGCAGGTGGATAAACTGATGTTTGTCCTGCTCAGAGAGCACTCTGAAGCCTTTTATGATGTGTCTTTTGTTTTGTAGAAGACATTTCTCTTTAAAACTTCTCTCTTAGTGCTTGGGCTTAAAGCTCAACAGCACAGTACATGTTTAGCAACCTTGAGGCCCTGGGTATAAACGTTAGCACCCTCCAAAAAATTTTTTTCTCTCTTAAAAATAATCCTTCTGTGTGTTGTTAGAGTCTTTGATCTAGCCAATCCACCCCTTAGATGATCTTTAAACTCTGTTCTTTGTCACACTGCAAAGCATTTTGGTAATTAAAATGCTCAAACGTAAGAAAATGAAAAAGTCAGGGCTCAGTGGCCCTGAGTATTGCTCAGGGTCATAATAGTCTGCCTAGCAAGTGCAAGGTCCTGAGTTCAATTTCCAGTACAAAAAAAAACAAAGAAGAAAAGTCAGAGAACCATGGTCTTGTCCAGAGATGCTATTATCTTGTTCTAAAACCAGGCACCAGGAGGTCATTCATTTAGAATAAGGTCTTGTGTCATGCTCCCAAGAGTCTCCAGTTGGCCCAAGTTAGAGTAGAAGTAACAATTTGCAGGAATTGAAAGACCAAAAGCTTACCCAGATCTTCATCATTGCTGGTTGAAAATTTTATGACCTAAATAAACTATCTGTAGGTATTCACAGCTTAGGTAAAGAGAGAAAATTGCAATTATATAATATTGATGTGCTGTAAAGAATATTTAGTTTCAAACTCTAATTTTAAAAGAGCAGGATTCTGACAGTACTGTTAAAGAGAGGTACAGATGTTGAAGTCTTTCCCAAGACATCTACATGATCTAGAAATGAAGCTTAGAAGAAGTCAGAAATGAATTCATAATTGAGTTCAAGACTTCAAAAATCTGAAAGTTCTCAACTCAAGATGCCGTCCCCGTGGTTATGACAAGGTTTTCTGGAAAACAGAAATCTTCCGACCTCCACAGGAAAGCCACTGAGCAAGTGAGTGAAATCAAAGAAGCATCCAACCATCCAAAGATGCCAGGCATGTAGTGGCCTGAGTAGCAGAGCTGAAGGCTGGGGAAATGTTTCCTTGTGTCAACAGGACGAGAATTCTCCAGTCGCCCAAGCTTGAAGCCTGCGTGATCCTTTACTCATTCCGTGATTTCTTTCAGCTAATCAGTCACGACAATCTGCTCAGTCTTCCTTTTCATTTATTCTACAAACCTTTTAGAAATAAATTTTATCTGAATGACAGTGGGGCATTGAACAGAAAATAAAATACCTTCCCCTGGATCATTCCACAGACGGCCCACCTGATCTCCCTTCCTCTAGCTTATTCCTGTCTCCAATCCATCTTGCATAGCAAGATGAGCGATGCCCCCAAGATCTTAGAAAACAGTTTTTGTAGTAGGAACATGACTGAGGTACGATGTCAGAGCACTAGTAAGAGGAACTCAGTTTTGGAGAGCGCTCTATACGCCAGGCATTGTGCTAAAATGTTACAAATGGTGCATTGATTAATTCTCATAAAACAAAAGCAATAGTGATGGTAGTATATTTATTTTATTTCAGAGGAGAAACACAGACTGAGAGGTAAGATAACTTTCTTCGGGTCACACAGCCACCAAGCAGTTGAGCCACAATTAACAGCTTTGAGTCAGTCTGACTCTCAACCCTGAGACTATAAATCCTCTCAAATAATCTGTTGTTCTTCTACGTAAAGTCCTTCAGTACCCTCTACAAGATCTGAAATAAAGGCTTCACTCCTAGCACAGTGCACAAGGGCCCACCAGTGCCACCAACTTTAAATCTCTCACTCGCACACATAACCTGTGCTGCAGGTCCCCAAACAACCCCAATTGGTTTAGCGGGTCTAACCCCAAGGATACCTTGCTCCTCATCCTCAGCTCTGTGTCCTTCTAGGCTGCTACCTAGTGGCTTCCTTGCATTCAAGAATCACCTTCTCCAAAACTGAGCAGTAGGAATCTGTGCATTCCTGAAAGCATGACACATGCATCCACGTGCTGGCTTGCTAAGTCCTGCTTGGTCCCTTTATTATTTATTTTTTGTTATCTTTCCTAGAATAGAATTCTTTTCCATGACTCTCCAGGGGTTTGTATGATGCTCAGTACGCAAACCATAGACACTCAGTAAGTGACTGTTGAATTAATTAACTCATTCTTAAAGAGGCAGGGACAGAGACAGAGAGAAAGGGGGAAGGGAAGAGGGTAAGAGCAAAAAAAGAAAAAAAGGAAAAACATCTTTGGGGGAAGACGAACACTCAGAAAAACATTTACCACAACAGTGGGAGTTCCATAACATGAAAATTACCTGGAGCCCAGAGCAGATGGCGACTTTCTGTCAGCTGCTTTTCAGTCCTTCCTTTCCCCTCACATGGTTCCCTGAACGTTGAGTGCCTTTTCCAGTCACCTAACCTATTCTCCCTGCTGGCACTTTGCCTCTCATTCTTTAGAAAATTGTCGCCTCCTTAATCTTATATCATTCTCCTGCGCAACCACCTTCAACAGATCCTTGTTGCATGGAAAATAGGGCTTGGAATTCAAAGCTAGGAATGTGTGCTTGGTTCGGTTTTATCAGATGTCCCCTTTCAACATCCCCCTCCCCTCCATTCGGACTCACCTTAGCTCTCCTGCCCAGTCAAATTGGTTTAGTGGGTCTATCAGTGAGACCCAACTGTCCCCACATCCCATCCTGTCTCTTTCAACTTCGCTCAGTGTTCCTTCCCTTCCCAGCAGGGGCCTCCCTGTCTTTCAAGGGCTGAATAAAAATCCCACACTTCTGTTAGATCTTCCTCCATGAGTTCCTACCAAAAGTAATTTCTCTCTGGAATTTCTTCTGGTTCAGTGTCACGCGCCCCCAATACGCACAGAATTAAAGGAATTCAGCCATCCTCCTGTATCTGCTCCGCCAAACACTGCAACACAAAACTCATTACTATGTGGCTTTATCCCAGGAGAATTCAAAGATCTCTGACTCCCACTTGGTCTGCAGAGTTGCTAGATGTTTTATGTTGCAGTCGGGCCACTGCAGTTTCCTCCGAAGTCTCATGATACTGTTAAATCACCCTCATTCTTCTTGAGATCCCTGTGAAACCCATGTGTCTAATGACCTTAACATAGGAGTTCACCGAAATTTCAAATCTATGTGATGTTAATTCCATGTTCTTTATTTGCATCTAGCTGCAAATATTTGCACTGTTTTTCCTCCTGGGACAAAATTTCTATTTGTTTATCCAGTATCCAGTGTTTTCTTTCTTACTGTAGGTTGTTACCTTTATAGAGGGAAAAAGCTAAAGACTGTATTTCCTTACCCTCCTTAAATCTGGGAGTGGCCAGCGAACAAATAAATTAGAAGCCTTTGGGTTGTTTCCAAGAAAGTGCCTTGAGAGGCTTTCAACCCAGAGAGCTACCCTTTTTCTCTTCCTCTTTTTTTTTTTTTTTTCTCTTTCCTCCTGCCGAGAACTCAGTGGAGATGACTGGGCCTCAGGCAGATATCTTGAACCATAAGACGATCTTAAAATTGGAAAAAGCTGGCTAGGGATGTCAGAGCCTTCAGTTCAATCTCCAGCACTGTAAAAGGAAGATGATGTAAAGGAAGAAAGGAGGAAAAGAAGAAAAAAGGAAAGAAAGAAAGAAAGAAAGAAAGAAAGAAAGAAAGAAAGAAAGAAAGGAAGGAAGGAAGGAAGGAAGGAAGGAAGGAAGAAAGAAAGAAAGAAAGAAAGAAAGAAAGAAAGAAAGAAAGAAAGAAAGAAAGAAAGAAAGAAAGAAAGAAAGAGAGGCAGGAAGGCCAAAACCAAAAAAAAGATAAAGGAAACCCATCTTCCGTGGCCCAAGAACACCTACTTTCAAACTTCTTTGTAAACTATGTGTACTTACTTTGCTTCTTTGTTATATCTTAACCAACATGTTTTCAATGGCAGAGAAATGGTTCAATCTCCTGCCTAGGTTCCAGTTTATCCTCTTGTAATTCTGATTCCATTAATTTTTCATGTTTTCTTGTGTTTCTTTTAAGGGCCTTCCTCAAATGCTTATAGTCAACTCTAAACTGTCCTGAAAGAAGAAGTGAAATCAAAAGAAAAGAATATAGAAAGAAAACAAGGAGAAACCAGAAAAATCATTGAATGCCTTATTCTGCTGTAACTACTTCGCTGTCTTCCTCATTCCACCAGCCATGCTTTTCAGAGAACTAATTTCCTTTCCGTATCCTCTCTGATTTCTCCTCATGGATTGCAACCTGGCTTCGTCTCCTGACACAGTTCTAGTCTGCCTAATGTCAATGCCTAACCATTTGTGAAATCTCATCCCTCCTTTACAGCCTCTCTCTATTGGCTGCTCCTCCCCATCTGATAAAGACAGATGTTCTAGGTCTCCCTCGATGCCTTCTCCATTGCTTTCTCCTCTCCAGGACGCTCCTTCTCCGTGTTTTGCAGGTTGGTCTTTCACCTCCTGGGAATCCTTTCTGGAATTCTAGGATCTCTTCCTCTGACACACTACTGAGAGGGCATACCATTTATATCTATCACCTTTATGTTGCTGATTACATCCAAAACTACATCTCCACCTGAATGGATCTGCTGAGACTTCAACCTATATAGTCATGGCATGCTAAATATAATCTTCCAAAATATACCAGAGGAATGTCAATTTAAAATTCAAAGGACCCAAAGTGATGTCAATTATGATTCTCTGAAACCTTCCATTTTTATTATTCTCTGCCTTGGTCAAAGTCCTGTCAAAATGGAACATTAATCTTAGAGAACATCCTAAATTCTTCATTTTCTTTACCCACTGCTGAAGATCAGTGACTACATCTTGTGATTTGTTCTAGCTCTCATCAGTGAACTCAGGAGATCTTTGGATCTTTCCTCAAAATTTTAATAATCTCCAAGTCGATGATTTCTCTCTTCAGTCCCATATTTCTCCCACCAGCCACTCTATAGGCAGAGTGATCTTACTGAAGTATATATCTGTTCATACTGTAGATTTTTAAATACTGTAATGAAAAGTAGAAAGTGAAAGTAATCTGACTATGTGATATCAAACATATTACAGTATAAAGACTATCTGGTATTGTCAGAATAGACACATAGATCAATGGAAAAGGAGAGACTCCAGAAATAAGTCCATGCAAATTTGCTATTCATTAAGATGGATAACTTCACCATCTCAGTGAAGGTAGAAAAGTAATTTAATCAAGGAAAGTAGGCTTTTCAGAAAACGATGTTGGAGTAATTGAACATCCATAGACAAAACAATGAAACTTCATAGAAAAAAAAGAAAAAATTGCTCCACATCTCACAACATATAAGAATTTAAATGTAGGAGAAAATCTTCAGGATCTAAGGCTAGTGAAAGAATTCTCAGACTTGACACTAAAACCATTATCCATAAAGGGATAATTAATAAATCAGACATCATCAAGATGAAAAACTTAGCCTACAAAGACTCGGCCAAGAGGATACAAAGGCATCGGGAGTGTACTTGAAAACCCCATCTCCAACAAAGAGCTAATGTCAAGAATATGGAATATGCAAAGTTTCAAAACTCAACAGTACAAAAACAAGCAACCCAGTATGAAAGTGAGCAAAAGACAAGAACAGAATCTTCCCTAAAGAAAATATACAGATGGAAAATAAGCACATGAAAAGATCTTTAACATCATTAGCCTTCAGAAAGGCAAATTAAAACCTTAATAGGACAGCACCATACTCCTATCTGAATAGTTATATTAAAATAATGCCACAAAATGAGGGTAGGTAATGAAGTGGAAAAATTGGATCCACTTACATGGCATAACTATAATATGAGCTGTGCATTCATTCACACATTGCTGGTAGGAATGCAAAATGGTACATTGACTCTTTATAACAGTTGGCAACTTATATAGATAGAGCATAGATAAACACATAGATATATAGATAGGCATATTTTTGTACATATATTTAAATGTGGTTAATACATTCATATATTTCATGCAAATATTATACAATAGTACAATAGTAGTTACACTGTTGTACTTATTTCTAGGAAATAAAAAGTTTACATTTATGAAGAAACATGAAATCAAATTTTTATACCTCATTCATAATCACTCTAAACATGACATAACTCAGATAGTCCGCAACAGGTGATAGACAAAGTGTAATACATACATATTACAAAATACTATTTAATAATAAGATAGATGCTTGACGGATATAACAAACCTGGATGAATCTATGGAATTATGTGGAATAAAAAATGCTGTAACCCCCAAAGGTTGCATATTGCTTGGTCCCATTTGCATAACATTCTTAAAATAAGAAAATCATACCTATGGAGAAGTTGTTAGTGGTTGCCAGAGTTTAAAAAGGGTATGGAACATTGAGATAAATGGATGCATAGCCTGAGAGACCACTGGGGTGGCAACACTATTCTGTGTCTTGCCTAAATCTATGCTATTACATGGTTTATTTATGAAGTACTGTAGTTTCCAGATACATCATCACTGAGAGAAGTTAAATAGAGTTTATGTGAGATTTATTTTGTTGTCTCTATCAACTCCATGTAACTATAATCATCTCAGATTTCTAAAGTTAAATCTAAAAACCTGAGCCAAAACATCTCCATACTTACTCGCTGCCTTGAGGACACAGGCCCTACTCAAGATGGCACAGAAAGAGGTTCCGGTCATCTCAGCCCTAACTAACTCTAGACCATTCCATTGTTTACTAGTAACAATTCTTAAACTAAGAACCCACCTCTGGCTAACCTATGCTGAAAAAGAGTAAACTGAAAACTTCTAGTTGTTCTCAGAATCAACAGAAAAGCTAAATAAATGACAAGGCTTGGAAAGCCAACAGCAAGGAAGAGAAGCGGGGTGGCTAAACCATCCTAAATGTTTTCCAAGGAGTCAGTGAGACCATGGAAGGCTGATGCCTCCACTGCTGAGTCAACCAGTGCTGGATCCTTGATGACAGCATGCCCTCGTGGACCTCAGCTAGACTCCAGCACAGATTTCACAAAGAGACTTCATAGTGGAGGATTGGCCTCCCCCATTCCTACCATCTTGTACAGTGGTAGGCTTCCACACACAGGAGAGAGTTTTATATGGTAAGAAGTCTTAAAACTGCAGCTCGCTGCCCTGGTAAGTGGCTATGGCCTGGCAAGGCACGGCCACAGCAAGAACCATCAGCGTTTCCTGAGATCTGCACCATGTTGGAACTTAGGGTGCTGGGAACCAAACAACCAGCTGGCCACCCTGGTAAGCGGCTGTGAGCCTATCGGAGCATGGGCTGAGATTCAAACATCCATCTCTGCCCCCCTCGCCTGTTAGCTAGTGGGAGCCAGAAATCTGAGCCTCTCTTGCAAGGTTGACCACATGCAATGTAGTAAATAGGGGGGATTTCTGTCTATCATCTGTTTGAAGGCAAATATTTTTATCACTGTTTTGCTTTGTTCTAATTAATTGTATTGCTCTACTCTGTTTTGATAAGTTCTATAATTTTCTATATTTCCTTTGATTTTGCTATACCTGGTTGAAAGAACAACTATTGTTAAGATAACGAGATATACTATGGTACCTATTACTGTTATCCCGGTAACCTATTGTGAAGTTCTGTACCAATTTCACTGCGCTGTCTCAATTGGTTTTGTTCCATCTTGTTCCGTGGTATTTTACTACCTTCAAAAAAAAAAAAAAAAAGAAGTCATAAAACTATTCACCATATCTAATCCTTCTCCAAACTATTTTCCTGGGCCTATATTAGTCTCAAAGTACCCATTTTGCCCTTCTTTGTACCTGCTCAACTGTGCTCAAAACTTCTCTTTTGCCCAAACATCACTCTCTTTTCCCTATCTCTAACCTCTTTGAATTTATTTCCACATGAATATGAGCACTTGCTTAAATTTTAAGGGTCAGAAGAAATGTCTCCATCTGAATTTTTTTCATAATTCATCAGGCAGAATCGAGTCTGCCCTCACTTGTGGCCTCTACCATTTACCCATTTCTACCATCTACCTTCCATCTATCTCTCCCAGTTCATTCTAACCTCTTTATGCACACACTTCAATCTTCTGTTTCTAATATTGACACAATGCCTAACAGTTAATGAGTGCTCAACAAGCATACCATGTTGTGTGAAAACTAGTGACTGTCATTATCTTATCTAACGCTTTCCCCGAACATATTACTCTATGCATGAAAATAAATCAGTCTTCTATTTGTTGTTTAATATTTATTGCAGATCTATTCATAATTTCTAAATCCTGAGAGAGACTTGAATGAAGCAAAGTGTTCCTGCTGCCTTGGCTGGATTCACAGGTCATGTTCCTACACAGACCCTATGGCTTATATTTCTTTGTACCCCATGGAGAATCTAGACTATGGTCCTATGCATAAGAGGTTTCACTACCATCAGTCTTGTTACACAGCGCTCTGTCCTTCAGATGGCATCCAAAAAGAATTTTTCAAAAGTCAGACCAGATTTGTGTTAGCTTCTCACTGCACCAAAAAAAAAAATATTTTCAGATTTCTTACCTCTGGAAACAAGGCCCTCCCTGGGACATCTCCAGGCTGCTCTTTATCCTCCCTCTGGCACCAGTGATCACCTTTCTGCTTTCTGAGGCAACAACCAAACCCTTTTTCCTGATCAGGGATTTTTTTGCTCACTGTTCCTTCTGTCCACATTTCTGTTTGCATTGGTTATACGGATCCTTTCACTCATTAAAGTGGTTACTGCTAAGTACTCTGCCTAAACTGTGTCTTGGCCTTAATTGTATCCTACTAAAAAGATCTGGCAAAATCCTAATTTTTGTCACTTCAGATTGTGATCCTATTTTGAAAATAAGCTCTTGATAGAGTCAGTGAAGTTAAAAAGAATTTATAAAAGTGAGGACTAATCCAACATGACAGATATTCTCATACAAAAGGGAAAATTAGGACACAGACACACACAGAAACACCATATGAGGACAGGTAAGGGAAATCATGGCTGTACAACTAGAATGGTACATCAACAAGCCAGGCAGGGAGCGCCAACCAAGGCTGAAAGCTAGAAGCCACTGCAGCACAGCCCTGCTGACACCTGGCTTGCAGACATCTGACTTCCACAATTAGGCAACGACAAACATATACTGCTTTAGGCCACTCAGTTTTGGGATTTTGTTGCAGTGGTTCAAAGAATGAAGATAATATGTATATATTTACATTTTTGCAGCACTTGCTATAATCTGTATTTTCTGTAGTTCACTTTCCTGTTTGCCTGTTTAATACAGTCTGTCAGTCCAGTAAATGCTGTCAGTGAAATGGAGTCTCTTGAACACTATGACCTCAGAGCTTTGCTTTCAAGTGATTATCAATCAATAATTTTTATACATACAGTGTAGATATTAAAAATTTTGATAATATGATGCTCAGTACATAGATACTATTTCAGAGGAAAATTCCTATTTCTAGAATGGCTACATAAATTAATTGTAGTGTGCTGTTTTCATTGTAACAGAGCAAAGTAGAATATCTCTTTTTGAAGATTATTTTATATCAATACATGATATATATAGAAACAAAGAAAACAGTATTATACTAAACTTCTCAGATTTAGAATTTTCCAATGCCTATGCCAAGCAACTGGGCAAAGCTTCAAGAATTTCCTGCCTAATGAGTACTTTTTTTAACCTTTTGATTAATTAAGTAGTACACTTGGCATTCATTACTTTGATATTGGATTATCTCTCAGTAACCAGAGTTGGGTTTCTATTGCTCATACTAACGATTATTGTTTAATTGTTTTATTTTAAAATATATCTTTTCATTTCTTGATTTTAAAAGAAAACTTTAGTATTCTCATAAATTCCTACTATTTAAACTCAATGTCAAGAAATATTTTTGTTAGAGTCAGTAAATAACATGATAAACCTTCAAAAATAATAAAAAGCATTTTAGCATTCTTATTTGTTAAACACTTGGCATTTTTAATAGCTGAATTTATAATAATAATATTCTGTGATGTTTATGTTGAAAAATCAGTCTATTTACTGGAAGCTGGGAAGATGGAGGATCAATAAGCAGCAAAGTAAACAGCCTCTCAGAGAGTCAGCTCAGATGCTGGGATACAGCATCCTGCAGAAGACCAGATGGAAGGAGATGGATCCTCTCGACCCAGGAAGAAACTAAAGTGGAGAGAGAGAGAGAGAGAGAGAGAGAGAGAGAAGAAAACAAAAGTGTGGACAGAAGGCTGTAGCCAGACGCACTCTCACCAGAGCAGGTCCCAACATGTGTGAAATGCCACTGGAATCTGAAGACACATGGTCACTGTGAAGTTGGGGGTTGGCAAGTCCGAGGGCCATGGTGGAAGGACATGGTCACAGAGGGGAGCAGCAGACTGGAGAACTGCACCAGCTCGCAGTGATTGCAGGGAACTCAGTCCTCCCACAAGAGTGGGCGATTGGCTGGGTGACATTTTGGAGTTGGGCAGGATAAGCCCAGAACCAGAACTGCAGTGGCTTCAGTCAGCCACTCCTAGCACAGAGCAGATTGGTAAGAATTGCTTGGACTGAATCCTGCCCCTGGAGTGATCCAACTGCCAAGACAGAGATTTCCCTGAAGCCATCCCTAACTGGCCCTGACCATGCAGTTCACACTAATGTGGTGAAAAATCCCAGTGGTTGACCAACTCAGAAGGGAGGGGCCAGCCTGCCCACCCCTGCTTGTACTCCAGTGGTCACCAGCAGACTAGAGAGGGCAGCAATCCCTGGCCGGCACGCTTCAGAGAAAATATAACCAATGCAGGAAGTTCTGGGGACCCCCACTATACACTTGTCTGGAAGAAACCAGAAACATGACAAGAAGAAGAAACAAAAGAAAGTCTCAGGCCTCTAACCCAAGCAGTACTGGCCCAGGAGAAGTAAATACAGAAGAGATCAGGAGTTGCACACCTGCAGTTTTGAAGAAACATCATCTGACATAAAGAAATATCTTCATTAAATTATAAAACAACTTAGAACAGAAATACTAATACAAGTAAAAGAAGATATAAGCAAAATAATAAAATAAATGCTAAGCACCTTTCAAGAAGAAACAGATGAAAGAATGGAGGAGCATAGAAAAAGAGATACCTTCGATGAAGAATATTTTAAAAAATCTAGAATACATGAAACAGATTCAAAGAGATTACCAGGAAATTAAAAACTCCACTGAAAGCTGGCAAAACTGCTTGAAAGAAACTAAAGATAAACTATCAAACCTTGAAGACAGGTTTGCAATTATGTGATTGTGAAAGGAAAGATCTAAAAATAACAAGGAACCAGGAAGTAACATTACAAAGGCTAGAAGATGACAAGATGATCTATAACTTAAGAATAAAAGATGTAAGTAGAGAAGCAGGGGTAAACACAAATGAAATACAAAATTTACAGAAATTTTCAGAAATAATTAAAGAAATCTTCTCAAGCATTAGGAAAAGGAAATGATATTCAGATATGTGAGGCACAAAACTCCAGCCAGCTATAACAAAAATAGATCTACACCCAGACATATAATAATCAAGACCCCAGCAATTTAACACAAGAACAGAATATTAAAAGCTGTCAGAAGAAACAGATCACCTATAAAGGAAAGCCCATCAGAATCATGACAAACTTCTCAACACAAACCATCAAATCAAGAAGAGCTCGGAGCAAAGTATTCCAAGCCCTAAAAGAAAATAAACTCCAACCCAGATTGATGTACCTTGCAAAACTATCTCTCAAAATTAATGAGAAACAAGATGCTTCCATGACAAAGAGGAACTGGGGGAGTTCATGACCACCAATCTAACCCTACAAAAAATACTGAAGGATATTCTGAAGAGAGAGAAAAAAACCATGGTTTCAGGAACAGAGGCAGAGAGGGCTCACTGAATGGGGCAGACAGTGGAATGAAGAGGAAAAGTAGACCAACAATGACAGAAAAATAGTATGTCAGAGATGAGGCAGAGATTATTGGCCATAATAACTAACATAGATGGCCTCAACACAATAATAAAAAGAAACACAGGCAGAGTGGATCAGGAGATAAGGTCCATCAAGGTGCTCTATATAAGAAATATAATTAACCTGGAAGAGGATTTATACACTAAAAAGTCAAAGACGAGAAAATAATGCTGTGTGTGTCAAGGAACCAGAAAAAAGTTGGAGTAGCTCGCCCTTCAGCTGCAGATTGGTTGGAGAGACATAACACTTTTATACAATGCAGAACGAATTAGCTATAAGGAAGGAAAACCTTGAGACTCTTGTAGACTCTTGAGACTTGAGATCAAGCTGTATCAAAAGGTTCAAAGCCACTTAGGTAAATAGCATATTGCTTCCCTAATATAAAAACTAAAAGAGTTAATGGGATACAAATTGTACAATGTACCCTGTGAAAGTGAAAGGGGAGGAACTGTGTAAAAAGGGAAGGCAGAGGACACTGGCAATCTTGTATCATGATTTGAAACCCATATTGTTCTCATCACTCTGTTTAGTTTGGTTATATTCTGTTCCAATTTGTCTACTTTTACTAGATTTGATGGCATGGACAGCTATTCCAAAGATAGCAGGATATACTACAGTAACCATTTTTAATGTGCTATTAACTTAATCTGAAGCTCTGTATTGCTTTCACTGTCTTGTTTTGGCCGATTTTATTTGAATCTGTTTTGTTTGATTGCTGTCTTGTCTTGACTAATTTTATTTGAATCTGTTATGTTTGATAGTATCAAGTCTGAGAGGAAAGGCAACTACTCCAAAGACAATAAGATTCACTATGATACTCATTCTGGTTTGATTATTACCTTCTTTTGAAGTCTTATAATGTCTCCAGTGTTTTGCCTTTAGTGATTCTGTTCTGTCCTGCTTTGTTTAATTTTATTGTGACTGATTAGATGGGCAATTCTATTGAAGATAACAAGAGACATCATGGTAACCATTGTAGATCAAGTTGCATTTTGGGTTTAAGTCATGTACTTTGTCCATCCTTTTGTTTTGACTGACCCCATTTTGTTTTTTTCTCATTTGCTTTTATTCTCTTCAAAATAAAAAATTTAAAAATCTATTTACTGGTATAATGTATACTATCATGTGTGACACCATGACTTGCAGGCTTCTAAACAGGATCCTAGGTCTTGAAAATTCAAGTTGCTCATTTTTAAAACATAATTGAGTCTAGGGATTTATCATCCACTGGAGAATAGTCACAATACACATGTTCAGAATACAATGGTAGCCTATTGAAATGTGCTTTACTTTTCCTTGGTTAAAGTTAAACCACAAGTCACACGATGCCCCCTAAACATATTGCTATGCATGCATTTAGCCCAGTGTAACAACAAAAAGCCTATAACCTGCATGCTATGCTCATCTTCACAAAAAAGTACTCATTGCAACACAGTCAATTGCATACATTTTTGCATGTCTGTGGTCAATAGAAACTTCAGACAATCAAACCTTAAAAGAGCAGATCTAACACTGGGTTACAAGTTCATTTGCAAACCTGAGCTCAGAAGGATAAAATGAGAAAAACTCTCCTTCTTTGCACCTTCCTCTTCTTTCTCCTCTATCTTTAGCCTCTAGAGTTCATCTACTGAAATTTTATTGCTGTTAGTGTCAGATGCAATTAGAATTTTGTTCGGTGACAAAAGTGCTCATCTGCTAGTTTATCAGGAGGAATTGTGTGTAGCATGAGTGCTTTAGAAGATTAAATCATATAATGCACCAGCTCAAGAATACACTCTTGTGACTGATAAAACAATGAAACAATAAAACAATCGTTTATTTCAGCAGCCCTTAGTCTTATCTCCTTTGCTTCACTGAGACAACAAATATTTATTGAACTCCTCTATTTGATAAGTACAGGACTACCACTGGGAATATGAAATTAAATAAAATAAGCATCATGTCTTCTATTTGAGGATATCATCACAAACTAAAAATGTGACCACATAAATACTGTCAGTGCAAAGGATGATACAAATCTAAAGACATACATTTGTTTGGCAGGCATGCATCCATTTGGGCCTTCCATAGTAATTTCCTTTTTTATAATTTATTCAATATACAATCATCAGCTATCTCTTAGTATCAAGCACCATGCTTATTTCTGTGTATATAGACATCATAATAGAAAATCCATATTCCATGCAAAATTTATAGACCAGTGGAGGAGCAGCAACACACAAATAGTTACAGAAACATTTAACAACCATCTTTCTAACAGCTATAAAGCAGAAGGACTGAGTACTATAAGAAAGCTATTGTCCTCTACTGTACTTATATATGAACATTGATCGATACTTGTTTCACCTTAATATCACACACTGAGCTTAGACAAGAAAGTTAAAAAACTAACATTGAAGTGAACATTTCTGGAGGGGTTGAACCCTGAATTTGAGAATGGCATAAAAATGGTTATTTTTAAAATAAAAGTAGTACACCAACAATCTGGAGAATGTAGAAGATATTTATAAATTTCTGAACACATAGTCTATAAAAATTGAAAACTGAGGATCTAAAAACCTGAAGAGACACAGACAGATCCACCTCCACCTGCTGGGCATTGCCACTGGAAGGCTCCTTCCTCCAGCAGCCAGCAGGAGCAGGGACACTCAGACAGATAAGCTCCATGCACCTGCAGGCCACCTTAAGTGGAGGCCCTTGGTTCCTTCAGGCAGCCATCACCCACCAGGAGAATCAGTTAAACATACCCCTGAATTCCTGCCACCATCACGGGAGTCACGGTGTAGACACAAATGCTGGGAGAAGCAGCCCCACCTCCATGGACCCCTGATCATCATGGAAGCCCTAGTGCACAGGTCTGGAGAAGGCTGCTCCACACCCTGCTACCTCCCTGTAAATCTGGGGTCAGAAGAACCAAGGTGCCTGTCCCATTCCCCTATACCATGGAGGGGCAGCCAGAGTGGGAAGTGTCTGGGGACCCACAACCAGCTTGCTGGGAGGAACCCAGGAGAATGTCAAGACGAAGGAGCAAAATGCAATCTCAGACCTCCAGCCCACACAGAACAAGTGTGGGAGATACAGTCATGGAGAAAACAAAAGTCACACACCTGAAATCTCTGAGAGGACAGGAACTGGAGTAAAGAAACAACTTCATGAGAAAAGAAACAGATCACCTATAAAGGAAAACCATCAGAATCACGGCAGGCTTATCAACACAAGCCACCAAGTCAAGAAGAGTTTGGAGTGAAGTGTTTCAAATCCTGAAAGAAAACAACCTTCAACCCAGACTGATGTACCCTGCAAAACTATCTTTCAAAATTGATGGAAAAAATAAGCTACTTCCATGATAAAGAACAACTGAAGGAATTCATGACCATCAAACTGACCCTACAGAGAATGCTAAAGGATATTCTAGAGAGATATAAAGCTGACCATGGTTCCAAGATCAGCAGCAGAGTAAAATCACCAAAAAGACAGGCAGTTGAATGAAGAGTAAAGTGGAAGGCCAGCAGCAAGAGGATAGCAGGGCAGAGACAAACCAATGTATGCCAGTTGTAACCATTAATCAGGTCAGCAATAAAAAGAAACACAGGGAGAGTGGATCAAGAAACAAGATCCGTCAATATACTATATACAAGAAACACATCTAACTGGAAAGGAAATTCATAGACTGAAAATCAAAGAGAGAAAACAATTGTTCCACATGACAGGAGACCAGAAAAAAGCCAGAGTAACTTGTCCATTAACTGCAGAATGGATAAGAAAGATATGATATTTTCATACAGTGGAAAGCTACCCAGCTATAAAGTAGCATAATCTCGAGGCTCTTGTAGGTAAATGGACGCAACTGGAGATCGTGTTCATGGTGAAACAGTTTGAACTCACAGGAGTGAACCCTAGTATAAGAAACAGAAGGAGTTAATGGGGTCCAAAAGCAAAACAGGTATTGTAAGAGTGATAGGGGAGGAAACCCTTGGGAGGGAAAGGTGGTAACTACTGTTAATTTCTTATTGTCTTGTCTTGAACTCTGGTATTGTTTTCACAATTTTGTTAGGTCTGGCTTTTTTCTGTCTTGTTTTGCTAGATTTTACTTTGTCTGGTGGTATGGGCTGCTATTTTGAACATAATGGGATGTATTATGGCAATCATGGTTGTTTTCCTATTATATTGTTTTGAAGTGTTATAGTACTTTCATTCATTTAATTGGTTTTATTTTGTTTTGTTTTGTTTGATTTTATTATGTGTGATGATATGAACAGCTATTTTGAAGAAAATGAGACATTATGGTAGCCATTGCTGATTTCCTGTCATTTTGTGCTTTTGTCCTTCTGTTTTGATTGATTCTTTTCTGTTGTGTTTTATTTGATTTTATTATGTGTGATGATATAGACAACTTCTTTGTTTTTATTTTTTATTGTTGTTGTTTTTTTGGTGCCAGGGATTGAACTCATGACCTTGTGCTTGCCAGGCAGGTACTTGCACCGCTGAGCTAAACCCCTGCCCCTGAACAACTTTTTTGAGGAAAATGAGATATTATAGTAGCCATTGTTCATTTCCTGTTATTTGGTTTTGAAGTCTTATAATGTTTTCTTTCTTTTGATTGGTTTATACTATTTTGTAATGTTTGATATTATTGTATGTGAAGATACGGTCAACTATTTCAAAGAAAACGAGACATTATGGTAGTTATGTTGATATCCTATCGTCTTGTTGTGAAGTCCTGTGTTGTTTGCATTTTCTGTTCTAATTTACCTTGTTCTGTTTTGTTTTCTTTTGTTTTATTCTCTTTAATATAAAAAAATTAAAGAAAAAAACCTGAAGAGACAAATAATGAGTATTAAAATTCAGTCAACAAATAAAAGGTGCCCCAAAAAAGAAAAATCCAGGATCAGATGATTCACTGACAAATTTTAGAGAGCACCAATTGTTTTTAAAATATCCAAAGAAACTGGTTTTTAGGATATCCAAAAGAATCTTCCAAACTAAACTCTGGCATGGAAGGAGTATAGGGTAATGAAATAAAGACTGCATATTTCATATTCAGAGCAAATATCATACTGAATGAGGAAAAGCTGAAATAATTTTCTCTAAGATCCAGAATAAAGAAAGGAGGTCCATTTTTACCACTCTTATTTGACATGGTTTTGTTAATCTTAGCCAGAGCAATAAAGCAAGAGAAAGAAAGAATCCAAATAGATAAAGGGAAAGTACAAACTTTGATTGCTTGCATATAACACGCATTTATACGTTGAAAAAAATGAAGACTTCACCAAAATCCTATGAGTACCAACAAAAGAATTCAATAAATTTGCAAGATACAAAGTCAGCACATAAAATTAGCAACATTCCATATGCTGACAAGAAACTTGCTAAAATGGAAATTGAGAAAGCAATTTCATTCACAAGAGCCAAATAAATAAGTAAACAAATAAATAAATAACCTAGGAATAAATTTGATAAAAGCACTGAATAATTCCTTCAATGGAAATTATAAAAATACAGAGTCAAAATACTGAAGAGGACAAAAATTAGAAAATAGTCTAAGATTCATGGATTGAAAGAACTAATATTGTTAAGTTGCCCATAGCGTGTGTGTGTGTGTGTGTGTGTGTAGCACTGAAGATTGATCCCAGAACATTTGCACTAGGGTACATCCTCACCCTCATCTCATTGTTTGTTTTCTTTTCTCTTTTTTCTTTTTTTTTTTTGTTTGTTTGTTTTGTTTTGTTTTATACAGAATCTTGCTATGTTGTCCAGGCTGGGCTTAATCTTTCAACTCTTTTGTCTCACCCTCGTAGAATCCTGGGATTGCAGCACGTACCACCATCCCACCATGCCCAGTTATCCAAATTGATTTCCAGAATTAGTACAATCTCAGTAAAAATGCCAATGTGCTTTTCAGAGAAATAGAAAAATAACCACAAAGTTCATGCCAAACCGCAAGAGATCCTGAATAAGCAAAGCACCTTGTGCAGAAAGAATAAAACTTGAAGTATCACAATAACTTACCTCAAAACATTCAACACTATCGTAACCTAAACAGCATGATATTGGCATGAAAACTAATAGAGCAATGGTGGCTTACACCTGTAATCACAGCACTGGGAAGCTGGGGCCGGAAGATCGCCATGAGTTTGATGCCAACTGAGGGTAAAAAGTGAGTTCAAATCCTGCCCGAACTACATAGTGAAACCCTGTCTCAAAAGAAAGAAAAGAAAAGAAAAAAACAGACTAGGGGACTCAGAAATAAATCTGTACTTCTACAGACAAGTGATCTTATATAAAATCACCACAAACAGACATTCTCAGTAAACGGCGGTGGGGAAAGCGTATATTCACACACAGAAGCATGAAACTCAACACCTGCCTCTCACTATATAAAAGAAAAACCATTCGGTGTATCAAAGATCTAAAACTGAAACTACTAGGAAAAAATCATAGGGCAAACCCTTCAAGGCATCATTTAGACAATATTTTTGGACAAGGCAAATGGGATAGTGGGAGGGAAAAGGGAAAAAATAACAGAAGAAAAATGGAAACAAAGCTTTGTAAATGGGGAGGGGAGGAGAAGTTGAAGGGAGGGAAGGCAAATAGGAAAAACAGAATTAAGATATCCCAATTACAGACACAAATTCCCTATGTGAATATGATAGGCATGTATGACAACTATGTACTAATAAAAAATAAAGAAAAAAACACGATGGTAAAATCTGTCAAAATAGCAACCTCAAAGCAGACAACAAATTCAAAGTTAGGCAAATAAGATTACATTCAGATTGAGAATCTTCTGCCCAGAAAAGAAAATAATCAACAGAGTGAAGAGGCGCTGATCGCCAGAGTTGAGTTGTTTGTTCTGTGTATGTTTGTAAGGTTGCTACGCTGTGAGCTCCATAAATGTAAGATGTGATTCAAAAAAATATGGGAAGGGGCATTCACTTCTGATGCCTGCTACTTTCCCTAGGTAGCTGTCTCTTTTTTTTCTTTTTTGTCTTTTCCCAAATAAACCATCTTCTAAAAAATATGATGAATGCTTATATATATAATTTGACCTTGTGTTTAATAAAATGACCCTTCTGGAAAGTTGACTGACTACAATATATATGATATATTTGATAAAATTTATGAATCTGATCATTTCTGGGTAACCTGATTTTTATAGACAATATCTTAGTTATTTTTTCTCGGCACTTAGACAATATACCCAACAACCACAACTTGAAAGAGAAGGAATTGGCTTTGTCTGATGTTTTCAGTCCACATTCAGCTGGCTCCAAGGCAGAAGCATGTGGTGGAAAAGCCTAGATGGAGGAAAGCTGCTCATATCAAGGTAACCCAGAAGCATAAAGAAGGAGATGATGGGGAGGAGAAACACTCTCCCAGGTCACACCCCCAGTGACCTGCCTCTTAACAGGCCCTATTTCCTAACAGCAAATCAGCTATGAATTCATCACTGGGCTCAGCTAGTACCCTATGATCCAATCACCTTTCAACCACATGTGGCTTTTGAGGGACACTCCAGAGCTAAACCATAACTTGTATTCCTGGCCTTCAAAAGACTTATCTCTATCACTTTATCTAAAATGCATTTAATCCATCTCTAATGGTCCCCAAAGTTTTTAACAGTTACATCATTAAAGAAGAGTCCAAATCCAAAGTCTCCATTGATATTCAAGGTAAACCCTTAGCTTTGGGCCTCTGTAAAAATCAAAAAGAAAGTGTAAACACTGCTGACATACACAGCCACACTCCAGTAAGGCAAATGTTATATCCTACAGCTCTGTGTCCAGTGTTCATGGCAAAACAAGAGCTCCAACGGGCTTGCACAGTCTGACCCCTGCATCGTAAGCTGGTAATGTCACAGCCTCTCTATTGGATTGGCTACACTGCTGGCATTTCCAACTTCCTGGGGTTTCCCTGGTGCCTTTAGCTTCCCTCTCACAGTTTTCTCTGCTGCCTTCTCAGGGCACACTGTCTGGCTTCCCAAGTGTTCCTGTGAAATCTGACGGGAAGCTTCCATGAACCCATAGCTCTTGCATTCTGCATCCCTGTTTCACTAGCACCACGGGTATGATGCTGAGGTCTGCCAACAGTGACAGCCATAGCTAGACTCCCTTGGAGCATAACTAGAGGCCTGTGAGTTTCTGGATGGCCAAGCACTGTGAAAAGAATCCTGGGGAATTAATTTTGTAGGTAATTAATCCTTTCTGAGCAGGGAACTCTGGGCTTTCTTTTCAAAGCAAATATGTGAGCCTGTCAAGGATAGAATCTTCTTGATTTCTGAGGCACCATGCATTTACGGTGCTCTGGATTAAACCCTCAGCCTTCAAAAAGAAGAAATTAGAGAAAAGAAGTAGAGGAAGAAGAAGAAAAAGAGGAGAAAAGAAAGAAAACACCAAATTTAGACATGATCCTGAAATAAATTGCTAAATATTAAACCATTAAAATAACTGCTACCTTCTTGCTAAGATATCTTTTAGCATTGAGTACTTATCTTTTGCTTCTTGCAAAAATTACTTTTATGAATATTTTCAAGATTAATTTTTACAGCTGGGGGCTTAGCTGTGTGGCATAAGCACCTGCCTGGCAAGCATGAGGTTGTGAGTTCGATCCCTGGCACAAAAAAAAAAAAAGTGCCAAGGATTTAGTTTGGTGGTTCAAGCACTTGCCTGGTAGTGCAAGGTCATGAGCTCAATTCCCAAAACAAACAAACAAATAAAAAGATTAATTTTAATATGTTACATATTTTATGAGAAAGGTATTATTCCTCTATTTTGCACAATTCAGAAACCTAACCAAATACTTAAGCATAATTTTACTTTACTCAAAAATCTCATTTTCTTCCAGGCAAATGTACTCATTTTATACTTACAAATTCAATGGAACAAGCATTTATATGACAGAAATTTGACATAACAGAAATTTTATATAAAATAAATTTGACTAGGAAAGTATCTACTTGCTTAAGCAATGGATGGTAATAATTATTCTTAAGTAGTGTCAGATGTGCCTGGTACACTGAACAAATTTCAATGCAGGAAAATCATGGTCAATGATATATAAATTTTAACTGGAAATAAAGTGATGTATTAAACTTAACCGGAAGCAAAATGTCTCAGTACATAACAATAAAAAATAAATTTAGCAGAAATCATTGTTGAGCATATTAAATTATAAGAGCGCTGAACTTATTAAAGATGAAAGGGTTATCAGCAGATAACTGATCACCATTTTAAAACTATTCTAAGAAGACACTATGGTCCATAGCTTTTTTCCTTTATGCATAATATTATGTAGGAAACAATTTCTCAAGTCATGCAGTAATATTTATGCTGCACTTTTCCACTTAAATGTGTTCATAAATATTAATCAATTCCCACAACAACATTACAAGATAGCTAAGAATTATCCATAGTTGGCAAATTGAGAGCTTAAAATGATATTTGGTTGAGATGCCAAGGACTGCTAAGGGAATTAACAAAAGACCTGACACCAAAATCTAAAATCCTGGCTCCTGGCTGCTCTGGAATGAAGGAAGCTGTCAGAGACTGTTTGTTCTGTCCTCTGTCCCCTATGCTAACACAAATGAGCCAAGAGCACGTGGTCCACATGACTTGGACCACATGTAGGGCTGCTGCAGATGTTTCTCCTATCAGAACTCACGCTGTTTCATAGAGTTAGATATTTCCCTTCTCCTTAAGAAAAATTAACAAAATTTTCAAGTTCCCAATTCAAAGATCTGGTTCATGAAATCTTCTCCCATATGACTAAAAGGAGTCTACTTAGCACTTCAGAAATAACAACATTTTATTCTTGAAAGCTGCACCCAGAATCTGGGCCTGACACACATGAATTCAGTGTCTAGAGGCTTGTGAGTTGTTTGCAGCATGCTGACATCAAACTGTTTACCAGGGGCTAAGAGTCTCCTGGTCCACTGAACTTTCAGTGTTAGAATGGGGAGATCCTAGGCAAATCCACACATTTGGTCACTTTACTTTTGAGTCACAAAATATGCCTTGTTCTTCTTAATTTTATGTGATTGATAAGATGAACTTATTTCTCTAAGGAATTAGTTATACATGGAATTAAATTTAAATTTAACTAAAATATATGAAGCATTTAAAAACTACATTAATGAATTATGCTCAAATGTTGATAGATAATGAAACTTCATATATAACACTCAAGCTATCTTGGGGTCAGACTGTAAGTCAGGTGACCCTCCTAAATCCATGTGTTCTGGGTTCTTGAATTTAACTAGCCACAGTCTGCAAATACAGGAGAAAAATGGTATCTGTACAGACTTGCATCCCATCATTATTCCTTCAATAATATAGTATAACAACTATGTGTATAGCATTCATATTGTATTAATATGAATAAGAGGTGCACCCCTGTCCCTTTGAAAATTTAAAATGCTGATGTTTATTCACCAGCTTTGAAGAAAACATAAGTAATCTAGAATATACACAAATATATATATATATGCATATATAATATGAAAATATACCATTTTTTAAAAAATCAGGGAGTTGAGCATTTGCAGAGTTTGGCAACCATGCCAGCATACTGGAATCGATCTTCCCTAGACCATAAGAGAGAACTGTCTAAAAATTCATACTGCAGATTTGTTTTGAGATTGTTTCCTTGAGTAGAAGTCCAATGGAGAGGTCCAACTGGCCTTGTCCATTGTAAGGCCTCTTTCCATCCATGACCTTCAGGTATTCTGCCTCAGAACATGTAAAACTTGCTAATATTCTTTAGAGCCACACCAGGACCTGAAAGAATCTGAGTGGCTGTTGTTTTATCAGCATGAAGCCTACCTTTGAGACTACAGCCTTGGTTACAATTCTGGGAGGCTGGGTGTCCAACCTCCTGCTCTGCGACCTTCTGGTTGTTCTTTCCCGTGAATACTCAAATGGAAAGGAAGGAGAAGAGATAACATTAATTCCAATCAGCCAAAGGGCAAGTCTCCATTCCTTCTCAGGTCCTTCTCATTTTCTTTTTCACATCTGTTTATTGAACACTTGTCTCCTTTTGATTCTTAGATGTCATTATCCACTCATTTCCCCACTTTAAAACACAGAATAGACTCTATGCTAGATCCTCCAAATTTGGACTTTTCTATGAATGCTTACCATCTATGTGACCATGAGCAAGAATTTTTCCTTTAAGGGGATAACAACAGTATCTATGTCATATGAATCATTGAGAAGGTTAAATGAGTTGACAGATGTAAAAGACATTTAAACTTGTTGGCTCAAAGTTAGACCTCAAAATGTCAGCTAATACTATCTTATTTTAATGTAATCATTTAAGATGCAAGCATTAGAGCTAAAAATACAAATACTAAGCAGATCCTTTTTTTCTCCCAGATCCTGTTTCTTTTAATAGGAAGACTTAGTTTTTGAAATGTTTCTAGTAGAGACTCAAAACTTCATCTTGAAATTCTACGGGGTTCTTTCGTACTCTCCTTTCCCTGGTGTCTAAGCCACTTTCCTCATGACAGAGACACAACACTGGTCACTCACAACTTCTAG
This sequence comes from Hydrochoerus hydrochaeris, assembly GCA_004027455.1. Taxonomy (NCBI): domain Eukaryota; kingdom Metazoa; phylum Chordata; class Mammalia; order Rodentia; family Hydrochaeridae; genus Hydrochoerus; species Hydrochoerus hydrochaeris. Next base: position 186,540 of record PVLA01003266.1, on the reverse strand, counting down.
GAGGAAAGTTTCAGTTTGGGGAACAGTCCAGAAATCTCAATCCATGTTGGGCAGTCTTAACCCTTGAAAGGGCATGGCACAAGGGCCCAGGAGGAAAAAAGCTGCTCACTAGCATGGCGACCAGAAGCAGAGGGGAAAGGAAGGCACCCCGAGGGAAATATGCCACCGCAGATGATGTTCCCGGTGACCCACTTCTATCTCATCAAGTCCCTTCTCCCAAGAGCAAGCCAGCTGGAGCACCTCCACACCTCAGCCACCTTCGGAAACCCCTCTTCTGAGCTCACAGGACTCTTTGGGGCAGCTAGGTACAAACCTGGGAACTTAAATGTCAGTCTCTTGCTCTGCTTTTAACAATGAGAGGTGCACCCCTGTCCCAAATTAAGGCATACAGAAAAAATTCTAGAGTAGTGTTAGTGGCCTTTGCCAGCTTTGTAACCTTGGCGAGTACCTTAAATTGTGAGCCTCGGAGTCCTTATCTATGGCATCAGGATGACAGTAACAATCCCTATAGCTATAGGTTGAGCAAATCACTCAAAACATATTCAGAAAAGAGAAGAGTATTAAGGCAATATATATTTATTGAGTATTAGGTGCTAATCATCACATCTCATTATGGGGATAAAGGTGGGCATATAGGCAAAGTTCATATATTGACATAGACAACTGGTAGCCTGTTAAACAGAATAGATATTAATTTAATAACTGTAAACAAAGTTAGTAGTTTCAACAGTGATAAAAGTTACAAAGGGCACCTCATCCTGGTTTTGATAGCTGGGTGCTTTCTATGGAGGTAACAATTAAGATGAGACTGGGAGGGAGAGTCAGATGACCTGGAGCAGAGGATCTCATGGAAAGGGAACCATGTGTGGAAAATAATGATGTAAGAAACAGTCCATCACTTTTTAGCTGCTCAAAAAAGTCCACCCTGGAAGTACTGCACAAAGGAGTACGTCACAAGTGACAACCGAAAAATGTAAGAACCAAATCTATAAAGCCCTATAGACTCTAGAATGTGAAAATGTAGTAAGACAATAAATATAAAATTTGGGGTCATAAGAGTGTCGATTTAACAATGATTCCTTAATATTCTTTGGTACTGATTCTGTCCTGAAAATTTCTTCTATAATGTAGTTTCCCACCCTCTTTATAGTTTGCTTAGTGCTATTGTTTTTTGTTATAACTATGACAAATAACTATTTAATAACTTGTTTTTTGTTATAACTATGACAAATAACTATTTAATAACTATTTAACAAATAACCACTTGTTATTTGTGTAATAACATTTTTAAGAATTACAATCTAATTTTCAAAAGTGAAGAACCAAATAATTAAATAAATCAATTTCCAGCTCAGGACACCATAAACTTATCTATGCAAGCATAAGCAGATTTATGTCATGGAAAGCAGACTGGGAAAAACTAAGCCAAAAAGGGGGATGGGAATTTAGAAATAGCTGGTTAACTGAGCCCTGATAGCGGCTGTTTAAGCATCAAATTTTTCTTTTAAAAATAAAATACCCCAAACATAGTTGTATAAGTTCTTCTTTAGCAATTTTTTCCCTTTGAAAATTTAAAATGCTGATGTTCATTCACCAGCTTTGCAGAAAACATTTGCAAATGTCTTCAACGGTCATTGCTACATTTTCTTGTAATTTTTTTCTCCAATAAACATGAGGCATATTAGAGCAAAAGCACTGAAACATGTCAAGGTAAAAATTGGTCCTATAGTGGCTGCATGTCTGAATAATTCAGGAGCTATTTCTTGAAAGCCTCTTACATGTTCAGCTCTGGAAAGAACTAAGCAAAACTTCGGATCTAGAACAAGCACTGATTCTGAACCACTCTGAGGATTCAATTCATCTTTCAAACCGGGTACAGATACTGATATCCTCTGTCAGGGCAAATAAAATCCTTTTCAACCTCACTCTTTGACTTCTCAGAAGGGGTATTTTGAAAGCTGTGTGTCAACAAGGCCTATGCTTCGCTTACTCTTAATTTCTTTATGCTATTAAGACTATGTCAAGTATTTGGTTTTCTCTTTCAGTTTTTTCAACCCTCGGTAGTTCTGTCCATCCAGCAGGCATTTTCTGTGACACTCTGTGACCATTTCGTGTTACTCTTCATTGTTATAACTGTCGCTCATTCACCCTTTGGCCAGATCCTAGTTACTCTGAGTTTCCCATCTCCCTTTCCTTATTTGCCTGTTTGGGCGATTAATAGGTCTTCGATAAGTATAATTCATCCGCATTTATTACAGGATGCTTCAGTACACAATGCTCACATTCCTATGACGAGCTGGAGCTTGTACATAACCCATTTCTATTATTTTTCCATACCCTTCCCCTCCCCTCCTCCCTCCATCTCCACCTCTTTACATTTTCTTGTGAATGTCAGATTCTCTCTGTAATAACATTCTTTTGCAGAATGCTACTCAGAAATATTATCCTCTAAAAGACAATGGATTTCATTCTTAAAAGTTGTACTAAAAGTGATTGAGAAAGACATGTATAACTCAGCAAGGGAGGTTTCTTTTGCACTGTTCGCTCCTACCATTACAAATACTGATCTGCAAGGTCAGTTAAAACTGTTTGGTACAGGGCATTGATTTATACACATACTAATAATATCAAGGAATTCAATGTTTAGTTCTCTGATACTGAAAACATGAGTTTGCATGTATCACTGTACTGCGATGTCTTTAACCTTTTCAGGAAGATACCTAAAAGCAAAGAGCTGGGTAGAATAAAATTATTAGTTTTAGTTTTTTGAGGCATCTCCATACTGGTTTTCATCAAAGTTGTACCAGTTTACACTTCTACCAGCAATGTGAAGGATATCTTTCCCCACATCCTCACTAGCATTTGTTATTATTTGATTTCTTGGTGACGGCCATTCTTTCTGGAGTATGATGGAATCACAGTGTTGTTTTGTGTTTCTCTAATGACCAGTGATGTTGACCATTTTTTCGTGTGTTCACTAGGCATTTAAATTTCTTCTCTGAGAAGTATCTGTTCACTTCAATTGCCCATTCATTCTTGAGTCTTTTATTTGGACTCAAAAAGCTTTTTAGTTTTATATATTCTGGATAATAGTATTCTGTCCAAGAAATAGCTGGTAAAATTGTTCCCATTTTGTAGGTTATTTCTTCACCTTGATGTTTGTTTTCTATACAGAATCTTTTTAATTCGGTACGGTCCTATTTCTTCATGCTTGATGTTTTACGTACAATCAGGTTTCTGTTCAGAAAAGCCTTGCCTATGCCTCTCTTCAAGAGTTTTATCTATTCAGTCTCCCAGCAACTTAAGCATTTAGATCTTTGATCCAACAGTTAAATTTTGAAAGTGACCTGTAACTTCATCAACAGAAGAATGAATACAGAAAATGTGGTAATTAAACACAATAGAATACTACTTTGCCATAAAGAGAGAAAAACTTGAATCATTTGTAGGAGAATGGATGTACCTCGAGACCATAATGTTAAGTAAATTAATTCAGACTCATGGTTTCTCTTATGCTGCATGGTTCCTTTTACTTGAGGAACTCAATATGTAAATAAAGAGAAAAATAAAAGATAGATAAGGGGACACAGGGAGACGGATCTCCTTTCAACAGGTAGAGATGGAGGGAGGTAGGGGTGGGGAAGGGGATACAAAAATAATAGCAATGGGCTATGGACATGCTCTAACTCCTCATAGAAATGTGAGCATTGAGTACCACAAATATCCTGTAATAAAAAAATAAAAATGAAACTAAAATAAAATTTGTATGACATATGAAGTTTGCAAACATAAAATTGATAAAAAGTTAACTATTCATTGATATGTCTATTACCTTCATCATAAAATATATGTTTAAGAATCAAACTATAAATCTAAAAGTCAGATGCAAGTGACCTGCCATCTATGATCCAGAATCATTTTACATTTTAACTCAAAGAAAATTATGTAATATTTAAGAAATTTTACTTTTCCAAATGTTCTCATAAAGAATTACCAGGATCATTTTTCGGTTGGAACACATAGCTGGATATCCATTCGCCGTAAATCAACTGCCTTCCTAAGCCGTGAGGCAGCGGTCAGTCACCATCTGAATTTCCGTGCTGGTGACTGTCCTTTCCTAACTATTCCCTTTCACACAAAGAGCTGAACAAGGAGGGACAGAAGGGTCACCGTGCATTGTTTTGATTGACTCTTGGTATTGTCATTGTATGTGAAATGTTTGATTTCACTTTAAAAAAACAAAAACAGTGATATTTACTCGGAAAGGTAATTGTGTGTTCCAAACAACAGATGTTAACTTCCCACACGATCTCTAGGAATAACTTGCAGTTCTTGAACAATGCTTTGGAGAAACATTTCCAGCGGTCTGTGTAAGAGCCATTCCTATTCCTTCACAGTTGTTGCCGCAGGAAAGTTTTTTTCTACTGCACACTTTAAAACTTCTGTGAAAGGTATACTTTGAAGAATGCTGAGCAAGTTTATAGCAGTCCCAAGTCCATCATCAGCAGTGATCTGAAAGCACACCCCTTGGACATGGTAGAGCTCCTTGGACAGACACGCTGCACCAAATTCAGCCAAGCTGCCTTGTTTCACCAGCAGTGAGAAACTGTCCGGGCCGTGTTACTCTCATTAGTATTGCAAATTAAATTGTCACTTTGTTATACATTCCCATCTCCTAAGTGTCTTGCATACCTGTCTCTATTATGAATCCTCTCACCAAAAGTTTATATGCTATTGCCAAATGATGCAAGATATTTTCTGAAATTACTTAAAGGACATTATTTTTTTCTTATGGTATATTATTATGAGTGCTATATAGAAACATTGCAAAAATATGTGTCCTGTTTACTCATGCTAATTTGAAAATACAAAAGAGCAAAGATCAAAATCATTTCTTCAATCTGAAACATTGTTTTATTGAGCTATGCTTCTTTTTTTACTTATTTTAGTGTCCAAATGCTGCCTTTCTTAGATTTTAAATCTGCTTCCATTATTAGATAATTGTTACTGCTTTTCTCATCCACTTAAGTTTTTGTAGAACTACAACAATGATGAAGAAGCAAAAGGTGTGAAATAGCCCATAAACTTCTTACTGTGTTATGCACAGCTGGCCACTGACACATCTATACCCTTATTCCAGTTATTCTGAGAATGGAAGCTTAAAAGTGAATTTAACTGTTCATTGCTCATATATTTCAAGTCACTGCTCATCTCTGTGTGTGTTTTGTAATGAAACTGGTTCAATAAACTGGCTGCGAGGGCCTCGAAGAGTCAGGCAGTGGCTATACATCTGTTATCCTGAATACAGTATTCTATGCATTGATTCTCTAAATTAAAATAATAATAGTAACTGCACCATCAATTGCCTTTCACTAAGCTGGTGATTTGAATCTAAACTTGCCAGAGAAAATGTTAGTCAGCTCAAAGGACAGAGGGTGATGATATTATAAATTAGTTTTATTCTATTGCATTTGTATTTTATTTAAAAATCGATCTCTCAATTGATAATGTAATACAACATGGATAGTTGCAAAGTTATCCAAATAACACATTTAGATTCATAATATCATTTGTATGGAAACAGAAGCACATTACACCTTCCATTTTACTTGTTTTTACCTATGATATTGGTATTAATTTTATTAAAGATTAGAAAACTGAGGCTGAGGCTTTCAGTAACTTTCCTGAGGTCATGCGTGGTGATCAAGTAGTCAATTCCTGAGCAGGAATTAATTTGCCGGCCATCATTACCTTGGCAGGAACCTTTCCACGGAGGTCGGTTGTGCCTGTGAAAATGCTTCCTTGGACTCTAGCCCTTCAGCCCCTTGGATGCCAAGGGTTATTTTTTCTTTCACAAAGATCCCCTTTTGACTAGCTACTCAGACCACCTGGTCTTTATATGCCTGGATTTCCCAACCAAAAACCACTTGATTGTAATTTGATCTCTCGCTGTAAGGATCCAGTATTTCCTTTCTGTAAATAATGACCTTTGTTTCCTTTGATTTAACTAAACCCTAATTACCCTTTAATTCTTTCCTCATAATTACACCTGTGTATACATTGTCTTATCCTTTGAAAAAATAGGTTTTTGAAGACTTCCTAGATGCCAGGGACTCTGCTAAGCACTGGAGAAGTTCATGCTTCTTTCTTGAGGAAATAGGAAATCTTCATTGCTCGGTTGGTTACTGATCTTAATACAGTCGCAGCCTATAACTAGCTGACTTCCCCTGCCCCACCCTGCCAGATCAACTCATATACACAGCAGTTACAGGCCAGTATGCACTGGAAGGGGAAAGGGAAACTAGGAGCACAATGGCTTCCTACACAACAGAGAAAAAATACCTGAAATTAAAATGGGGGCAGATGAGATGGGGTGAGGGGTGCCGAGATGGACAGCTTACTCTGGAGGATCTGGTTGGCTTCATGCAGTCACACAGGTCCTTGAGAGAGAGAGAGAGAGAGAGAGAGAGAGAGAGAGAGAGAGAGAGAGAAGAGAGCCTCTCTCCATGAGTCAGTGCCAGTGGCAGACTGTGGGAGGAGGAACCAGGCCTCACAAGGAAGCGATCCCTGTCTGGAAACCATATCATTTTCACTGTCTTGTTGAGTTTGGTTTAATCTCTTCTGTTTTGTTTGATTATGTTAAATCCGATGACGTGGGCAGCTATTTAAAAGATAGCAAGGCATATTATGGTAGCCAATTTGGATTTACTGTTGGCCTCTTTTGAAGTCCTTTATTGCATTCATTGTTTTGTTTTTATTGTATCTAGTCTGTTCTGTTCTGTTTGATTTTTACTATGTCTGAAGGTATCTGCAGCTATTTTGAAGTTAACAAAAGGCATTATGGTAACTATTGTTGATTTCATAAGGTTTTGAAGTCATGTATTGCTTATACTGGCTTATTTTGATTGGTTTTATTCTGTTTTATTTTCCTTGGTTCTATCCTCTTTAAAATAAAAAAAATGATAAAAAAAAGAAAAGAAAAAAATGGGCAAGGAAGATGAACAGGTAATTCACAGACAACAAAACATGGAAGGCCCCACAAATACATAACATACTCTCAGAGTGACTGGTATTGAGAGAAAGGCAAATTCAAAACCTGGAAGGTTTATCCTGATTGATCACTCATTTTAACATGAAGTTGAAAAAATGGATGTCTTTAAGTGATTTTTGTGGAAGTGCATATCAGTACTGTCATTCTGGAGAATAGTTCAGCAACTTGTACAGTATATTCTGTTTGACTCCATGGTTCTACCTATAAAAAATATTAGTTCCCAGAAATTCTATGTAGTAATTAGAAAAATAAGATAATGGTAATAATAATGATTCTACTTACTATTTGAGATATTAAAACATTAGATAGATACATAGATAGATAGATAGATAGATAGATAGATAGATAGATCAGCAATTTAATTGAATCTATAATATCTCTAATACAGAATAGTCCTAAACTATTTCCCATGATGGACCTGCCACATAGGCACAAAAAAAGAAAAACATCTCCATCCTCATGAACATTTACATTACACTAAGAGGTGAAATGATCATAAATATACATTAAAGGGTAGTAAGTATTGTGGAGGGAGCACAGAAAAGGAACTTATTTGAGGAACCAAATAATCCCAAAATGGGGTTATTTTAACAAAAATGCAAAACAAATACATTGAAAAGAACCCTTAGGGAAAAGAGACAAGTCACTACAAGAATGAGGAGTTTGTCCAATACATTTGCAGAAAAGAAAAAAACTGGTTTGACTGTAGCAGAATGAGTGAGAAATATTAGACTGTAGATACCACTCCACTCAAACCACTGTTGGAGCTGTGTACTTGAGGACATGAGCTGGGAAAGCAGAAAGGGGTGGGAGGACAAGTGTTGAGCTGTTTTCCAGAAAGGAAGACATCATCAGCAAGTGGGGTGCTAATATAACATGGATGACAAGACAGTTGTAAAGGAGGAGTTGAAAGAATTGAGAAATTAGGGTACTAAAATCCCTAAAAATTACCAGGCAGAGTGGTGCATGCCTTTAACATCTACACTCTGAAGGCTGAGGCTAGAGTATCAGAGTTCAAAGCCAGCCTGGACTACACAGCTAGACCTTGTCTCAAAACAACAAAACAAAGAAAAACAGAACTAAGAAGTAGAATGGAAAAAAGTACAATGAGCATAAAAATTTCTTTAAGGAATGAGAGATGTGAGAAGTGCGCAATGATGGGATATATATATCCCCTGCCAAAAAAAATGTATATACAATTTAGGAAAAGAATTTGTAAATGTATTTTAATACTAAACTTACTGAGACATGGTGAGGTCAATACAGGTTACCACTGGCCTCCACAATTACAAGAGGTGCTCAAAACGATGGTCATCAGCACTTATTAGTAAGACAAATTGCTGGTTGGGTAGTAAGTATTGTGCTGGTTGGGTTCACTGAGATTATTGACATGCACTTTCAATTCTTCTATAAGGGCTATCAGTGTAGTGGTTTTCTGCACTACACAACATTCTCTAGGGTTCTCCATATGGGAGTCACATCATCTGTTGAAAATGTATCATACTATTCTTCTCCTACAGTATATATACACTCTTTGACTCTCCCTCTCCATCTCCCCCTTCCCCCTTGGACTTTAAACAGTCCTATAAGGGCATTCATTCAACTTATACCATCAATCACCTCTGAAAAGAATGACAAAGGTGTAAAGAAGTCAAGGGGAATTTTTATTTTCATTCTATTTGCTCCTTTGCTTTTTTCACAACATAGGTATTATGCAAAAATAATTTTAAAGAAAATGCTCAAATTAAAAAGTGAATAAAAAGCTTTCAAGAAAGCAAAAGTGCCTGAGTGAGCCCACCCTCTATCCAGAGGACCCCACTTGCCCTCCATCCAGGGGAAGCTGGTGGGCCTGCATCTGCACAAGTGAGTCTGACCTACATCCAGGGGACCATGATGGGCCTGTGAAATCCCCAGCAACATGGTAGGCCCCCTATAGAGTATGCAAAATTGACAGGTGGCACTCACAGCTTGGAAAAAAGCCTGAAGCAGTAGAAACAATAGGAGACAATGGATGGTTCACAACAGAATCCCTAGGATAGTCAGCCTAGGGAGAATACAGGACTTGCCAACTAGGCCTGCAAAAGGAATTCAGGTGACTGGCTTAGAGCCTACACCATACAATTGGCAACTGGGGGAATGTCAGCCACACAGTGGGACCTGACTAAGGTGCACATAATGTACAGGCAAGATTACTGAGTTTGAAAAGACTAAAATATGAAGCAACAGGAAATAAATTAGGCAAAATGACAAGATGAAAAATTAAAATGCAGTCTCAGACCCCCATCCCACCTAGAACAAGTATAGGAGACATAGACATAGAATAAATTAGAAAATACACACCTGAAGTTTCTGAAAAGATAGGAAGAGAAGAAACAAATCCATGAGGCCATAGAGGAAATCAAATCAGAAATAATTTCTAGGATAAAAAAAAAGAACTGATATTCATAATGAGGGATATCAGCATAGCTAGAGAAACTACAGATAAAAATAATTACAGGAGTATAGGAAAATGAAGAAAACTTTGAAAGGACAATATAGAAAAAAACAGGATGCATGAAACAGATTCAAAGAGATAGCCAGAAATTGAAAATTCCAGTGAAAGATGGAAAACCCCATTTGAATGAAAATGAAGATACACTCTCAAACCTTGAAGACAGGATCACACCTAGTGACCATGAATGGAAAGATCAATTAACAATAACAAGGGACCAAAAATAACTCAACAGCTACAAGGTGATGCAAAGAAAAGTAATATAAGATAATCAGTGTCAATGAAACAGCAGGAGTCAACACAAATGACATTTAAAAAAACTATTTAGAGAAGTAATAGCAGAAAATTTCTCAAGTACGGAAACAGAATCTCACATACAGATAAGTGAGGCATACAGAACTCCAAAAAGCTATAACCAAAATACATCTTCACCCAGACATACAATAAGCAAGATGCCAGAAATTCAGCACAAAAAAGCAGACTATTAAAAGCTGTTAGAGAAAACAATACATTACCTATAATGGAAAACCAGTTACAAACATGGCTGATTTCTCAACACAAACCTTAAAGTCAAGAAGAGCTTGGAGTGAAGTATTTAAAGTTCTGAAAGACTATAATTTCCAACACAGATTGATATATTCTGCAAAACTATCTTTCAAAATGAATGGAGAAATATGATAGTTCCATGACAAAGAACAACTGAAGAAATTCATGACCACAAAACCAACACTACAAAGAGTACTAAAAGACATTCTAGATAGAGATAAAAATGTACACAATTCCAAGAACCATAGCAGAAAGAAACCACGAGGCTGGGCAGGCAATTAAACAGAGGGAAAAACAGGGAACCAACAGCATGAAATAACATGACAAAGATAAGCCAATATATATTAGTTATCATCCATATAAATTGCCTCAATTTACCAATCAAAAGAATCTGATTGGCAGCATGGATAAAAACAAGATACAACAAGAAAGACATCTAACTCAAAAAGAAACTCATAGACTGAAAGTCAAAGGACAGAAAACAATACACTATGCAACAGAAACCCAGAAAAAAGCAGGGGTAGCTATCCTGTTTGCAGACCATGTGAACTTCAAACCAAAAATGATCAAAAGAGACAAAAAAGGTCACTACATATTTGTCAGGGGAAAAATTCAAGAGGAAGAGATAACAATCATAAATATGTATACACCAAATATGGGAAGACCCAACTGTACAAGACAAATATTAATAGACATGAAAAATCAAATATGCAGTAACACAATTGTAACAAAAGATTTTAATATCCAGTTGTCACAAAGAGATAGATCAACTAGGCAAAAAGTCAGCCAAAAAAAACTGAATCAAATTTGTGAACAAATGGACTTAATAGATCTTTGTAGAATGTTCTACCCAACAACATCAGAATACAGTTTCTTCTCAGCCATGAGTCATTCACTAAAATAGACCCTATGCTAGTCCATACAACATGCTTAAGTAAATGCAAAGGAATTAAAATTATCCCGTGCATATTATCTGACCCCAGTGCACTGAAATTGGAAATTAATACAAAAGAAACCACAAAAATTCCATAAACACATGAAAATTAAATAACAACCTGAACAACCAATAGGTCACAGGTGTAATTAAAGAAGAAATTAAACAATATCATCAGTGAAATGGAAATGCAAATACAGTATATCAGGACATGTGGGACATAATGGAAGTAAACCTAAGAGGGAAATTTTGAGCTGTGAATTCTCACATTAGGGAGACAGAATGGGCACAAATAAACGATCTAATGCTGCGCCTTGAGCTCTAGAAGAAGAGCCAGTTAAGCACAAAGCCCATAAAAGGGGAGAAATTACAAAGATCAGAGCAGAAATTAAAGCAATAGAGGCTAAGAAAACAATGTATGCCATTTAGTTTTGCTTGATTTTATTGTGTGTGAAGGTACGGACCACTATTTTGAAGAAAACAAGAGATATTATGGTAGCCACTGTTGATTTCCTATTGCTTTTTTTTTTTTTTGAAGTCCTGTGTAGCTTGCATTGTTCTGTTCTGATTTGTTTTGTTTTGTTTTATTCTGTTTAAAATAAATGTGTTTAAATTAAAAAAAAAAAGAACTCAAAAAAAATTCAGACCTCCCAAATTTAAAGGCCCAATCCAAAAATGAAAATCTTGGGGCCAAGGATGTTAGCATAAGCACTTGCCTAGCAAGCACAAGGTCATGAGTTCAACCCTTGATACCCCCCCCTAAAAAAGGGATCTGAGACGACATACTTCTCAGATGAAGAAATGCAAATAGCAAACAAATATATGATAAAACATTCAATATCATTGGTCATTCAAGAAATGCAAATTAAAACAATTCTGAGATACTATCTCACTCCAGAAAAAATGACTATCATCAAGAAATCAATAACAAATGCTGGAGGGGCTGTGGGGAAAAAGGAACTCTTCTGCACTGTTGGTGGGAGTGTAGACTTGTGCAACCACTGTGGAGGTCAGTCTGGAGATTCCTCAAAAAGCTGGGATTGGAAGTCCCATTTGACTCAGCTATTCCACTTGTAGACATATTCGCAGGAGAACTGAAAACATCATACCACAGTGATACATGTACACCCATGTTTATAGCAGCACAATTTGTAGTAGCTAGATCTTGGAATCAACCTAAGTGCCCGTCACCTGAGGAATGGATAAAAAAGATGTGTTTTTATACAATAGAGTACCACTCAGCTATAAAGTAGGATAAACGCTAAGCTTTCATAGGTAAATAGATGCAACTTGAGACAATACTCATAAGTGAAATAAATCAGGTATGCATATGTAAATATCATATCATCTTCATAGTACAAAAAACTGAGAGTAAATAAGATTCAAAATGTATAATAGATATTGTAAAAGGGAAAGGGGAAGAAACTTCTCGAAAGAACAACTGGGATGGCGGAAAGGAGAAAAGAGAAGGGATAAGAATGTGTGTGTGTGTGTGTGTGTGTGTGTGTGTGTGTGTGTCTGTATGATAGAATAACTACACTCCTAATCTCTATTGGTGCATTGAAAAAATGGTTTGTATTTACATTGATCAGTTTCTCCTGTCTTTATCTTGTAATCTGAACAACTACTTTTAAGATAATTGCACACAATATATTAGCCACTGTTAATCTATTACCTTGTTTTGAAATTCTGTACCATTGTTTTATCTTTTAATTTTTTTCAAAATACAAAAAAGAAAGCTCACAACGAGTATGAACTTCTACAAGAATAATATTGGCCAATTTACACCACAGAACATGAGATATGGGCAGAGAAGGGTACACCATGCGTAAGTGCAGAGATTCTGTAGCATTTATAGACTTTTCTTGCAGTACTATCATAGTTGAGGAAGAAAAAGAAAGAAAAATGGAGGAAAAGGAATGTTGTTATTATATTGCTTACCTAGGTAATTTCCATATAATACTAATGAAAATTATGCATATATTGACACCTATCGTGAGCTATTTGCAGCATTTATTCAGCCATTCTCATTAAGAAATATTTACATGCTCGCATGACATTTTTAAAAGATAGCTTTAAGAAAAACAATGAATTGCAGAATATTAAAAGAACTATTTTCGAAGACTCAGTGGACACAGTGAATGCAGTTTAGTAGGCAGCATTATTTCAGTAGAGGTAAAATCTACTAACAGAAACTAAGGAGATTCTAAGACACAATAAAATATATAAACCCAAATTATTAACATAAATATTTATGGAATGCTCTATTTAAAAGCAAGTGTTGGGGCTGGGGATATAGCTCAGGGGCACAAGAAGCTGACTAGCAAGCGTCAGGCCCCGAGTTCAATTCCTAGGACCAAAAAAAAAAAAAAAGTAAGTGTTGCTAGGTAAAATCATTTTTGGGTTCCCAAAATGTTAGCTAGGCCATCTTTATCCTGTAATTATTCATACAGCCTGCCTACAAGCAGCATGTGAGAACAGTGAAGAGTCTACCACAGGTTAAAATGAAGGTTAATAGCCGAAGCATTTATGCCAGTACTCAACAGAACTAAAAATGAACGGTTAGCAGAGTATTTCCTGCTATTATGGCTCTATGTCATCAAATCTTTGTTATAAATCTCCAACATGTGAATCCTGACTGATTAGCAAAACATGAGATTCAGAGTTTCAGAAAACAGAGCACCTCCTGTCCCTGAGTAAAGGCCTCCTAATAGTCATTTAAAACTTCACAATACATAAGTCAGAAATCAGGAAATTAAAACCCACTGATTTGCTGGGCATTGTATGTCAAGTTGTGTGGTGAGGTACTGAGGTGTGAAGACATGTCCCAGTAACTTGAAATAACTTCATGCTACTGGAGAAAGTTGAGATTAAACTGATTATAATGCAATAACCGAAAGGAAAGCTAGTCTTAGATTTCCTGAAGCTACACAAAGACCTGCTGTGATGTTTAAAGGTAACATGAGAGACAGTCCACATGGGAATTAAAATCAGGAAATAAAAGCAGAAAAAATATTTTGAGCAGAGTACAACATGAAGTGCAGAATACCTGCCAGATTAAATTTTTTGTACTTTATGTACAGTGTTCTATTGTCCTTATCAAATAATGCATCATTATCTTCTTTAAACCGCAGGGAAATTTCCTTCTAGTGAAACATCTATTTTGCCTACTTTTGTATTCTGGTAGCTATCACAGTACCTGACACAGAATAGACTCTCAATAAACATTTATAAATTGGACTAAGAATTACTTCTTACAAAGTACAAAGCCAAGAATTTGCTAGTATTTAAAAAGGAAAAATTAAAAAAAAAAAAAAGCTGACTCCATAGAATGTTTCATCCAACAGGTCCAGAACAAATTTAATTCTACTTATGCTGAAATTCTAATCAACCCTGCACTGAGGGCCTCAGAGGAAACCCGGACCTTCATTGTTCCTGGTTGTCCCACTTACTTGGGCCGGTTTTTCCTTTTTTGCCCCAGCATATTAAATAAATATCATTAGTTTCTATGTAAACCATGCTGTGAATGCATTTAGAAGTCACTGTGTTAGCACATTCATGGTCATTTCCATCAAGATTACTACTTCTCATCAGAGCACAGAATACAGAGTAGATCACAGATGTAACAGAAAGAGGTGGAGGATGAGCCACTGTTGGAGACAGTCTGACCAACAGATGGATACATCATGCTCAGATAAATTCGTACAGAGGGAAATGCATTCTGCAAACTATACTGAAGTGATTAAGCTTTTATGGGAATGGCCAGCCTGACAGATGCCACTGCTGCTCCACACCTCATTCCCTCAGCCTGATTCCGATTCCAACGGCGGTTCATTTGTGGTCCTTTGCACATGAGATCGGACTCTTAGCACAGTAGCGGAAACCCACTACCTGAGAGCTCTGCAAAGTCTTTCTACCTTGTACCCAAGAGCTTCTCTGAGGCTACAGGGACCCAAAGTCATAACCATCATTCCCCCAACCAGGACATGTCAGAAACCAGCGGATAAATAGCCTCTTCTGCTTCCAGTGGATAATCCGAGAAGCATCCTTTGTGTGTCATGCAACGTTTTGGCAGCATTGTGGTAGTTTAGTTTAGTTTAGTTTAGTTATTATGAGTAATGTAGGCAGTCAGAGAAGCCTAACAATAGGGTCTAGGGTCAGAAAAAAGAAAATAGCCCACCCAAGTTAAGAGCCTATTCAAGCAGCTAAGCCAAGTTTAGAGATGCAAGAGTGTGCACCAGAAGGATAAAAGCTACAACAGAGAGAGAGAGAACGACTATTCCTCCCAGGAAGAACATATTAAATGAATTGACAATCTCTCTCTACTCCTCACCTGGACTTCATTCATCTATTTCCTTTGAAACACCACACACACACACACACACACACACACACACTGCCTATCTATATGAAGCCAACACAAAGAAAATACTGGTTTGTCTTCCTGGTGTGTACATACCAAGAGTTTTTTTCCCTTATAATTATTTCTAACAAAAACCCTCCAAAATTCCCCTTTTTGTGCTCAAATTGATTCAGTTTGGACGACAAAGACCTCAGCTTTACACAAATTAACTGTGTCAGCATTGAACCACTGTTTATTACAACAGCGACCTCAAGATCGCCCTTTTGCACTGTTGCTGGCTTTTTGTCTCATGCTATTACTTTACTGCTGATTCCTGGGATCATCTCCAAATACATCACCTGTAACCAAGTCCTTGTCTCAGGCTCTGCTTTTAGAGCAACCTTGGATAAGAAAGATACAGTGTTCAAGTTAACTTTTCAATAATTATAAGTTGTCTGCAAACCATAACAAAGGAATACGTACAAGAACTGAACATTCCCATGCAGCATGGTACAAGATAAGAATCATAAAACCAGCTGAATCAGCAAGAAGAGAAAATTTGATCAAAGGGCATTCTCTTACCGTAATAGCTTCCAGTGGTTTCTTAAGGACAAGGAAGAGGGGGAAAAGGTGATACTACCACAACCTAGCACTTTTATTTTTTGGCATATGTTCATAAATATAATTACCACGGTTGGAATTTGGGGTGCTGGGAAAACAAGCAGCCAGCTCACTGCTCTGGTAAGTGGTTGTGGCCTGGCAAGCCAAGGCCACCCCAGAGCGAAAACCATTGGTGTTTCCTGAGCTTCATGCCATGTTAGAACTTGGGGCGCTGGAAAAACAAGCAGCCAGCTCACCGCTCTGGTAAGCGGCTGTGAGCTTCCAGCATGCAGGCTAAGAATCTAACATCCATCTCCCCCGCCCCCCATTAGCAAGTGGGAGCCAGAGATCTGAGTATCTCTCGGGAGGATCAACATATGCAATATAGCAAATATGGGGGATTTCCTTCTACCATTTCTTAGAAGGCAAATATCTTTATGACTGTTCTGCTCTGTTCTGATTAATGGTATTGCTTTATTCAATATTCTGTTTTTATAAGTTTGTATTTCCTTCCATTTTTCTGTACCTGATTGAAAGAACAACTATTATGAAGAAAACAAGATATACTATGGTATGTATTGCTGTTATCCTGGTAACCTGCTATAAGGTTCTATACTAATTTCACTATACTGTCTCAATTGGCTTTGTTCTGTCTTGTTCTGCTGTATTTTACTACCCACAAAATAATAATAATAATAATTTGGAAAAAAAAAGAGATAACAAAGTAACAAAATACCTCCAAAAACTCCCAACTCCTCCAAAGCTGATCCATGGGGAATAGATGAGGAGAAACTCAAAAACAAAGCAACAGAATAAATAAGGTGATTAACAAGCAAATAACAACAACGAAACAGATTAGTAAGGTACTAAGCAAGCTGAAACATGATATAACTAAACAGATAATGGACTTAAAAAGCAAAAGGAGGAAAAGAAAGTTCTCTCAAGGATATAGCTGCATGTATGTTTAAGTGTGTAGGATTGATAACCATGTTGCTAAGTTTTTGTTGGATTGTTGAACAGAACTGTCTGCAGCCTCACTATTTGAATGTCCACTTTGTGTGCTTCAGTTTTGTAACTTGAACAACTATATCTGAGAAGACAATATGTAATTTATCAACTAGTGATTTCTTACTGTTTTTTTTAATTCTGTATTATTTCTACCCTTTTTTCTGTCTTTTTTTTTTCTCGTTAAATAAAATTTTTAGAATATACAATTACCACAGAACACATTGTACAAAGTTTGTAAATTTTCAGCTAAAACATTTGGGATCTTTTTAAAGACCTAGTTCTAAGTTTCTTCTTATATATCATCAACTGAGTTCAATTTCTCAACTTTGGTTAATACTGTAAATGGGATTTTCATACTCAAAGCAGGCAAACCCAGAACAATGTCCGAAAAACTCTGCAAATTTATAAATGAAGGATTGATTGATGTTTTAATACAGCTCACCCTCTTTGAGGACATTCAGATATTTATATCATGAAAGTCAACATGCTATTCAAGGGGTCTGAAGACACCAAAGTTATAGACCCAGGTGTGAGCCAGGGAAAGTCATGATCACAGTTTCTAAGAGATTCCTGAAATAGGGTCACATTAGGGTGCCCTCGAAGACTCAGAACTTTCATTTGACATAAATATTTGAAAAGTTGCAATCAAGAAATAAATGGAAGCTGGGCATGGTGGCATGCACCTGTCATCCTAGCACCCTGAGGCAGAGGTAGACACAGAAGGATCGCAAGTTCAAACCCACCTGGGCAATGTAGTGAGAACTTGTTTCAAAATGAAAAAATGGGAAGGGTGGCGTTGAGATGAGGATGTTGGAAGGCCCTTGGGTTTAATCTCAGTATGACACTGGAAAAAAAGAAAGATTAAGGGAGAGAAGGGAAGGAAGAAGGAAAGAAAGGAAGGAAGGATGGAAAGAAGGAAATAAATTAAGGGGAAGTACAATCACATCTGTGAGAACTGTATCTGCTCACATATTATGTGCTGCCATGATTCTTTGGATCTAGATGTTCCCTCTAAAGCCTTATGCACTCATAGAATGGGTTTCTGGAAGGTGATTGGAACTTTGGACTCTGACACTCACCAGTGGACTAGGCCACTGAGGAATTTATTGCTAAATGTGACCTAAGGAAGTGAAGCCTCTTCAAAAGAGGCAGGTCGCCAGCCGCATGGCCCAGAAGGGTGTATCTCCTCACCACACCCTCCCTTCAGTCTCTGGGACTTTGTCCACTGCGCCCTGGTGAGCAGCTCTCCTCTCCAATGTCCCCTTCCTGTGCAGTGCTGCCTTGGAGCCAACCAGCTATGGGCTGAAACTTTAGCCAAGAGAAACCTTTCCTCCTCCATGTTTCAGGTGTCAGGTATTGTGTCTAAAGCAAAGAGAAAGTGCCTAAAACAGCACCAAAATGTTAGTCAGACTCCAAAACCATCTCACAGATTTCCCACAATCCTGAGGGAATGCCCATTCCTAGATAAGAAGGCCTGGCAAAGTGTTTCCACCATGTCTTGTTTGTAGATTTTGTCTGTACCAGTTTACTAAGGCATCAGCTGACATCTGTTTGATCAAGTTTTCCTCACCACTCAGAAACCAGCAATAGTTCCTTCTCAGCCCAGCCTTCAAGGGAAGACTTTCTATAGCAGAAAAGAAAGAAAAGTCTTGGTTTCATGTTCTGGAATAGACTCCAGACTCTTCTTACAACAGAAATAATCTCAAATGCTGCTTTAGTTTTCTAGAGATTTCACGACAAAAAGCCCAAGCCAATAGTTTAATTAACAGAAAACTACTGTTCATAGTTCTGGTGCTACAAGTTCAAGATCAAGGTGTCTGTAGAGTTGGTTTCTTCTGAAGCCTGTCTTGTCTTGTAGATGGCAGTTTGCCCTGTGTCCTCTAACCTTTCCTTCAACCTCCCAAAAAGGTCTCTTCTGGAGCAACTTTGCTATCTTTGCATGTCAAAATTTCCTCTTCTAAGAACACCAGTCATGCTGGATTCAGCCCACCATAAACCTTCATTATAGCTTGACCATAAACCTTCATTTTAGCTTGATCTATTTCTAAGCACAACCCATTGTGAAATACAAAAGGTTATAGTGTCATCATACGAATTTCAGAGGGACATGATCCACCCTATTACATTTGATTTTCAAGTTCTGGGCTTTCTGAAAGAAAATAAAACTCATTAGAAAAAAAAATTTTAAGCTCATTTTAAAATACAGAGTACAACGTCACTGGCAGTGTTGTCAGATTTATTAACTACATCCTGGAACATTCATGATGTCAAGTTAAATTTGAATTTCAAATAAAAAACAATATTAGTATGTCCCATGCAGTATTTGGGACATTCAAATATAACTGGGTATTCTATGGTTTCTGAGGCAGTATTAGTTTCAGGAAAAGGGAATGGGGTACACAATAATGAGCTTTTTAAATATATTCTGTCACATTGCAAAGATGACTACTGATATGCCCAGTGTGATAAAACATAATCAAAAACAGTCAGGGAAGAGCCTACAGATCCCATTAAGGGCCAAAATCCTGATACGTCATTAACCCTCCTGGAATTTTAGTCTCCTGCTTCTAAAAGCCAAACTCAAAAGACGTACTAAGAAGTGACTGTCAATCAAAGAGACACTGAGTTTACCTTCAGTGTATCCGCATTTTATTTCTGAGTTGGCTGCTAGTAAATCAAGCTTCTCCAGCAAAGTGGTAAAGCTAACTATTTGTACCTACAAGAAAAATCTAGCATTTTAATTAAATTTCTATCCATCGCTCACATCATTTGAGATCTGCTCCAATCACAATTCTGCCACTTAAAGTATTAGCTTTCTCCCCCGGGGAACTCATTTCAAGTTTTTAAATATGTGGTTCTTTATTCACATAGAACCTTTGTAAGTTTTCTACCAACGGATTTTAGCCTATCACATCCTCTCATCAAAAAAAAAAAAAACACAAACTCAAAAAAATATAGAGAAACTTATAAGAAGGTCTCTCTTCTTGTACCAAGAGCCAACCTACAGACCAGAAAGTGATGTGTTTTTTATTGAGAAATTTAAAAGATTTTTAAAGATTACAAAAGAAATCAAGTGAAAATTTTATTAATGCAGGACCACTGCCATCTAAAGGCCTCACGCAGTATTACAAATCAGTTTTTGTTTTATCAAACCAGTTGATATTTAAGTATTGGAGAGACTAATTTTTAGGCATTTGTATAATTTCAACTTACTAAACAAATTTTATGGTTACCCTTTAAACAAATTATATGTGCAAGAAATATAGGTACTATTGTGGGTTATATTAAAAATTGAATATTCCAATGTTTATTAAGAATTTTAAACAGTGTTTTTTAAATTCTTTCCAAAATAATAGCCTAGCAGGTACGGTGATGCATACCTGTAATCCTAGCACTTGAGAGATTGAGGCAGGAGGATCGCTGCTAGTTTGAAGCCAGCCTGGACTACACAGCAACACCGTCTCAAAAAAAAAAAAAAAGTTCTATAAATATGTGCAGTGAAGATGTTAAAATGCAGTATTATGAGCTACAAAAAGCCATTCAGGGAGTTATTTTGATCTCTAAAATTTAAGATAATCACAAAGTTATTATTTAGATAAATAATACATAAATCATGTCTAAGAATAAAGTTGCTATAGTAATGTCTTCATGAAAAGGCACATATGTTGTAATTATAAAATACAAATCTAGAAATCAACAATATTATAAAATTTCTGAATGATCCTAAATAATAGTAAATCTATGCATTTATAAAACTCAGTAAATGGAATACATAAAAAATACTAAGTTTCACAGCATGGTATTAATATTATATGTAAGTAAAAGTAACTAAATTTAAAGTAAATAATATAATCCAAAGTTCATAGCACTTGGGCATCTCTCAAGTGGTGAATATTTTGGCTACATTTAACACAATATAGATTGGAGTCAAATCTTATTACTGGCTGTTGAAGCCTAATCATTCTAATACAATACCACAGACTGAGTGGCTTTGAACAATAAAATTTTGTTCCAGCTTGAGAGGCTGGAAGTTGAAGATCCAGGTGTCACCAGAATTGGCTGATATGGGGTCTCTCTCCTTGGGTTGCAAACAGCTGTCTTCTCACTATGCCCTCACATGGTCTTTGGTGATGTCTCTGGTGTCTCCTCCTCTTCTTACAGGACACTAAATCGTATCCAATAACAGACATACACTTTCAGCCTTATTTAGCCCGATTATCTCCCCAAACAACTTATTTCCAAACCCTGAGCATCAGGTCTTCAACATATAATTGGTAGAGACACGATTCACTCCATAATATAGTCATCCTATCACTCAAAGAAATTAATCTGTATCTGAGTTGAAGATTGAACTTATCATTGACAACAGAAAAGATGTGGCACTTCATAAAAGTATGGTCAAAGATTAATGTGCATGGAAAACACTTCTGTTTGAGAATAAATCTTTTGAAACAAAGTAAATATTAGTATTTAACCTCAGGTTTTGTAGGGAGTAGGAGCTAGAGGGGAAACTTCCTGGAGGTGTCAGGCTGACATTGGAGAAGGGCAGATAGGAAAAGTTTGCTGGAGCTCTATCTTCCACAAGAATAATATTGGACAATTTACAAAATTCTCCTACCAAGTGTAAATGACATGGAGTCCAGCACAAGGACTCTTTGGGTGGACATGAATACAAGGAATGTAACAGTTGCTATTCAGCAAGTAGGAGAGACTGTTGATGGTGTAATACTCCAGCTCACTCATGTACAAGGACCACCTGGTTGGGTCATTTCCTTGAAGAGTGACCACCCCCACCCAGAAAAATATTTTCCAATCTCCAGTTTAGTATTCGGCTGGTGGGGTGGGTGTGAAAGCCATCAAGAGACAAACCCTTTGTAGTCACATTTTTCCTCCTGGCAATGAGTGTTCTAGTACTGAGATAAATGTCCTTTTTACTAAGAAAATCTCAAAGTGCCTATTACCACAATCAAATATCCTCCAGGAAGACTGTGGCCTTCAAGGTGTGGCCCATCTCGCAGAGTCAGATGTTGGTAAGGACCCCCATAACAGAGGGCAAAGAGGACCCCAAGATCAGCGCTATCCTTCCCCACACCCCAGTCAGGGAGGAAGGGGGTCATTGGGCTCCAATCAGTGAACAGCTCAATCTTCTTGAGGATTCTTTCCTGTTCTTATTCCAGAGAGATTTGTTTGGGGCTTTTAAGGGTTATGGCAGAATAAGTTATCAATTTATTCCAATGAGTCCACTAGGTATTGCAAGTGTCACACCCGATTGCACTATCTATTGTGCTAAATGAATCCCTTGGTCTATTAGGCTTTCCAGTTAGTATCCGTGAGGGTTAAATGTAATTCTCAATTCATTACTTTTTCATTACGTCATGACTATTGATTTTTTTTAACCATTGGACACAAGTGTTTCTTTACATTTAAAGGAGACGCAGCATAAAGATAATAACTTGTATTTTTTTAAGGAGGTGCTTTATAGTAAAATCATAACATGCTAGCCGTTGCTCAGAGAATGTAGTGGTTTTTGAAATCCCTTGCATGGAAGGCATTAACTCCTTCCCTCTGCATCTAAGAGGTTTTGAAGGAATTTAGCAAACTCTCAAGTTATTTTCTGCTAACCCTTAAAACCTCTAGTTTCTCTAGTTGGCTCCAGGTGCCAACGCTGCACAAGGAGTGGAAACATTATGTACAGTCAGTGCGGGCTTAAAATATCTTGTGCAGCAAGTTTTCCTCTCTACTACGTTCTGTAGACCAATGAAGATGTCGATGCCTCTTCATAGAAAGATTCCTGACGACAGGAACTAGGTGTGCAAAATAACCACCCAGCTCAGTTCCTTTAAGCAGCATCACTGCAGCGGTCCTTGGCGGTGTCTACTTATTCTTTAACACACTGCAAGGGATGACACGGTAAAACGTGGGCCTTGCACGGTGTGGATTAGGAAACCATGGGGTAGAAAGAAAGCTCTGATCCTACACACCCTCGGAAACAACGTAGGCGAGAAGACCTACCAAACTGCGGGCTGCACGGGAAAGGCGTTAGCGGGTATTTACTCCACGCATCACCACCGATTCGCACGCAGGAATACAGGGTCAGGATGCACCGGGGATCTCTAGTTCTCCCCGGAGCCTCGCGGAAAGCAGGTTGGGTGGGTTCCGCGGAACCCTGCTTGGGTATCAGCCGGCCCCCGCTCCCCCTCAGGCTCAGGCGCAGGCGGCGGCAGGGGCCGGAGTGGGCGGGGCGGCCGCGCGGAGGTGGGCGGGGCCATGGCGTGGGGGCGGAGCTCCAGGCTCACCCCGCCCAGCGCGTCGGGCCGGGCCTCGCCCCGCAGCGTCCCTCCCGCGCCCTCCTCGCGTAGTCCCTGGCGGAGGCGCTGGTCGGTACCCCTGCGCAGCCATGGCTCAGCACTTCTCCCTGGCCGCCTGCGACGTGGTTGGCTTCGACCTGGACCACACTCTGTGTCGTTACAATCTGCCCGAGAGCGCCCCGGTGAGTGGCGCCGGGCGCCAGCTCCATGGCGGCCACCGGGGGAGCCGCCTCGGGTCGCCGCGCATGCGCAGAGCCCCGTCCTCCGCCCTCCGCGGACCAGGCGGAAGTGTACGGCCCCGCTGCTCGTTTGCGCGGGGCGGGAGCCCCCGGACCGCGCTCCCTAGGCTACAGCCCGGAGAGCATGGGAGAGACGGATTGTGCCCATCCCGGTCGGGGAACGGCTTTTAGGGCGGAGGAAGGGTGGGCTTGGAAATCTGCGGTGTCTTCCCAGGTCCCGGCCTTGGGACCTCATTGCGAGTCCTTGTAGACACTGCCTGGTCTGGGACTTGGATTTCTCGTGATTGCGTTTGTCGTTTTGCCATGTGCAAGCGACTGCATGTAGGATTTTTAGACACACACCGAGTTTAAGCACTGCATTCAGGAAGAGAGTGTAGTGTATTTGCCCGAAAATGCCATGAAGATTGTAGCTCAGATTTTTCCTTTGCAATGAGAATAAAATAATTTATTGCGTGCCCATTAGGCGCTCCTTGCACTTTTAATATATGCTAATCCTAAAGCCTCACTGCGCCCTGTGGGTAGAAAGGGTGGAATATGAGACTAGACCTGCGCTCCCGGATTAATCGGTCTCCTGCCCCACTTTCTTTGGTTTCATACGAAACTAATTGTGAAACATTAACAGGATGTTAATGCGGAAAATATAAGCGTCCAAAAAGAGAGTCGATTATGATCGCCTTAGTCAGAGAGAGGACTCTTCAGCCAGACTACCTAGCTCAAGACCCGAGCTCCACCGGGACTCTTGCGACTTTGGACAGCTTAACCTGTGATCTTTCTCGGTTTCTGTAAAATAGGGCTATGTACCTCAAAAGAATGTCACAAGGATTCAGTGGGCAATAGTTACATAATACTTTCCGGCGTCCTCTCCATTCATGGGTAGAAGCCAGGTCAGAGGGGCAGACAGCGGTCAGGGCTGCTATTTATAGTCAGTGCTCTGGTCTGTTTAGGTCCTCCTACCTGACCTACTTGTGTGTTTTCTGTGCACAGATGCTTAAAAATAGTGTGTTTTCCTGCCATACTTTTCTGCCTTCCTCTTTACAGGCTTGGTTTCCTCAGTCATGTTAAGAATTAGAATGCTTTTATTTCTTGCTCCTTTGCCACTCTGTCCTGTAGGTTTTTGTTTCATATTTTCCTTCCTTCCATGCCTTTCGTGTCTCCCCTACCTGGTTCACATTTTGGTGTACTTTCTGTCTACCCACTCTTATTTGCAGGGAATGTTACGAAAGCACTCTCACGTAAAGAGCCAGTTTTGTGCATGTGTGAGCATAACATTTCAGACTTAAGAGCTTCAAAGACAAGGTACTCTTGACTGCAGTCCTGCAATAAAAGGGATGTTGAGAGATTGAAACCATCGACCTTGAGAGTTGCACATCGTGTTTGATGCAGCAGTCTGCTAAGTCCTTCAGCATGCTGAAGGTAGAGCAGGGGATGAAGCCGTAGCAGCAGGTGCTGAGTGTGTGGTGAGGCAGTATGGTGGTGTAACACGGGCAAGGTGGCAGAGGTCGGTTTAGACCCCTGGGGAGAGCAGTATTTCTTGGTTCATGCTGCCGCCTGTATAGCAAGTGCTTCTGCTCTGCCTCATGGAGACTTTGTCCTGTATCGTGTCAAGTGTCATCTTAAGTACTGGTCCCTTCAGGAAGCGCTCCCCTGCCACTCTCAGCCCCAAACTTTGTCCCTTTACCTCTGTCTCAACTTCGTAAAACCTGACTTGTAGCACTTTCTGCGCTGGCATTAACACTTTGGGTTTGTTGAATCTTCCTCTGGAGGCTAGCAACCATGTACCTTGTGTTGTGTGTGCCTACCCTAGTGCTGCACACTGGACCCAGTGGGTAGGTGTTGAATTGGAAGAGGAATAAGCATTTTAATAGGTGGGTATGACACAGCTACTATGTAAGCATTCAGGGACTCGATTCAGTCCTTACCATGGAGGTGGGTATTACTACCACAGGCAGTGTATAGAGAATACTACCATGAGGCCCAGACAGGTTGTCTGTCCTAGTGAGGATGTCTGTCTGGCTGCAGGCTTGTGCCTTTCACTGCTGTGCTGTGCACACAGTACTAAGCATAGAAATGTGCCTTGGGGCAGGTCCACATGGGATCTGCAGGTGAGGAGGTCCAGAGAGAAAACACAACAAAGGCAAAGACCTAGCAAAGAGCAGAAGCTGCTAGGTGCTGTTCAGAGTGCAGGGAACAGCAGGGAAGATTCCAGCAAAGTCACGGCGGGGTCAGTAGCATGATGGAAACCTTCAGGTACCTCCTCCTTGAGCATTTCACAAACGCAGAGTGTCTTGAAAACATGGAGGCAGGTGTGTCCTTTGTCCTGGCGCCTCAGGAAAGATATCAGGAGAGAAGACAGCAGACAATCGTGTTCTCCCAGGGCTGTGGACTCGGTCTGTACCAGGCAGTTCATGTAAATGTGTGAAGGAGTGGGTGCCTGCAGCCAGGAGGGCGTGAGACCTTTCCGGAGGAGCAGCCAGACCCCTCAACTGATACCAATCCTGCCATGTCTTCTCATTCTTTCTTAGTGAATTTACTTGAGAAATCCATCCATTTTTATGCATCACCTTGTTTTCCAAAACAGCCGGATTATAGAGTTGCTAGATTTAGCATAGAAAAATACAGAATACTCAGTTAAAAGTCAAATTCTGAGTTACTAGAATAATTGTAGTATATGTGTGACTCAAATATTGTATGGGATATGCTTATTCAAAAAAAAAGAAAGGAAGGAAACTATTTGCTGTTTATCTGAAAATCAGATTTCTCTAGGTATTCTTTCTTTGGCAACATGAAGTGGGGAACAGACATAGTATGTGGGGTGACAGTGGCCTACAAAGCAGCTGTTTGTAACCACTGTGAAATGTGCATTGTTAGTCGCATGGGATAGGAAGGAAGTGGCAGCTCAAGCTGCAGGAGGGAGCCACGGAGCATCCTATGCCATAAGGATTCTGGCGTGACTGGCATAATCTCAGGACAAGCTGCAGAAGCCAAGACCTCAGCAGAGTGATGGCAAATCTTTTAGAGCTTTCAACAGCAACAAACAGCCGTGGCACACGAGCCATAGGTTTACCACCCACCTTTGGACTAGAATAAGGGTGTGAAGGAGCAGACTCCTCTGCTGCTTTCACAACGGCTTGTTTCTGCTTCTCCTTGTACACTGGACCTATTCCCCAGGGGTGAGGGACACAATTGTGAAAGCCCCTGATAGCAGCCCTAGTGGATAAGGTCTCTTTCTCCTAGAAAGGAATCTGACTGTCCCTTAGAGCAGTGGTGGTGAACCAATGCACTCATACCGCAGCAGGCGTGCAGAACCCCCTCTGTTGGCATGCAAGCCATGTTGCCCCAACATCACCTCAGCAGCCAGGTGTTAGAAGTGCACCCAGAGCCATGAGAATGCCAGGGAAGGAGTAGGAGCAACAGGCAGTGACATCATGAGCAGTTTGGGCACTTGGTTTCTGAAAGGTTCACCATCACTGCCTTAAAGGAAGCAGCAGAGGTGAACAGCTTCACTTGTCCAGGAGTGTATAAAGTGCCTTACGTCCAGGGTGAGACCGATGGTATGCAGTAGGTGACCAATGAAAGCCAAGTGGTTTGGGAAACAGGTGAGCAGGGAAAATGTTGGTAGCTTGAAACAGGGTGAAGGTGGGAGCATTTATGCCATGGAAATGTGTAAATGCTTTGAGTCAGGGTGGTATTTTGAGCAGCACTTGACTGATGTTAATAAAGCAGATACTTAAATTGGATTTGCCCATATGCCAGGCAGTGCTCTAAGCACTTTACGTACATCTGTTAACCCTGTTGAGGGAATCACCCACTGGTTCCAGGCTCCTGTCCCATTCAAGCAATTAGCCAGAGACAAGCAGTAAACACAAGAGTTTCACTTATTGAAGATAAAAGAAGGAAAAAGCAAAAATGAGAAGAAGTGAAAAGAAGAGAGTAAATATGCTCTGCATAGGGAGTGAATCCCTGGAAGAATAAGAGGACAGTGTGAGGAGGCCCAGTGGTTGCTTTTTTATCTTCTTCTGACTCAGATCCAGGCTTTGGCAAGCTCCGTGATTGGACAGCTTTCCTTGATTGACAAGTCATGCTTTATTGTCCATCCTCTTTGTCAGTTCTCTGCAACGGACAGGTCCCGCCTCATTGCCCAGCCTTCTGGCTGTGTCCTAATCTCCTTCCTCCAGACCCCCACAGCACTAGTTCTCGCAGAAAGGATCACGATATGTACTTCCTGTTGCCCACAGTACTTTGTATTTCAGTGTATCTCAGTACATTTATTTTTATCTTTATTTTTTTAATGATTGGGTGAAAATCCGCAAAATATGGAAGCCAGGAATTTTCAGACCTTCCCAGGTTCGGGACTTGCACAGGTGTCCCACTTGGGTCCCTCATCCAGCTCTAGGCTTGGAATCCGTAGTGTCCAAAAAGTGGTGCTGGTGCTGGTGCTGCTTCCCAGCCTCCAGGACTGAGAACTGCTGAGATGCAGTGCTGACGCGATGTGGGTCTCATGGTTGGCCCGGCTTAGGAATCCCACTGGCCTTGGTGGCAGTAGGCTCTTGGTGGTTTTCATTAGCTTTAGGACAGAGCAGCTCTACCTAACAGAAGCTTTTGCTTTCCCTACCCTCATTTCCTAGCAGCTCAAACCCCAAGCACCAGCTGTGTACAGGCCCTGCAGGGTAGGCACCTCAGTTCCTCTCCGTTTCCTTCAGATTCACCCAGCTCCCAGATGCATCTCCCAAGTGGAATGTAAACGTTTAATCACCCACCTAATCAGCCAAACCTGCCCTGGCCCTCGGGTGCGTGACGCCCTCTCCCCCCTCATAACATGCTGTGAGGTCACAACCTGTCATAAGTTAGCATCTGTAGAAAGTCAAACTGTTTGGTGTGTACTTTTGGGTACTGATCCCAGGTGACTGTCCCGCCTGAGATCTGAGGGTGTCTCATGCTGGCCTAAGCCACTCTTGCAAGGTCAGGGGGAGGTTGCATTGGTGTGGACCATCATCTACTTTCTTGTCCACTTTTTGTTTGGTATCCACTGTTTTTTAAAAATTGAAACCAGCTCTTAAAAAAAAAACAACTGATATTTCACTAAAAACCTAAAGTTTTTTCTTTTGAGAAATCAGATTTGTCAGTAGTCCAAGCATTTATTAAAGTTTGCTCTCAAAAGCTTCCCTTGTTCTTTTTGCTCAATAGTTCTGTTTTGATGGAAAATATTTCGCATATCTGATACAGCCTTCAGGAATCCCACCTTTGGATCATCTTCCTGGTTCCCCATGTATAGTTCCCCGAGACTCCCCTGGGAGGGGCCTTTCCAGCAGTGGGATGGAGACAGATGTGGAGACAGTAGGAAACATGCTCATGGTACAGGAATGTGTAAAATATTACCAAAGCTTCGTCAGGGCCTCATGATCTCAGATCTATTACAATTCAAGATACATAATTGTCCTTGATGGTGCAATTATATACTGATGGTATAATGTGGGGTAGGAGAATTACCTGGAGTGCACAGCAGTTGATAAATTGCTTGTGGAAAGGGGTTAAACAGCAGAGCTTCACAGTTACAGATCTTGCCCTCCTATTGGCCTCGTCAGTGATTCCATTATGTTTTTAGGTCTGTGAAATTAAGAATGAACAGTGAACTTTATATTTAATCTCTTTTTTTTTCCTGCCTCTGCTTCTGTTTGCAGCTCATTTATAATAGCTTTGCTCAGTTCCTAGTCAAGGAGAAAGGGTACGATAAAGAATTGCTCACTGTGACCCCAGAGGACTGGGATTTTTGGTAAGTTCTTTTTTTCTTTCTTTTTAATGTCGCACATTCCCTGTGCTTCTTAATTGTTGCCGATACAATTTTAATGCCTTTTTCTTCTGTAAAGGTAAAAAGTGAAATGTGAAATTGAGTCATAAGACAAAATGCCTTCTATACTAAAATTTTTTTCTTTTCTACCTTGAACCAGTTTAGACTTCATTGTGAAAATAAGCTACAAGCTTATGTTTTTTAATTTGGATATTTTTGTATAGTTTAAATTTGTCATAATTAAGAGTTTCAGTGGTTAAAAAAGTTTACAACTTTATCAAGAGAAAGTTAGCTTTATTATTTTTCAAATAAAGACCATAAAGTGAATCATCATCCCAATTCTACTTCTATTTGCAGATATGGCTACTGCATTCATAGGTTACATTTTACCCTGAGGACAAATGTTGAGTGTCTGAATTGGAACATTTGGCTTATATAATTTGGATAGACATTCTTGTTTCCCTTTCCAGTTTTGAATTCTCGACTTCCCAGAGCTTTGCTTTGCTTTGCTTTTCTTTTCTTTTCTTTTCTTTCTTTCTTTCTTCCTCATTAAACAGTAAAAACAAACAAAAACAAACAGAAGTCTTATACTACTTTAAATTTTTCATTTTAGCCAGGTACAGTGTGGCGAACTGCTCCTGGAGACTGAGGCAGGAGCATTGCTTTGGCCAGACGTTATGGGGTCAGCCTGGGTAACCCAGTGAGACCCCCTTCTTGACAGATTTTTAAAGATAAATAAATTGAAGTGAAATTCATAGTGACACTGAAAACACATGACAAATACGTATTATTGATCTGTTATACATTCCTCTGTTGTTTGGTTTGTCCTTTGATAGGTCCCCCATATAAAAGGGAGAAACAGCCTAGTAGGTGAAACCATGAACTCTGGAAATTTTACTGCGAGAGAAAATAGATAATGCTTCTAAATTACCTTGCCCTTTTTGTTTAATTTTCTTCATGTTTAGTGGCCATGAAAACTTTCTGCTTTTATTATTTATAGTATGAATCCACACTCACTTTTCTCCTCCGCTCCCTCAAGTGTTTTACAGTGAAGAACTTAAAAACTTAGTATTTGATTTTCTTTTAGTGGTTTTCAATAATATGCTTTGCCCGGAGGGCAAGTGCTTACAACTAGACCTACATGGAGATAAATTCTAAATGGTGTAGAAAATGCTCGGGCAAGAGGTTACCTTGTGGGGTATAAATGTGTGTGTGTTTGTATCCGCTGTGCTTTAGACAATGGGAAACGTTTGCAAATTTTGATAAAGGCACAGGATTGTCTTCAGGCTTCTTTCTCTTCTGGGCTCTAAGTTCATCTTCATGAAAAGCTAAAGGTTTTACCATCTGTACATGTGCCCTGTGCCTCCATAAGTGTCCTTTCATACCTTCTCTGCCGGAGGTATTTACACTTCTCAGATATTTTTGTTTGTTTAAGTGCCATGATAGTCACCTGGGTAGAGGAATGGCTCTATTGGAGTGGTAACTTTTGAAAACCGTGAGATATTGCTTCTTGAATTATCTCCACCTGTGGAATGATTGCTCCGCCTTTTCTGCTGTAGCTGCAAGGGCCTGGCGCTGGATCTGGAAGACGGCACTTTCATTAAACTTGCGGATAACGGCACCGTGCTCAGGTAATGCAGTGCATTTATAATGTCTTACTTCCTCTAGGACAGTGGTGGTGAACTGACGGCGTGCTTGCTGTTGCGTCTTTTAAGACAGAAGATGTTAATACACGAATTGTTTCCTGGGTCCTGGGGGGTGACTCTGGACAGGTGCTCTGCTGTTGTGCTACAGCCCCAGGCCTGTGTGAGTTGGCTTTCCTAACCTAAAACTTCAGCGCTCAGGTTTCTTTGCCGCGTTGGCACTCTGAGATGAATACGTGGGCTTGGGGTCGCAGTTGGGGCAGTCTTCTCTCAAAGCTTCGCCATCACTGCTCTAGGATTTTATTACTGTGTAGTGTATGATCCTTAAGATACGAGTTAAATAAGACTCTTACAATGAAGCACATGAAGGGTTGTCTGAACCCTGAGAGTTAAAGGTCTAGTTCCTCCTTCAGAACATTTGCAGGAAGTGCAGCAGCCAGTTAGCAGCTTGCTGCATCTCAGGAGAGCCCAGAAGCTCACACCTGACACTAGGTCTGTGGCTTTCCTTGATAGAGCAGGGAGAGAGTGGTTGTTGGCTTGGGGTCAGTGGTCTGTGTCTACTCACTCTGCGTCCTCCATTTCTCCACACTGGCGTCTGTCACGCAGGGCTCCTAGTGTAGCTCGGCTCCTTCTGGAATTTTTTTAGATGATTCCAACTCTTACCAAGTCTTCCCCTTTCACACAGTCAGTGCTGACTTTCTTTCCTGCCCTTCTGTGTCTGCCAGACCCTCTCAAGGGCTGGGGAGGGTGAGAAAACCATGAGGAAAGAGCACTAGGAAGTAAAAATCTGTTTTTTAGTGTGGTGATGAGGCCGTGTATTAGTTTTCCTGATATGGTCAGAGCGAAACGAGGAGGCTTGGCCCACGTTCCCCAGGTGTACACTCTTCTGTTTTGGCACTTGCAGTCTTTCTGCATTGTATAGGAAGTCTTCGATTCCCCAGCAAATCACCTTCTGGGAGAATGTCTGTAAGTCTGATTTGTTTGTAAAACCGACGAAGTGAACCTTCTACATCTTTGACAGAAATACACAAGATGAAGCATGAAAAACCAGATGTACACAAAAATGCAGCACGTTTCTGGCTGTGCTTCACTACTGTAGAGTAAGCACACCACACGGGAGCACAGCTTCAGTGGTGTCCAGCAGACACGTGAGCTACTTCTGCGATTTCTCACATCTACAAATGTTCATAATGCAAGATCTGCTTGTATTAGTGAATGTTCATAAGTCAGGGGCTTTCTCTATAAACTCTTCTCAGACTTTCCTCTAGACCTTCCCCTGCAGTGCATCCAGCCAAAGCAGGTGCGATGCACCTCTGAACACTTTGCAAGTTTTTTTTTTTTTCTCAGACATCCAGAGATAATATGTGCAGCTCTGACTGTGACCTTTCACTGTGGTCCTATTGCCAGTGTTTGTAATAGTCAGCTTTTCATTGCTTTGACAAAACACTTGACACCTGCAGTTTAAAGGAAGAGAGGTTTATTCTTGGTTTCTGGTTTCTAGTTCATGGTCTGCTGGTTCCTGGCTTGTAGCAAAAGGTCATGAGGGAGGGAAGCTGCTCATCTCAAGGCGTCAGGAAGCAAGGAGCAGGGAAAGCGCTCTACAGAGGCAGGCCCCAGGAACCAGATACAGTGCCCAAGCGCCTCATGCCTGGGGTCCAGTCAGACACACCCCGAACCTGGCTTCGCTCATCTCCTGAACATCGCTCAAGCCAATCAAGTTAGGAGTCAAGATGAACTCTCGTGGTGTTCTTGGCTGTCTTTACTCATTTGCTCATTCCGTCCGTCTGTCTGTCGTCTGTCTGTTTTTTCTGCTCTGAGCTCTCTCCTCACCCATTCCCTCCCTGGGTAGCCAGCAGTTTCTCCTGCACTGCCGTGCTGATCTCCTCAGAGCCATCTTTCCAGCACAGTACTGTGCACCCTTTATTTGACCATATTTCCCATGTGAGATTCTTTCATCTTGATACATAGGATTCACCTCATTATAAAGGAGCTGTTTAGTCAAGACGGGGTGACTCCTGCCTGTCATCCCAGCCCTCTGAGAGGCTGAGGCAGGAGGACCACAAGTTCAAGCCCCTCCTGGGCAAAGTAGGGACTTGATGAGATCTTACCTCAAAGTAAATTTAAAAAGAGAGAGAGAGATCAATTGATTTAGGGCCATAGGGGCTGAGGGTACAGATTAGTGAGGAGGCTTTCAGTTCAGTGCTCAGCACTGCAAAAAAAAAGAAGATATGCTTTTCCTTAGTTTGCTTGTCTTATCCCATTCTTACCCCTTTTGCCACCATAGTGTAGCATCGAGAGGATAATGCTGATGCTGCCTAGCATTATAATTTCTCGTAGCCAACTACATAAAATTTGAAGCATTTCTGTGTGTGGTAAGGTTCTCTCAGCAAGGCCCAAGTGAAAGAAAAGCAGTGTTGTGAGCACAGAAAATAACCGTGTGCTCGCCTTGTTCTATTTCGCTGGGTTCCCCTGGTCAGTTTCCAAGGTGCCTTTGGCTGTGGTGACCTTGTGTAGGCATGTTGTCCCCTCTTGTCTCCACAGTCCTTGTCCTGCCTGGGGTGGCCCTGGGTGGCTCATGCTCTAATTCCGGTCACTGCTGCGAGAGCCAGCTTCCCACGGGTATTCAGCTATGTTCCTCTCCTCCTTTGCTTCAATGGAGGCTTCTCTAGAAACGAGAGGTAGTTAAGGTAGCACTGACCTCAGGGAATGAGCTCGTAATCACTTGCGGTGGGTCAACGGAGGAAAAGCTAGAGCTATTGATGATAGAAATGCCTTATAGACTTTTAAACAGGGAAGTCTCCCAGTTGAAAACATCGAAAGGAAGGAGGGAGGGAGGGAGGGAGGGAAGGAAGGAAAAAAGCAAGCAAGCAAAAGTTTGTCAGCTCGGCATTCAGGGGAGGTGTGTCACACCGAGCAATGTGTGTCTCTCTCAAAACCAGGGCGAGTCGTGGCACCAAGATGATGCCTCCTGATGAGTTGGCCAAGGAGTACGGGATGAAGGAGTGGAAGTACTTTGTGTCCGACACCGGCATGCCTAGCCAGCCAGGTACGACCCACACAGGTGGCTCTGGGCCCACTGCTTTTTTTGCTTTGGACCCTGAACCTACAATGTGAGCCCCACATGCCCCTCCACTGGGGGGTACACATGAGGAACTACCTTCTGTTTCTTGCAGGAAGATGCGATCTTTTCCTAGGTACGTCTAACTCCTATTTGGCAGCTGATTCAAAATGCTGTTAGCAGCTTTTCCACCCTGTTCAGTTTAAGATTTTATTGATGCTCTTTTTCATTGCATCTGCTCTGGGGTACAGAAGAGCGCCCACTAGAAACTGTGCATCTCAGCCATCCTCCGCCTGTGTTCTTCCTTTGTGTTAGATTAGATGCCGGCTCCTTAGTTTCCTTTGTTTTTGGTGGAACTGGGAATCGAACTCTGTTACTGACTTAGATTCCCCAATCCTGTTTTCCTGTATTTTAAATTATCAGTTCTTTTTCTTTGCCAGTTTCACCAAGGCTCAATATAAAGTGATTTTTTTCAAAAATTATTTCTACAGATGTCCATAAATTTACATGAAATGGTTAAGCAGATTTTACTGAAAGGCTTTCATTTTTACCATTGGATCTGCTTGGTTTGTTGTATTTGCCCATCTTTTGAGGGTTTTGTTTCATGTTGTATTTTTGTAGTAAGTTGAAAGTGTAAGAAAGTGTGTGTGCTCTTGATGAAATAAATTGATAAGAAAAATCAAGACGTCACCTGTGGGGTTAGTTAGAGAATACACTTCCACACTTCTCGAGTCTAGTTGGGTACGTACTCTTTTACTCAGGTCTTGATAGGGGACTGCTTTTATGGCTTCAGAGTTTAGCAATTAATAAGCTTTTCCCTTACCCCAGGAGGGGATAGCACATCAGCCTTTCCTGCGTAAATCCGTTCAGAATCTGGAGTATTTCCCCAGTACCAGAAGCAGCATCCTCTTGGAGGCCACGCTCGGTTGCTCCCTATTTCACCACTAGAGGGCACCGTTGCCTCCTGACTCCGTAGCGCCCTGTGGCACCTAAGTCCCGTGGGAGCACCCCAGAAGCTGTGTCCCTCAGCTTAGGTGGGCTGGGTGGGCAGGCGTTTCCCATGCGGGGAGCCAGGCTGTGGCACAAAATGAAGGGGGGTCGTTTTTGCAAAATAATATATTTTTAAAAATTGTAATATTGAAAAGTATAGAAGAAAACTCCTGTGAGTCTGCAGCCCAGTTTGCTTTTTTACATTTAAAAGAGTCATGTAGTTAGAAAATCGGTATAGCGTAGAATGTAGGGATGATGGGTGCGGGGCTGCATAGATACTTCTGAGCAGATGCGCAGAATCGGCCTCCTGGGCTGTCAGGCTGGCGCTGGGGAGGCTGGGGATTGGTTCAGTGGCTCCCACTAGTCGGGGTTGGGGGGGGAACGCGTGGCCCCAGGGCCTTTGCATGAAAGCACACAACACAGAAGTCCGAGGTAGAACTCCGAGGTAGAACGGTGCCGTGCTACCCTGCGGCCGGGGATGTCAGAAGCGCTGCCCTCCGGAGACTGCAGACCCGAACCTGGGGAGCGCGCTGTGGAGGGGCCCGGGTTTAATCCCGCCCTGGCCCACACTGACCCGCACAGAAGCCTCCTGCGGTTTGCGTCTTATTCCTCAGCGCCCTCTGTGCTGCAGTGTGTCTGAGACCCGCGGGCCGAGGAGCTCGGGCATGGAAAGCCTGCTTCTTTGCAGGGCGCTGTGGGACGCCAGGGCTCTCTGGCTGTTTGGAAATTCAGTGACATTGATAACATAAATTGTCATTTCCGATATTCTGTTTCGTGTCTGGGGTGTATTATGTTTTTAGCTTTTATGTTTTTAAAACAACCTAAATTTTTTTTTTAATTTTAAAAAGAAGAAAGAAGTAGAAATAAGATTAAAATAGAATTTCAAATCAGGCTATTGGAAGAGTAACAATAATTAATGCATTAGGTATTATTATCTTCTTAGTGTTTACCCAGAGTACAAGATACAGGCATGAAATATTGTCCAAACAATATCTCTTCAATGAGCTAAGAGAAACTAGCTATGTAACTCTCTTGACTATCTTGTGTATAAATATTTTTTCCTTTTCTTTTCCTTTCTATCCCCTTTCCCCCATCCCCCTTTCTCTTTCTTTTAAACAATTTATTCCCAGTTCACAATGTCTAGTGTGCATTTTGGATCTTACTTCTCATTCAGCTTCTCACATTAGTGATGTTTACACAAGTGAGTCTGATTTATTTCAGTTATGAGTATGGTCTCAAGTTGCAATCATTTCCCTGTAAAACTTTCAAGTTTATCCTTCTTTAAGGCTGAGTGGTACCCCATTATATAGAAAAATGGTCCCACTAGCCTCTGTTATTGGTTGACATTTTGATAATAACCATTCTTTCTGGGGTAAGACAGAACCTCAGTGTTGTTTTAATTTGCATTTCTTGAATGACCAACAATGACAACCTAAATATTTTTAGTAAAATGCTTAACTTACCAATGCCATATGAGTGTCCTCAGAGGTTACATACTCTTTGACATTCTGTACTGTAGCCATTTGGAATTGAAATAGAGGCCTTCAAAGAAATCAACCAAAAACCAGTGTCTCTTCAGGCAAGTTTCTGTGTATTCCACGTGCATGAGACATTGAAATTGTTCTCAGTTTTAAAATTCTGTCTTTTTTAGGAAAATACTATTTTTATGATAACTATTTTGACCTGCCAGGAGCTCTCTTGTGTGCCAGGGTGGTGGATTCTTTGACAAAGGTGAGTAGGTCTTCATGCTTTTAAAAACTGTATGTATCCAGTCATAAGTAAAAGGACTTAATTGTATGTAATTCTGAGCTGAGGGTTTATTTAATTACCTGTGTGGTTTCAGAGGTGACTGAGGAAGAAAAACATGGTGGAGTTGGTCAAAAAATTTTTAGAAAATTAAATAGCAATGACCACCTCACCCCCAAAAAATAAACCTGCAGGGGGTGCAAAAGTCTAGAAAAAGATAATACAGAACTGATGTGGACAAATATTTTCTTGGTTTTGTTAGCAGAATAAAACTGCAGTAAAAGTGATTCATATTCCATGTATCTCTAAGCATTGTGAAAAATGTAAAACCAGCAAAGTGAGATGAAATTTTTAAATTCATCTTTTTAAGCAATTTGAAGTGTGTAAACTTTTGTTTTGTGTTATGTAGCAAGATGAAATAGATTTCTCATTTTAGCAGTTTACACTTGAAGCTTCAGACCTATAAATAGATTGAAAAATCACTTTCCCTTGTGTACATGTTGCCTTTTAAAATCACAATGGTGAATATAAATGGCTTTTAATTAGACTTACAGCCACATGTTTGTGAACATTCCTGTTAAACAATAGTTTTGATGTATATTATGCATCTTTATTAACATGAAATGGAATCAAGGTCTCATCATTACTACAAACAAAATATATCAGTCTTTTGTTTCTTCTTTGGAGGTTTCGGGGTTCAAGCCCAAGGCCTCACACCTTGTAGACAAATGCTCTACCCCTGACCCCACCCACAGCCCAGGGCGCATCTTTCAGTAGTAGTTTACATGATGTCACACAAATATCCAGGAGCCTTTGTGGACTTAGGAGGACCCTGGTAATGTTTCCAAGGAAGCAAAGGTCCATAGAACTGCATCCTTTAGTGTAATGTTTGTTTATTTTGTGGCTTTAAAATACCTTCATCAAAATGGTGTAAATTTGGGGTTTGGAACCTCAACTCATTTCTCCCGTAGCTGCTCAGGTTAAGTGAGCGCTGAGTTCTAAAATAGCCAGCATTTAAGGCTCAAAGTTTTATAGGCTTCTTGGCCTCATCAGTACCAAAGTACATTAAGTAACATGTTCATAGACTTCATAAACTATGTGACATTCTAATTCACTTATGTGTTTTTTGAAGTCTTCTGTAACTTGTAGACGTAATACTGAGTGGGAATTTTAATCTTATTTAGGCGATATGAGCTATTAACATTTAGTGGTATGTATTTGCATGTGTATATACATGTATATAGTAGCAGAGTTTTCATGCCAGAGTCCTCTAAAATTATACTGAATGGAATGAGAACTTTATAAATCTATTATTTTTTCTAAAACATAAATTCCTATCTTAGTATTCAGTAATGGTATAATTGTCAGCATTTTCCACTATGCTTAGCCTCAAAATTACTTCATTTGTTACATTTGGACAATTTTTTTTTTTTTTTTAGCAGAACGGTGGTCAAAAAACATTTGATTTTTGGAAGGATATAGTTGCTGGTATTCAACACAATTTTAAAATGTCAGCTTTTAAGGGTGAGTACCATGGAGAGGCTTCCTGATAGATGTTCCTTAAATGCTGTATCTACTAAATCAGACCAAAGTTGCCTCTTTTGCTGTGCTCCTTACTTAAGATTTAATGTGATCTTAAATGCTACTATAAAGTTAGTTCTGCTTGTATTTTAAGAGGTTCGTTTCTTTGTGTCTGTTTCATGGTCATCATTGCTAGAATTTCTTGCTGTGCTATTAAAATGTCATTTCCATGCCTGCCATCATGTTGTGTGCCGTGGGCTCCCTGAAACCAAAAACTCTGGTTTTGCTGTTTTCTGGCTTGGGAGGGAGAGTTGGCAACGTCTGTAACCCTCAGAGTGGCAGCCGTAGGCAGGTGGGCCCAGCGGCTGCTGGTAGAAATGTCACCCTTGCTGCTGAGGTGCAGGAGTGGTTGACCCAGAACGGGTCGGAGCCTGGCTTTTAGATTTCTCTGGTTGCTTGGGCTGCTCAGAGGCGAATTCCCAGAAACAAGGAAGATGCCTTTATAGCACATTAGCTCAGGAACTTTACTCACACTAGCTTGATTCAGCTAGTTGGCTAACGAATACTCGAGCTGTAATGTTCAGCTTTGAAACATGTTGCTTTTTGATTCACATTAAAATATTGCCTGACTTCCTAATGTAAATCAAGCCATCGAAATAATTTTAAATACGATGACTAAAAAATGTCAAAGCCATAAATAGTAACTAGAATATTTGTTCAAGTTAACATATTTCTCTGCCACCTGCTACCTTCCACCTTACGGCGTGATTGTTTCACTTTTCTGTACCTGCTTTTCCTCTTTGTCCAGTCCCTAAGCCGCTGTGGCTTGCGGGGGCTTCCTTATGGTCCGCACTGGGTACCAACTGTCTGGAATGCCATTGCAGCACCCACGACAGCTGCAAAAGCCACCCAGCACTTCCTCGCTTTTGTCCTCCTTAACTTCCAAAAATGAAATGCTTTAGACACATGACTGAGTAGCAAATCTCAGCTTTCAAGTAAATTCAGTATAAAAATCTGTTGATGGTATTTTATTGCTTTGTAGATTAAACATTTGATGCTTTAATAAGTGAGGCACAGTTTAAAAGTTCTAAACAGTAACATAAAAATACAGAACAGAGCATAAATAAATATCTTTTCATTTATAGTCCTATTTTGAAATCCTTGATGCCAGTTATATTTTCACTGGGATGGGAAGCATGAGGTGTATATGCTAATGTTCATTAACCCATAGAATATTGCATAAGAATTCAGTAAGGAATTAAATCACATTTGTGTTACATAAATAATAGATCAGACACCTATTTCTGGGTTGTGCTGGGTCTGTGGAAGGATTTTCTGCTATTACAGAGAAGTCTGAAAACATCCCTAATGAAAGCACCTGGCATTTCAGATTGATTTTAGCAGTGTTTTGGTTTCTTCTGAGAGCTTCAAAGAGTACATATGCACTTATACATTTGAATCAGTCTTGATGAAAGGGGCCGTATAAGCCGTAGAATAAGGCACCATTACAAATATCTTGGGGCACATAGTGTTTTTTAAGTGTGCATGTTCAAGTATTTAAGTTCTACAAAGTTGTGTGTCATCTCCTCCATGTTTCCTAAAGATTCTCATACTAATTATTAGAATAAGGCTTATTTTAAAAGGAAATGCTGAGTTTCTGAAATTAAATTTTAGCAGTTTGGAATCCTGTTTTTGGTTTTTTGTGATTTTTTTTCTTTTTTTTTTTTAACTTTAATAGAACTTTTTTGGTGAGATGTTTAATTATCTGTAGCTCACCTCCATAAGCGTTTTGTGGGGCGGGTGGCGCTTGGGAATGCCATTTCAAACAGAAGATTTAGCTTAGCTCGGTGGGAAAGTGCTCACATGGGAGCCACCAGGAATCCTGAGAAGGAGGAGTGGACGTACTCTGAGGAGTAGAGGCCGCTGGACTCGGCGTTGGGCAGCTGGAGCCACACCTGGTCACTCTCCGCGAGGTCGATTATGGCGCTCCCTGAGGCCTGATCCAGGTAGCCCTTGGAGTATTCGTCGTAGGTGTACATTATGGGGGTGCCGTTCTTGTACAGCCCTACCCAAACATGCGTGCCTTTCACATGCACATGGTAGGAAAAGTAGTATACGCCAGGTATTCTGCAGGTAAAGATCCCAGTGCTTGGGTCATAATGCTCTTGCCTGTTATACAGAATCTTATCAAATGGGATGGGAGCACCCACTGCTGGGTAAGCTCTGGAAAGGGTGACAGTAAAGCCAGACACAGGAATGCCTGACACTCCCTGGTTGGCACTGATGAGAGGCATCCCTGAAAGACCCGGCCTTTGGCCTGACTTGATGAAGTCCTCGGGCATGGCTGCCTGGCCTGGGGGCCCCGGAGGACCTGGGGGCCCTGGGAGACCGGGCTTTCCATCGTGTCCCCTTGGACCTGGGAGTCCTGGTGGTCCAGTCGGTCCATTAAGGCCTTTAGTTGCTATACCAGCTGGCCCAGGAGGACCTGGATTTCCACGATCACCTTTAGACCCAGGAAATCCTGGAATACCTGGTGGCCCAATGGGGCCCCTGGTACCTGGTATGCCGGGGACACCTCTTGGACCAGATTCACCATCTTGTCCCGGCACTCCCTTAGCTCCCGGGAGGCCTCTGGGGCCTGGGAGACCAGGAGGTCCTCCCACTCCAGGGTCACCTTTTGGGCCTGGTAACCCTGGGTTACCCTTAGGCCCATGGAGACCTGGCTCTCCTGGGTACCCTGGCTTTCCATCTGACCCGGGAGGACCCCTTGCTCCCTGTGCCCCAGGAGCCCCTGCAGGCCCCACTGGCCCTGATTCACCTTTAGGACCTGGCATGCCGTGGTTGCCTGCCATACCTTTTGGTCCTTGGGGTCCCACACTTCCAGGGGATCCAGGGAGACCGGGCTCCCCAGGGTGACCTGCTGGCCCTTGTTCCCCTTTGGTACCTGGAATCCCTGGAAGTCCAGCAGGTCCTCTCTGTCCCTTCAGACCTGGCAATCCTGGTTTCCCAATACCAGGAGCCCCAGGGGGCCCAGCCATTCCTGGAATCCCAGGTTGGCCTTTTGGTCCTGGAATCCCTGGCTGGCCTGGGGCTCCAGGGGCTCCTGGCTTTCCAACACCTTCTGGCCCTTGTCCACCAGGAGGACCTTGGGGACCTGGAAGGCCAGTTGGTCCCCTTTCTCCTGGAGAACCCCGGTCACCTTTGATGCCTGGCTGGCCTGGAAACCCATTTTCACCCCTCTTTCCCACCCCAGCAGGGCCAGGTGGTCCCGTGGGGCCCTGGGGGCCTGGGAGACCCCTCTCTCCGGGACGGCCAGGAGCCCCATATCCTGCTTCTCCTTTTTGTCCATTCATACCAGGGGCTCCTGCTGTGCCCTTTTCACCAGGAAAGCCCCTGGGTCCCGGGGCACCTGCAGGTCCTTGTTGGCCTGGTTTTCCTGACACAGAAATTCCTGCTGGGCCAGGGATTCCAGGTGGCCCTGGTGGGCCGCGTGGTCCAGGTAAACCAGCTGGGCCGACATCTCCTTTTGGTCCGTGTGGTCCTCTCTCCCCTGGCTTTCCTGGATGTCCTGGCACACCTGGTTTCCCAATGCCCGATGGTCCTGGTGGTCCTGGCAGTCCTGGCTCCCCTTGTAGTCCAGGGCTTCCATAGCCTGGTTTTCCAGGTGGCCCGGAAGGACCTGGGTGTCCTCGAGGTCCAGCAGGGCCTGGCGGACCAGGGACACCTTGCTCTCCTCTGACTGCTATACCTGAAAGACATGCCATGTGGCCACACAGAGAAGGGGATGGTTAGTTCATGCTTCTCAATCCGAGTCAGCACGGGGCCTCAGTGCCGGTCCTCCCAGATAGCCCAGTGTGCACCAGGCCTGCAGCCGCTCCGCTGACCTGCGTGGCATCACATTGAACTCAAGACCTAGCACTTGGCAGGCAGCTGCTTATGCTGCTGAGCTTAATCCCTGGCCCTTGGCATCATTTTTAAACACGCTGTTAGAGAGACAGTTTCCCAAATTCATGGCTGCTGTACTAGTTTATCACATCCTTGGCAACCAGGTGACAGTGAAGAATTCCTCTAGCATGAGAGTACAGTAGAGGCAAGGTTACCCCACTTGTTTTAAGGGTGTCATCTCAGAAAGGCAAGGAGAAAGAAAGATTTGACAGAACTGACAGGAAGAGAAGAAAATGGCAGTGGATGAATAAATGAAAATAATGTTTCAAAAGTATAACAGGGTTCTCTCACAAGGCCTCTCCTATGACACAGGAGAAAAGGAATTAATTCAAATGTTCACCTTCCGTGCCCTGCTGAACATTTAGATTTAGACTGCTTTTCTCTACATCATTGTATTCTGTGAGTTTTTATTCTCTTCCTTATTTATTTGAAATTGAAATCATCAAAATGAGAGGTAATGAGTAAAGTTCACAAAGTAGTGTTTAAGCACTTACCTAAGTGCAAACTAATAAGAGTATTAGATTTTCTAAAAGTGTGAGTTCTTTTGACCAGAATCCTTCTCTTTGAGGTCGGTAACCCCTGCTGAGTGCCTGAGATGTGCAAATTGCTCAGGGCAGAGGACACGGGCCATGTCTTCTGGGACTTCTGTCACAGACAGTGCGATGAAAGTGTGCAAGGGCTGTCTCGGTCATTTAGAAATGGGGTGTCACAGGGCACTGAAGGCGTTACTGTCAACCCTCCAGGGAAGGATTGGTTACCATCCTTACTGCTGCACTCTTGCAGCAGTAGCCATCACAAGCGTCTTTTTTGTTGCTTAGTGGTACTGGGAAATGAACCCATGGCCTTTACACTGAGCTTCATTCCCAGCCCCTGTTTTTATTTTTTATTTTGAGACAAAGTCTAAGTAAGTGACCACACTTAAACTTGTGATCCTCCTGCCTCAGCCTTCCAAAATGCTGGGATTCCAGGCATATATGACCATGCCCAGCTACATAAAAAGACTTTCTCCCAGGGAAATTCTTTACTACTTAGCAAAGACAACGAGATGTATAGAATTTTTATACAGTATCTTCTTACACAACTTACATTAAGATCACTTCGTATTTAATAAGCTATCTTAGTGTGACTGGACATCTGTGAAAGAGTGAAAAACAAATCTTACTGAAGTTGATGGCATTGGGTACCATTGAGCCCACAACCCTAGTGACAGAGTGACCTTTGTCATTTTGAATACAGCTACATTTTGAGACATCCAAGAGTCTCTGTTGTACAACTGTGCTTTTGTCTTTAAATATTAAGGTACCTTTCAGAAAAGGTTTTAAGCTTCTTATTCTTCAAAAGGTTGTTTTATAAATTTAGTTCATTCAAAATGTTCCCAAAAGCATGTTGTTTAAAATTGATGACAAATGTCTTCAGCTTTATTTGTGGGATCAAATAGATAACTAAAAGGAAAAGTATTATGGAAAGGGAACCTAAAGCCTGCTGTCAGTTTATATTACTCAGTAGGTATTTGATTGGCAGTTTGTGTCAGACACTATTAAGTGGAATTAGTGAAGGTAAGACCTAGCCGTTGCCTTTCTCTGAGGCTGTTAGTATTTTTCATATGTTTTCAAATTGTTCTTCACTCCAGCAGGGAAAGCCAAATAAGAAGTAGATTCACAGGGACAGTCTCTGGCTGCATGAGTGGAGCAGTAGTAAAAGCATAGAGGTAGAAGTAGTGAGCCAGGAGTGTAGTAACAGCAAACCGCAGAGCATTTGACAGGCTAGTAGTGCTTTCAGACAGCTGGCTGTTCTTACTTTAAAAATGAAAAAGCTAAGGCCCAGGGAGAAAAAAAATCTTGCCTGTGGCCACATAGTTAATTTGTACTAGTTAAGTCTGCGTTACACCACCAATATGTAAGATTGAACAAATAACTATGAGAGTTGCTACTTCGTTTGCCTCTTGATTTATTGAGGAAAGGAAGGACATGTTTTATTGGAGACTCAGTTTTGTGTATATTTTTAGACCAGGTGAATGAGTTTTAAAATAAATGTTTCAGCGTTTTGATGTATAAACCTTCCATTGTCTTTATACAATTATTTTAATTAAAATTTTAAAGTTGGTTAATTTTGATTGGGGAAATATTTCCAAATTATGTTTAGTTATTTGTGCAGAAGTATTTAAGGGAAGGGAGTCTGCACACATAAAAATACTTAGTATTCTTTGTTGTATCTTCCTTTGACATGTATTGTACAAGGGATATTACTAGTCTCACACTGACCTTCCACGAGTCATTTTGTTGTAAAGATTTGGGCTAACTTAGGAATTTGAGAATAGATAAACCCCGGAACTGAACACATTTTGTTAAAGAGCTCATCATGGCTAAGACTATAGAAAGCACCAACCATCTGGTTTAGAGCTAAATGTGCACTTGCGTTACCTTTGCTCTGTACAGTGTAGGGGATGAAGATCCGGGTCTGAGCCTTGGGCAGTGGTCCTTTCACACCTGTTGGGGTTTGGTGTTGCTCAGCGTAAAAGTGTCCATGAACCAGGATCAACGGCATTAGCAGCCAAAGGGCTATTTGTGGCAGCATCTTCTCAGGTCCACTCTGAAAAACAGAAAGGAATTATTTCACTCAGTTTCGTTGTTGAAATGTTTCATTTTTTCCAGTGCTGCACAAGTGATAACTCTTCATACAATCGTCAACATTGTTAGCCAGTCCTTCATATTTAGAATATATTCCATAAATTATTGA
Organism: Hydrochoerus hydrochaeris; assembly: GCA_004027455.1. Taxonomy (NCBI): domain Eukaryota; kingdom Metazoa; phylum Chordata; class Mammalia; order Rodentia; family Hydrochaeridae; genus Hydrochoerus; species Hydrochoerus hydrochaeris. Next base: position 141,597 of record PVLA01003266.1, on the reverse strand, counting down.
GATTTTTATTCATGTGAATATAGGTCTTACTTTTGGAAGCTCCATTCAGAGAATCAAGTAAAACTAAAGTAAGTACATAAACAAGCAAACTGAAGTCATCACTGGATGTTTGCATTAAGTAATTCAGAATATTTAACATAGCCCAAAGTGTCTGTGATAGTTTTAAAATGCACTAACATTAAATTACAGCAAGTTGGTATTATCTCATATAGACTGGTACAAATAAACCCTTCCTAGACATCGTTGTAGAAAGCAGTTTGTAAAAATTATGTACAGAGCATCAGGTAGTTAACTTATTGAAACTCATTTCCAAGCAAGCGAACGCGTGGCGGTTTACCAGTGACTCCTGTCTGTAGACTTACTTGGGTGCTAGGAGCTCGTGGAGCGTGGCCTTGGCAGCTGTGTGGGGCCTCCTGTCCTGGATGAGCAGTGTAGGAGGTGCCTGTCCAGAGCTGCCCTGAGGCATTTATACTGTGCTCTCTTACTGCCCAAGGTTACCCTGAGCGAAGCTCCTCCCCTCTGAGGTTTAAACACTAATTATGGTGGAAGGTGCCATGGGCAGGCTGACAAAATCAGGCAGGGCTCTCGGTTTCCTTGTTTTCTGAATGAAAATAAATTGTCTTAAATATATATTAATAGGTTTAACCATACACCATATTTTTATTTTAGAAGTTACTCTGAATTTTAGATGTTATTATTCCAATGTTGGTTCAAGGTGGAATGGGTGATTCCGCTTTTTATTTTTGAAAAAGCGCATTATTGTGTTATTTGGTTGAAAATACTTGGTAGTATATAAAAATAGGGGAAGAATTCTTTAGGAGGGGTGTGAATTTAAGCCATCTAACTTCTTCAGTTATTATACAAAGCCATCAATGTGTCTTTTAATGTTCCTAAGTTTTTATGAAACTAGTTTCCTCAGTTCTTACATAAATTTTGTTCTTAAGGGAAAGAAACAAAATGGTGAAATGCAGGTATCGTTTTGCATGTCAGAATTGTAGTGTAAGCCTTCAGAGGTTCATAAAAGAAATTTAACATAACAACATTAACTATTTCAAGTTTCTGCATTTGAGTATTTTTACTTTTTTAGAAAAATAGGAACCATCTTGAATTTGATAGAGTTAGCAGCATAAACTTTCTGGAGGATTTAGATTCTTTGTTCACAACGCTACACTGATTTTAATAAATGCCTTTAGGTTTTCTTGCTTGAATTTGGACTACCAAACTGAGACTTGGGGTAGAGTTTGAAGCACCTTTCACTTGATAATCTTATATTATGTTTATTTATGTAAGGTTGCTCTATCCGCTTTAGAAGAAAAAAATTTTCTCAAACTTTGCTTTTATCTGTTTGAAAAGAACTGCTGACTTATATTCTAGTTTTCATCAAGGACCTTGAACCATCCCAACTAAAAACATTTTAATTTCCAAAGGAGGAAATAAACATTACTATTGTCAGTCTCAGTAGTTTTCTTTTTTACAGTGTCAAAAAATTGTTGGAAGAATTCCACGTATAGTAAACACACATCACTTTTGGTATATCCCTAGAATTAAACTGATACTGACTCAGGACTGATCAGTAATTAAAATAATGGAATGTTTTTATCAGAAATGAAATAAAAGTTTTGGGTTTTTTCTTTCCTTTCCTTTCCCCATTCCTCTCCTTCAGGCAGTTTTCTGTGTATATATTTAAGCAAAGCCTTATACAGCATCTTGTAATGTAAATGAAGAAAAACTCACTGCCCATCTCATATTGGAATATTTTATTAATTGACATACATGAAAATCTGCATCGTCAGTTATGTCTCTCTGTAATACTCAAGAAATCCAGCTTATGTATCAGTTCACATTATCAGGAAAATCAGTTTGTATTGTACTTATTCTTTTACCATTTGGAAATTATGTAAGGACCAGCTTTTGTAATTATAATACAAACTTTACTGCATCTGTGAGAGACTAAAAAAATAAGTAAAGGAAAACAGTTGCCTTCCATTTGCTTATGGATCATTTGGCAAAATTTTGAATAAGTAATTGAGGTTCTTCAAATCTAAGACAAATGTGTTTTAAAAGAAATTATCAGATGTCCGTATAGATATTTTCGTGGTCACATACATTTACATACACACACATTTATTACTGAGACTGATACTATTGCTCTGTTAGATATCATTTCTGTCAGCTGGAGGACTTTTTAGCTCTCAATACTGGAACTTTGCTTCTGAGTACACTGTTTCAGAGCTGTCCATCATAATGGAGAAGAGTGTTTCTTTTTTTATCAACAGAATGTATAATTTGGACAGGATGATGTCTAACCTTAAAATTAGACTTTTTATTTTTAATTTACTTATTTGTTTATTTATTTGGTCCCAGGGATCGAACTCATGACCTCACACTTGCCAGGCAGGCGCTTATGCCACTGAGTTAAATCTGCAGCCCAAAATTAGATTATTCAGGTATTCTGCTATTGCCCACAGTTAGACAGTAGACTTGGCTCCATTTATACTTTAGAAACAAAAAAAGAAAACAATCCAGACTTGGTGGTCATATCCGTTCTTTTGGGGCTATGTAAACATGTGTGGGTGTTAGTCATTCTATAGCCTTGAAAAAATGTGGCGTGGTGTCTTTATTGGTAAGTCTTGGCCAGTCAGCCCTTTTGGCAAATAGTGTACTATTTCAGCTCATGGAATCTGACTGCTGTGTGTTTTGTTAAGTCACCTAAGAAGCACTGTCCTGAACAAAACAGATGGTAGAATCAGAATATTTGCTAGCTACTCCACCCAATTGTGTGTTTAAAACTATTTTTATTCTGTTTACTTTTAGCTATTAGAAGTGACTAATCTGTGGCTGTGTAAAAGAAACCTTTTCCACCTGAACCAGAGCCACGCTCTTTAAACTCACCAGTATTGTTCTTTTTATCAAATATGAGTGATGATTTTTACACATGTAGTGATTAGCATTAGCTGCTTTTAAGCCTGCTGTTCATTCACCCCTCCCGGGGTCACTCATTAATTCACCAAATACTTGAGTAACACCTGAGATAAACATTGGGTGAATAATGCACATTCCTCACTCTCAAGGTGTTTACACAGTGGTTTTCAGCCTCTTTTTCTGTTCCTGTCAACTTGGGGACACGACACCATTTGTTTAGTCTTTGGTGTCCATTAATATGGTGGTAGTGGCTGGGCATGGTGGTGCATGCCTGTGATTCTGTCACTTGAGAGGTTGAGGGGGGAGGATTGCTGAGTTACATAGTGAGTTCAGGACCAGTCTGAGCTATATAGTAAGACCCTGTCTCAAAAAAGAAATTATGGTGGTAGTTCACAAACTGTGTTTTACAAAAGCCCCTCCGGGGCTCATGGGGGACTCCTAAGCTGGAATGTGTAGTTTGATGATATCAGTGTCATTACTAGCTAATTATTAGCCATTTAATTTTTTGTGTGTGTGTTTGTATTTCTTTTGTCTTTATTACAGAAAATGTTGGTGCCGCCTACAGTAGGGTAAATGGCTACAGTGCATTCTTGTGTACCTGTCACCCAATTTAGGCTAACCTCAACTCACTGTCATTCAGCTCTTCCATTACCCCCTCCTCAATTCTAAAGCAAACTCCATACATTGTACCAAATCACCTAAAAATATTTCAGTATATTTCTCCAGAAGGCAAGAAAGCCTTTTTCTTTAAACAATGTATTTATCTTGTCTAAAAATCAAACTTTTCTAAATATCCAATGCTTTAGTCTACATTCATATTCCCCAATCATCTATCTTAGGTATAGCCATAAATACATACACAAGTGTACAGACAGATACATAGATACACAGCATGCATATATATATAGCATATGTGTATTTATGTACACGTACATATTTGCATGTAGCTTCCGTGATTTATTATTTAAGTGAAGTTCATGAATTGCCATGGATTATTGATATGTCCCCTGTTCATATAGATTTCTTATCTGTGTGTCTTTTTTCCTCCTGGCATGTTACTTGTTAAAAAATGGGATCATCCTATAGTTTCCTGTAATCTGAATATTGTTGTCATTTAATGTGCTCATCTACAGACTGGTCACTGCATCTAGAGTGTTATTCTTATTTAGGTTTAAAATATGTGCATTTACACATGCACACACGAATACTTTTGTTGCCAAGGGTACTGTTTTAGAGCGTGATAGGTGCATTGTTTTGGGAGGCCCTTCATTACTGGCTGTCTCTGGTGTTACTAGGCATTGTTAATTAACTAAATTCAGTATAGCCTGTAAAATGGGGATGTCTTGCCTTTATCCTCCATTTTTATTAACTAAGTCATTTCTATAAAGAAAAACACTGCTTGATCAACTATTACCCAAGATACAGTTCCTGCAGAAGAAAAAGCATAAACACGTTGGCCAATATGAAGCAATAAGCTGGCTTCCAGGCATCCTCTAGAGGGGGTCCCGTGAGGTGTTTCATATGTGTTTGAGAATCATAAACACGTGGATTTTTCATGTATTTTACGTCTCAATTGTGGCAGATACTGTTCCTCCAAGAGGCCACATTTTCACCATCTTTGGTCTGTGAGCGTCTCTTCAAGGTTGCTCCTGAGCTCTGTGACATCTCCCTGCACTCTTACAACTTCTTTCTTCGTCGTATTGTGTACTTTTCCTGACCTGGATCTGTAATGAGACTTTTCCACAGCATCTTGGCACTCTTAGTGGGAAACAGAAGTTAAAAACCACAGTCCAGGCATCTTAATGCCCGAACCCCAGGGACACGCACTGCTTCTGGGTTGGTCGTTCTTTCTAGGCTTTTTCAATAAACAGAGCTAAGAGTTTATGACCATAGGACCCCAGTGCGTCTGCTTAGTACTTGGATGGGAGATATAATGCATATAATGTTAACTAAATACAAAATATGACTTCTTACAGATAGGCCCAACTCACACTCATAACTTCTATCTGTAGCTCTTTCACAGTCCCTCAGTGCCATTTGCTTTGTTCTGAAATACCTGGCTTCTGAGAATGGCCATGCCAGCATTGACACCATAGCAGTGAAAACAGATAAACTGTTAAGCTGATTACTTTTGCAGTTCTTTAAGTGCTTACAGAAAGATCTGTGTCCACAGTGCTGTGCTGTAAAGTTGCTGGTCATTTCAATAGAGTGATGCTATTCCTTTATTGTTAGATTTGTTTCATTAAGTCTACCTTTTATTATTGACCTAACTGGACCCTCTTGCTTCACCATCCTTCTAAATATATATATTCTTGTTTGTTTTTTGTGCTACCAGGAGTTGAACTTGAGGCGTTGTGCTTGCTAGGTAGGCTACCATCCATCTCTACACAACCATTATTCGGCGTTTTCTATTTATCCTTCTGTTGTTAGTGCATATTAATCCCACCATATTTCTTAGATAAATGGCACTATAATATGCACATTTATTTTACTTTTTTTATTTTTTATGGTTTTTTTTTTTTGGCAGTGCTGGGAATTTTCAAGGCCTTTATGCTGAGCTATGTACCCAGCCCTTTTTAATTTTTTATTTTTTAATTTTGAGACAGGGTCTTATTAAATCACTGAATTTCCCAGAGTGGACTCAGACTGTCCATCCTCCTGCCTCAGCCTCCACCGTGATCCCCTTCTGGGGTTATAGATGTGTACCACCACGCCCTTCCTGTTTTATGCCTTTTATGTAACAGTTTGCCTTGGAAGGCAGTGCACAGCAGTGTGTAAGGATAGTCTGTGTTCTTCTTATGGCGTCTTCTTGTTCCGTAGTATGGATGTACATGGTTTGGTTTTTTTTTTCAACCACAGCTTAGTTGATGAACATCTAAATTATCTCTTTATTTTGCTACACACAAATACACAGCAAATGACTTTGTGTATGTATATTTTTCCTGAAAATTTTGGAAGAGATTCTTAGATTTGAATTTGATAGTCAGAAAGTAAATAAACTGATAATTTTGTTGGATCTCATTAAACTCTCCTCCATAAATGATATATAATTTTGTATTTTTGCCAGAAATGTATGAGGATATCTGTTTTCCCATTGTGTTAACCAATAGATTGTGTTGTTCGGATTTCGTAAACTTTGATTAGATTTTTGCCCACCTTAAAATTGCAGCCTCACCATATTTTTATCCTTCTTATGCGGAGCCTGGCTAAGCATCTTTCCATAGAATTGAAACTGGATTCCAAACTCATTTACCTGTGAATGTTTTATAGTTTACAAATAAATCTCCTGTGCTCTGTGATATAGTTTGTACATATGTTTCCTAGTTTTCATTGGTCTTTTCTGTTTGCTAATGAGTTTTTTAACATGCAAAAGTTTGCTTTTCAGTACACAGGATTTTGAATGAGATGATTGTTCTTTCATAGCCTCAGAGCTGCGAGGTTGTGTAAGGAAGCTAGCTTCTCTGTTACTCATGTCTTCCTCCTTGACGCTTAGCTGAGTTGAATTTCTGAAGTGGTGAAGAGCTTTTGGTGAGAGAGCCCTTGAAGGGAGAAGGCAGGGGATTACTTCATAGGCTTATCGTCTTCCCCAGCAGGACACTGACTGTTCCTGTTCCTCTAATCCTTCTTCCCTTTGGCAGCAGAAGTGGGAAAAGTGCCCAGAAGGTCACTTAGGGGCCCCAGCATCCGCAGCTCCGCCACTGGACTGTACCTCATTCCTGCTCAAAATAAGGTGGAGAGACTTTTGTAGGTGTTACCACAGAGCCAAGAAGCTATAAACAATCTGTTTGTGTAACTAGCTTAAGGTGGTTTGGTGGTTAGATACCTGCTGAGGGATTTGAAAGAGAAATTCACACATAAAAACAGGTGTTTATGAAAAACCTTGAAGCTGAGGTCAAGTTGAAAAAAAAAAACTGAGTCATTTATAAAGTTAAACAAGCGTTTATATTCAGTTTTCTGTTACATATAAATCTCTGCATTGCCTAAAGGCCTCATGGTTTCACACCCAACACTTAATGAGATCACTCTCTTTCCATAGTAAAGTGGCAAAGTTAAAAATACAAAGTTTATTGGGTTCAGTGGGTTCTCAGCCATTCAGACAGTTTCCTACCTGTTGACGTGTTTAGCTTTCACATGTATACTCTGCGAAGTTAGACAAAGAAATGGAATGAAGTGTTAACTAGGAAAGTCACAAGGTGACCTTTTCCAGTTGAATCTCTTTGCCACATTGTTTATAACCCTATGTCCGAACAACTCTACAGCATCACCTATAAAGTACCTGTAGGAAGCAACATACGCATCCCTTTAGGGTACAGAGTGTCTGTGTCGACCTGATACCTGCAGTTTGTGTGGCAACAGAAATCACCAAAAAGTCACCCTGGCCACTGATGATTACACAACCATTTAATTTACTAACATTAGCTCAAAAATGTCCCGAAGTTTTCAATTTAAATAATGCCTTGCCTACCTTGCCTTGATTCATTACCGGGTGGCCAGATTTCTACCTCTCACTGTGCACAGATGCTAAATGACTAGCCTTCTTGTTGTCTCTAACCTGGCAGATCACCTGGTCTTCTTTGGCATGGTTTCCTCATCAGAATGTCTGTAAATCTCTGCTTACTTCCCTTCAAATTGTAAAGGTAATTACTACTTAAGGGGATTAGAAAACAAAGTGTACACATCACAGAGCTATAATGGATGTTAACAGTAATGCATTTTTCCACGAGTGACCATTTTATTTATTCTGCCAATTATTTTTAATCATATAGGAGTCAAAATATGTATGAGCTCAATGAGGCTATAATAATAGACATGCTATGGCCCTAATCCTCTTTTTTTTTTTTTTTTTTTTTACTTGTTGGGAACTTTAAAGGTCAAATAAGATACATGTAAAGTAATGGAACAGTGGCTGTAAGCGTTTAGTAAGTCTGAATGACTATGGTAACCATACGAAGTCAAATACATCTCTGATTTTTATACTCAGATCTCCTACTGGGTATTGTTTTAGTGACTGAATATTTTTAAATTGCTTATTGCCTAATAAGTCAGAATTTCGGTTATATTTTCCAAAGATAGCTCTCTCAGGATAGCCTGGGATGGAGTGAGAAGAAAACTAGGGAGGAGCTCAGAGTTCTGGAAATGTCAAAGAATTTCTTGAAATGTCTCACAAGCCTGAGCTGTGCCATTGGGAGCAATGACTACTGTTTTAGACACAGCTGTGCCTCATTTTTCAGATTTTTTACTTCATCCTCAGCTTCGTTACTTGTTGGTGCACTGATCCATTCAGCTTCTCAGTGTGTTAAAAACATGTTATAAATACTGGGAAGCACAGATGAGCTCACAGGCTGCTGGTGGCACTTCCTGGTTCTTTCCCTGCTCTCATCTTCTCACCTGAATAGAGATATACAGCCTTTGAAAGGCTTACTGAGAAGTATTGTATATAAATATATATACATGTATATATTTAGGACATTGGAGTTTTAAGGTGAAATATTAGAAAATTACATTCAATATCACTAAAAAAATGAACATTAGAATAGTAAGAGGCACAATCCTTAGTAAGTATGTGCACACGGTATTCAAGTTTTATTCATTGTCTCCAAAAAGTGTGTTTTATGACTCCATGTAAGTCTTGTAGATAACAGAGTCAGAATCCCGGCTTCTAACTCTTGTCCCACAAAGACATGCTTGCTCAGAACTATCTTAAGATCTTAGGCCCTTCCATTCTATAAGGAAGAGTATACCTGAGATAGCCAGAAGTATGTCCTATAAGTTAGACTTAGTATTTAGTTCAGTCTTGTTATACTTTAATTCCATTCAAAACTATGAAAAAGTTTGTATGTTTTTGCTCCTGGTATGCTTCAGGCATGCTAGCGTATGAATGAGTATGCTCATTCATGGTCATGCTTTTACAAATATTATTCCTTGAAACTTTTTTCCACTTAATTAAGGTATAACTGACGAATAGTATTTGCATATACCTCAAGTGTGGAACCTGTTTGAGCGCTTTATACATACGCGTTGTGAAATGGCTATGTCCACCACATAGCTGTGTTTGTGTAGGGTTAAGGACCCTTAAGAGCAGCACTCTCACTAATGAATAACTGGATGAATATTTAGTGCTATCTTGTCTCAGTAGCCTTAGGGCATTTGAAAAGCTCTTAACACAACACACACCCCGTCACAGCTGTCAAAGTTCACTGATGCTCCGGTGCGTCACATGCAAAGGCCTTTGTTCTACGCCTGAAATCCCAGCACTCTGGGAGGTTGAGGCAGGAGAATCCAAATTGGAACCCAGTCTGGGCAACTTAGCAATATTCCATCTCAACATTTTACACATGGAGCGGGGATGTAGTGCAGTACAGAGATCCCGAGTTCCCTGCCCAGCACTGCAAAATATATAAATAGCCTAATACTTGTGTGTGATCTGTACACAACCTCACACATACATTAAATCAGCAGTACCTGACCATTTTGGTGCCAGGGACTGGTTTCATTTAAAAAAAAAAAAATCCCATAGACCTGTGGGAGGTGGTTTCAGGATAATTCAAGAACATTACATTTACTGTGTACTTTATTTCTATTATTATCATGCTGCAGAATATAATGAAATAATTACACAGCATACTATAAAGCAGAGTTAGTGTGACACATACACTTGTTTTTCTGTAATTAAACAATCTCACCTGAGGATGATGGGAGACAGCAACTCCAGAGTGTGTTAGTTATGTCCAGTGTTCTCTGTAATCTCCTTTTGGGTGCTGTCACTGCAGAAAATTCTGCTTTATGACTAAGAAGTTGGAAGTGAAAGCAGGCTTTTCAGTGCTTTTGTGGCAATCTCAGGATATTCTAATTTTATTTGAGAATATATGGAGATTCGAAGTTCCTTTCAGCATTGTTTTAAGACCACTATCATTTGCATCACAAGCAGTTGGTCATCTTTTAGCATGGACAAAGCAGATGCATTTGTCCTAGTCACCAACGGGCTGCAGATCCATTCTTTCCCAGTTTAGGAGTCTTTCACAGTTGGGAAGTAATGCTTGAATTCTTTTGGAAGCCAAAATGAGTGATTCTGAACCAGAGAAGAGAAAGAATTCCCTGGGTCCATTTCTTTTACAATCTCTACTAATATATGAAACAAGTTAAAGGTTCCAGTGTTTATCTGTCAGTGCTCATCATTCTGATTTGCTTTGAGTACAACCATTTTATCTGTCAAGTTAAAAGCAGTTGTTGTCCCCTGAAATGACAGATTAAGGCCATTGAGTGGGTTGAATGTAACATGAATAGGCAAATTTTGCAACCCATTCTGTGTCACTGAAATGTACTACCAGTGTTGACTGTTTTCTAAAAGAAATATGTGGAGTAAACTCAAAAACTCTGACTAGTGATATAATTTTAAAAACCATGTTAATTCTGTGTATAAGCTGTGTATGCTCTGTCTGTCTCTTCACAAAGCTGCACGAACAGATGTCAATGTGCCTTAGTATGATGACTGTCATCACACTGTGAAAAATGTTATGTGCAGATGACATTTTTTTTTTCTTGGTGATACCGGGGATCAAACTCAGGACCTCACGCTTGCCAGGCAGGCACTTATGCCACTGAGCTAAATCCCCGGCCCGCAGATGACATTTTTGGCTAGTCAGCATTTCCCTACAGATGACACGGTGCCTAGGCTCACATTCAGAAGTGACTTCTTGAGTCAAAAAGTGAAACCAGGAAGCCGTCTAATTTGTGTCAGGATATACTGACACAGAATAACCAATTCAGTTTTCCTGACATGTAATCACTCAAAGACATCAGGAGTAATTCTACAGCCATAGCATTGATTGGCAACAAAAGCATAGTTAACATATTGTGCACATCCTCCAAAAAAATGTATCACACAGAAACAGCCATCGTTGTGAGCACTGGTACTTGTCAGTGTGGAAGGTGTACCATGTAACTTGTTAATCCCCTCTAACAATCATGCTTCAGCATTCTCTGCTGTTTCATCCATTTGTCTAGTTATGGTACAGATCAAAAGAGGAACGAGTGCTACCTCTTGAACTGCAGTCTCTCGTAAAAAGCTCACAACAAATGTCCTTACCAACAGGCAAGATCAGTTCTTCACCAGGAGAAAAGGCCTGCTTTGAAGGCTTTGGCAGGCAGAGCCACTAAGGATGATGGTGTTAAGTGCAGACACATTTGATAACATGATGGCTTTTAATAATTGCTTCTATTCTTCTCATTTGTGTGTTTTTCTTTGGAAAATCTCCAACGCTTGTCTTATAATGCAGGATACTCGGTCTCCATGTGACAGCTGTTTTGAGGGTTTCATGGTTTTGTTGTTAGCTCCTACCACATAGTATACAGGGAGGGCTTGGAGAGTGTGAATCACTTGCTCCAATGAGCCCTTAACTTCATTTTCTTTTAAATGTGGCTTCTTTTATTTGGCTGTTTTAGTCTTCTGCTCTCTCATCAATGGGCTTTTTCCCCATTCCAAAGAAGCCGGCAGATGACATTTGTTTTTTGCTCATTTTGACAAGGTTAACTTGTGGGCTTACCAAAACTGACTGAGATGAGTGTGCAGTGCAGGGAAAGCAGTACAGATGAAAGTGGCAATAACTGACAGAATAAGGCACCAACTAAAATAAGTGTTTGATTTTGATTTAAAGCTTGTCATTAGTTGCGGCTGTACAGTTGAAGTACATCAACTCACTTGCCTCTGTAAAGCCTGACACCAGGTGCAGTTTGATTATCACTTACTGCTCACTGATAGGGTTTTGATGTGAGTCAAAATGTCATGTAACGAATTGCACATAGTTCATTATCTTCTCTGTGCAGTCAAACCTCTATGCTAATGTTAGTCTGTATTTACAGCTGCTCTCCAGCACTAGTATCCCTGCCTCAGCTCCACCTCAGACCACCTGGCAACTAGTACTCTTCACAGTGAGGTTTGGCCTTCTCTGAGAATCTAACCCCCACTGATCACACCGGAGGCAGTAATTCCAGCACTGAGGACAGGTGAAACCTCCCTTTCACCTGCAGCTCACATCCTATTGTCTGGCCCAGTTCCTAACAGTACTGGTTCATTCCCAGGGTTTAGGGCCTCTGCTGTGAATCATGTCTAGATTATTACAATACCTAACACAATGTGACTGGCATTTGAATAATCATTAGACTACAGAAAGGGTTTTTCCTGACTGTTTTCCTTCTATGGCTAGTGGATCTGAGAATGCAGAACCCATGGATGTAAAGGGCTGACTGTAACTGTAACTGTCGTCGCCGTGTTGTACGTTAGATCTCCTGAGTTTATCTATCTATCCTGCACATGTGAAGTTTGTACACTGTGAACATCTCCCATCCCCTCAACTGCAGCCTCTGACAACCACTGTTCTCTTTTCTTTCATAAGTCTGACTTCTTAAGATCCTGCTTATGGGCAAGGTTAGGTAGAACTTGTCTTTTATGCCTGGCTCTTATTCACTGAACTTAATTTCCTCCATAATCATCCATTTTATCAAAAATGACAGACTCGGCTTCCTTTTGTAAGTCTGAAAACGTTCCATAGTAAATACAGATGTTCCTCGACTTACAGTGGAGTTAGATGTTCCTCGACTTACGGTGGAGTTACGTCCTGCTAAAGTGATCAGCGTTTAAAAGTATTAGTTGCCACAAATGCATTTAATTCGCTCATACCACGTAGCCTGGTTGCTTTGCCTCGCAGTGCATGGTAGAACACTGGGTGCTGAGTGACAGGGGCTCAGCGCACGCCCAGCATGAGGGAGTAGGAGGGTCCTGCTCTACATCACCAGCCTGGGAGAGGGTCGTCAGCGCCTACAGCAAGGCCTGCTGCCTGTGAGCCATCATAAGGCTGAGAAGTTAGATGGGGAACCATGGTCGCTGTGGGACCATCTATATATGGTTACTGCTGTTAATTGTGCCTTCAGTTGTCATGTATATTTGGATATTAATATGTATTTTCGAAGACAAGTGATTATTTTAAGGAAAACTTAGGAAGTAAGTCATTCAACACAATCAATAATTTAACTTTCTTATAATCAAATAAAGATTTTTCTGAGCCATTCATTATACCTTGGTCAAACTTGTAGTTGTGCTTGGTTGTAATGTGTTTTTTCTAATAGATTTTAACTCACAAGAGTAAGATATTTGTAAACTTTTGTAAAAGCACAGAAGTGGATGAAATGTTTCTTTTCACAATTTGAGAAACATTAGGAGTTTTTTCATTATGATTTAGTTTTCTCATGATTTTTCTCATTGTCTACTAAATATGATCATTGATATTCTTAAAATAGGGGTATATAGAGCTCATTTATTATGTTTGCCATTCTTCATACATTTGGATTTTCAGTAGTATTATGTAATTGGAATCTTTTTATAATAGAAAGTATGAAACTGAATTTATTCTTGTGATATTATTTTAAAAGAAAGCATTTTAAAGGAGAACTTCAGTTCCACTCACCTACACTGAAGTACTGAATATTTTTACTGAACTTGTTTTCCCTGGGTTGCTATATTACTTTAAATATAACACTAAACATAGAACTCAAATATCTGACTGTATTTAAGTTAATCTGCGCTTTCCAGTAAGCTCATAAATGGACTCTTAAGAGTTTATTTGCAATCCACACCAGACACTGGGACAACTGTCTTCTAGACTTTGTACCAGTGGGGCTTGGGGTGTGACACCAGGGAGTAAACTAGGGGTGGTGATGGTTTTGTCCCCCATGACTCCGAGCTCCTTCACCACATCCCAGCTGCAAATATGCGAGATAGAGGGAGAAGAAGACCACTGTCTTACTTTCCTCGTTGCTGGGGTAAAATACCGGCACCCAGCTGGCTCCAAGGCACAGGGCCACCGGTTCATTGGGACAGAAAATGGCAAAAGCAGCAAGCGAGAGGAAGAGCCAGCCTCTTTTCCTCCCTCATGTTGTGTGCAGGTGTGATTGAACAGTTAAAAACCACTTACTGTTACATGTCTGCTGGTGAATTTGTTTGTAGAGAGATGATAAATGGTATAAAATATTAAATATAAGGCTACAAAATACTTGTCTCACCAGAATTATCTGTTCTGACTCCAATAACTTCACTGTGAAACCCTACTGACAAGTGGATGGTTTAAAAAAATGCTGATTTTCAAAATGCAAAACTTTCCGTTATTCCTTTGTGAGGAGATTGATGGCCTCACTGTACCATGACAAATCCACAAGCTCCTGCTGTTATCATCTTATTGATTATTTTCTCTTAATATTTATTTACCTTGTTATAGAATCCTCTACTCTTAATATTTTAGAATTTTCTTTGTTATTAGAACTAAATCTAAATTTGTATCTTCTACCCAATAAAATATGAAAATGATGTTCCTTTTTCTTAATATATCATTGTTTTAGATTTTTAGCAATTCATCCTATTATTTAAAATACTATTTCATCTTTAACAGCAATTGTGTGGATAAGCCAAAAATTATATTCGTAAACTAATCAAGTAGAAGTTTTGATGCCTCCTCAGCTACTTTAAATACTTACGTGATAGTTACTTTTGTGTTTGTTATTTATTTTAATTCTGTATGCAGCCTAACCTTTGCCCTGGAGTCCTGTACAGCCTACAGTCTTCCCTTATTTCTGGGGAGCAGCACGAAGAGAGGATGCCACCCTCCCCTTTTCCTACCATGGTTAACACACCCACCCTTACCAGCCACGCGTCCAGTGGGCCAACTTGTTGACTGTGGTCCAGTTAATACTGATTAGAAAAATCTACTCATTTTGTGTGATGGGTGTGTTAAGTAGAATATGAGGCAAGAAGAGTCCCTGAGGTGTGCTGAAATAATATAGATAGTCTGATGTGTGAGGCCAGTACATAATTAGAAGATAAAGGAAGTTAAAGGTCACTCAGTGTGCAGAAAAGCTTTGACCCTGTACTTTTTGAGCAGGTAGTGTCAACCTGCTAAAGGGACTTGATCATACTTCATCTTCTTAAGTTCAGGTAAAAAGGGGAGGAAGGAGTTTCTTTGATGCTGTGTGATGTGAATAAATAGAGTTGCCTCACTCAAAATAGAGGAAAGAAAGTTCTTTGGATTACAGCTAGGGAAATTCACAGCTATCCGCCTAGAAACTTTCTCCTAATAGAAAGAATGTGATAAGGGGGCGTGGGGGGGGTGAAGGGATTTAGGATTAAATGAATTAACAAGTGGGAGTTAAATCTAGGAGAAATATTTATCTGTATCTTATGGTTTCCTATTGTTATGGCACAGCACTGCTTAGTTTCTTGATCTGTAGTGTAAATTTGTTTTAATCTGCACTAAGAATAATGGTATTTAAACTGGTTAGAAAGTCTGGAAGTAGAGTCAAAGGGACTGGAAAGTTGTGTATGATAAAAATACTGTTTCAATAAGTAATGCTTTATATATGGATGGTGACCTGAAAAAAGAAAAATAAGAAAAATTTTAAGCCATCAGTAGAAAACGGGATGGGCAGGATACTGTAGATATTTTGAATGCTGCAGTCAGAAAGCCTTTTGCAAAGCAGAGTCAAACTCAGAAACCTTAAAATAGACACATTTCTGACAAAATTTAAAGGACATTCCACATAGGAAGAAAAACTACAAGTAGAATTAAAGATAAATGACAAACTGGGAGAAAAATTTCTAACGTGTATAATAGTCACATATAAAGAGTTTCTTTTTAAAAGTATTAAAAAGCGAAACAGTTGCCCTGTTGAATAATTTGCAGCACAGGAAATATGCATGAAATTATGTGCAGGTTCATTTATAATAAGAAACTGCAGATAGAAACTGCTGTAATAGGCATGAGTTAATATGAACGCGCCTATAATCTCAGCACTCTGAGGAAAGAGGATCCAAGCTCAAACCTAGCCCTAACCCTAACCCTAACCCTAACCCTGTCTCAAAATAAAAATTAAAATGGACCTAGGCAGTGTAGCTTATCTGAAGGCCTTGTTCAATTCCCAATTAATTATTTTTTTAAAAAAAAAAGAAAAATTTAAATGCATATATCCCTGCCCAAGAATTCTATCTTTGAGACTTTATCTTACAGATATGGTTACCTATATGTAAAATAAATATATATGTCAAGGTTATTCTTTATGCCATTGTAATAACTGAAGAAAACTGCTCAAATACTCATTAATAAAGGATGAACTATATTTTGAATATCTATTCAATGGAGTATTAAGTATTCACTAAAAAAGAAGACACCACTTTATAGTGTATGATAGGACCTTTAGGATACACTTGATAGAGGAAAAAAGTATATAGAATCAAGCCTGTGGTGTGCAGCATTGATATGAAATACACATTCAGAATCGGTATATTTAAAATGTCATATATACACTGAGTAAGGCTGGACAAGAAACTAGTGAGAGTGCTTTTGGAGGGGGATCCAGTGGGTTGAAGACAAGGAATAGGATGGATACTTACTTTTCTTTATATGCCAGACTTTACTTAACTGTGAAAATTGTACCATGTTAAATATAATTCATCCCAAAAATACATCACATGTTTAAAACTTACGCAAAGACAAAATATAAAAGAAAATAGCATTTGTTTTCATTGTGGTTTTCCATTGGTACATCCAAGGTTGCCTATTTCTGGAGAATTTGAATACAGTGATAGACAACAGTAATCCTACAGTTATAATTAACATGGTCCCGCCAGCCAAACCACACACGACTGCCGTCAAGGGACCTGTGCCACTCATGGGCCACTGATGGTTCAAATGGATCAAATCACCTTTAACAGTCTTTTTATTAATGAAATTAATTTAAAAAGTAAAGAGTCATGCAGGTGCTACCACCAGTGCTTCAGGCTGCCCTGCAGTGAGACACAGACTGTGGCCCCTTTGGGAACACGTGCATATTTTTTTGCTAGTGCTTCTCAATCTTGTGTTTCCTTGGGCTCATTGTCATGAATACTGATTTTCATTGTATTCTCAAAATGAAGGCATGTTCACTAATAAAAGTGTGAATATAATAGTTTATTGTATGTATTTTTCAGTACATTTTTTGGTT
The DNA here is from genome assembly GCA_004027455.1 of Hydrochoerus hydrochaeris. Taxonomy (NCBI): domain Eukaryota; kingdom Metazoa; phylum Chordata; class Mammalia; order Rodentia; family Hydrochaeridae; genus Hydrochoerus; species Hydrochoerus hydrochaeris. The sequence goes on along the minus strand of PVLA01003266.1, from coordinate 124,653 downwards.
AACAAAGAAATAACTAAAGTTTGGATAGCTCATATATCAAACTCATAAATACTAAAATTTGAAACTTTTTTATTTTTCTCTAGGGAAAAAGAAACTGAACAAAGTAATGTTTAATATTAAGACATACTTTTGTGACTGTGTTTTAAATTGTAGTTTTAATGTGTCACATTTTAGCCAGTCATTTCCCTAAGTAAATCAAAATGAAAGGATAGATGGAAAAATAAAGATCTAGCCTAAAAAATATTTCATATTTATATATATATATAAATATATGACATTGTTTTATAAGTTATAACTTATTCTAAGGAGCCAATCCTTTGTTTTCATCTCTAGAACACAGCAAACATTTAAGTGATAGAACATAGTAGACATTTCAGTGATAGGAATTGCCCATTCTTCTGATAACTTTTCTAGACCCTTGGATTTTTAAATTATTTCATGTTTCTTAAATTTTTCTGTAATAGGTTCTTAACCTGTAGATAAACATAGTGGACATTTAAGTTAGTTAGGTTCTCAAGCTGTATTTTTTATGGCAGGACATTTTGGAATAATTATACATTTGTTTCAGAATTTGGAGGTATAGATAATACGTTTTTAGCAAATTCAACACAAATTAATGATGTCTGAAAATTTAAATTAAGAATTGCTTAATAGCTAATAGCTTAAGTTATTACTTTTCATCACTGCAAAATTTCAGAGTATCATATGCCATTTCTATATACTAACTTATGCTTCTTCCCATTATTTGTGACAGAAAATCAAGTAGACAGTATGTCTTTATTGGACAGATTCTGCATTTTTAGGATTATAATCCTCTAAATTTTCATGCCAGTATTAACAGAACACTGACTTTTTCAAAGGCTATTTTAGTAGGATAAATAAGTCAAGTCTAACATGGAGCTTTCAAAACAATGTGGTATTTGAATAGTGAATTTGCTTTTAACAAAGGTGAAGCAAAGGACAGCTGTCACAAGCGTATCTACATTCTGGAGAATATTTTCCAAAAGATCCCCACTGCCTGGTTCAGACACTACATTAAAAAGGAAATAATTGAACTGAACGTTAATGCAGGACATCAGTGTGCAAATGGTAGAGAATTTCCATGTAAAATAAATGGTGTGAGTGTTATGGCTTCAGAGATTGAAGATTCAAACAGGTCTTTTTCACCCACCCTGTTTTAGAGATGAAGAGATTGAGATAAAGAATCTGATGTGTAAAGATAATCAGGGCTCCTGGCTTTTCGTCTAAAGCCCTGTCCTGTGCCCACGCCCACGGCACACACGCATACATACTAGCAGGCACAGCTGAATGTGTCTGGGCGCTGTTGGAGCTTTGTTCCCAGGATAGCTCCCTTTCACACCCATCACCAACCTGTCGTCGAGGAGCTGGGAGAGCAGCTTGGGTATGTAGGCTCAGAAATGACAAGCTGAAATCGCGTCATTTCTTGGCCCTCTTAAAGAGGCTGGAATTTTACAAAAGCAAGTAAAGAGAGACCAAGGTCAAAGTAGTTTTGCAGAAGAGAGACTAATTAGATGGGTGTTTCAGAAAGATGGTACCTTGGCCTCATTAGAAATCAAGCAACTGGAGAGAGTGACTTTTAGGTGCTTGACCTCACTTGATTGAGGCGGTAATTTATCAGTATTTGGTATGCTTATCTTTGTATGGCGTGGTTTGTTATTGTTGGTTGCTGTCATATGTTGTCATTTAATAGCCATCTGGAGGTCAGGAAGCTTAGAGTCTGGGGGTTTTATATATCTAGTGATCATGAAATGTGCATTGTGAATATTTTGATTACATTCATAATCATTACATGAATTAATTTAGGTTCTGATACTAACATAAGTAGGAACATTTCAGGTTGTGTTACTTTATGACTTGATAAATAAGAAGGCATTTGAAGACTGTGGCATTTGAAAATGTTATCTTGTTGATTGAAATCTTCCCTGGATTTATCTTTCTGACTTTGTTCAGCATTAGAATTTGCAGCTTCTGGTTGCAATTTATTTCACCTGCTCAGCCCTCCTTGCCTCTGAGCCGTTTCTGGTTCAGAGCTCACACCTCTGCTTGCGTACACCCTGGCCCTTGCTCCTCACACCTGTGAGGACTGTGTATAGACTTTCTGCAGGGCATGCCAGGCACCTGGGGTCGACCACCAGAGTCCCGCGAAATCTGGGCAGGTAGATACATTTACAGTACATGTTTTTCTTGTGTAAATTTTTTTTTCAAAATAAATTATGCAATGAGAAATATCCTGTTTTTTAAATGTATACTCTTTGACTTACAGCTTCTAAGTGGTTGTGTAGTTAAAAGCCATTTCTACAACAAATTTTTACCCCTTTCATTCATTTTTACTCACATGAAATACTGTATATTGAGTACTTGCATGCTACTACTCAATAGTTTGTTAACATAAGACTATTAATGTCAGGTAATCTATATGCAGTCTCTTGGTATGCTCTTAAAATTTACAGTGTCATCTAGAAAAACTAGTATACACAAATATTGAAAAGTACAGTATTGGATTGTTAAACTTAAGGATAATTTATAGGCAGTACGTTGGAAACCCTTATTTTATATTCTTTCTTTCTACTCATAACAATAAAGTCTATTCATTTTAGCTTCTCTTTAATAGGTTACTACAACTTTAAAACAACAGCAAAAGACTGTCACCTAACTTTTCTTTCTTGATTATTGAGATATTTATAAACTAATAGTTTTGTCTCATCAGTTATTCCTGTTTTTAGATCATTAAGGTGTTTCTTTTGGCTCCTGAAGCTTTATATGGATATGTTACTTGGGGAGTAGGTGATGCCAACTTTACTGAAAACAACTATTAATTTGACTTTCTTCTCTTGACTAAGATGCAGTATTACAGGGACCTGGTTGATGCTGGTACAAATTTCCTTTCAAAGGAGAAAGAGAAGTAGAAATTTTGGAGAAGGTAGAATGAGGTTTCTGTTTCATATTCTACTTTTAAAGGATTTATCGTCTTCATTTCTGTTATAATTTTCAGTACAGTTAACTAGTGAAATGCAAATGTTAAGCTAGTTTGAAGGTTCAGAATTTGACAGTGAGCAATGATGATTAGATAAGATAGGAGCTATTTGGTTTCCCTTTTGTTTTTAACACTGAAAGTACGTGCAACGTGACCGTTGGATTTATTTTACCACTTAACTTTGATTTCTTTCATCTTGGCCTCTACTTCATCATGTGCTATATCCCTTTGCCTCTTATTTCAAAAATAGTGAAAAACACTAGTGAATGTCCTAGTTACTTTCCTCTTGTTACTGAGACAAAATACCCAACACCCAGAATTGGAGGAGGAAAGACTTCAGCTCACAGTTTGTAGAAGTTTCAGTCCGTAGTGGGCTGGTTCCAAGGCAGGGTGGCACATAGCAGAAGGGCAGCAGTTTATAACAGCAGAAGACAGCAAAAGCAACAAGAGATACTGCCTCTTTCTGTCTCTTACATTGTATCCAGTCTCCCAGGATTAGAGTGGTGCCGATCCAATCAGTGGACTGATTCAGTGATCACCCACCCTTAAACCCAGCACTGCACTGTGAATCAGTCACACTAGATTCAGCTGCCTCTGAAAACCCTATGACCACATGAGACTCTGTCCTCCAGACACAAACCATAGCAGTTAGCTTGTCAACTCCTTTGTCTACAACCTTTAAACTTGTCTGTCGTGGTGATTATTCAAGTAGCTGTGTCACAAAATGAGCTGCCCTGCTCTTTCTCCTGAACAGTCTGGTGCTTGGCTAGTGGCTTCATCTCCCTACTGTCTCATATGGGACCTTTATTCTCCACCCTGTCTTCACCAGATTCTTGAGCTTCTTAATATATTCAAAACTTTGAATGGTATGAAACAGAAGGAGAACCCTTCCTGCACCGCTGCAGTTCCTTCCCCTCCCCTCCCACCGTCACAGCTGTACTTTTGGGTTAGATTGTCTCCTGCTTTTCTGTCTACTTTCACAGGTCTTAATATAGTTATCGATGGCATTCCATTGTTTTTGAGAAAGTCAACTAGAAATCCTGCATTGCTACATCCGGTGATCTCCCTTCCTCAGTCACACTGCTGCCCTTCTATGCACTGAACTATATGAATCACTCTTTTTCAGAACCCCCTCTTGGTTTTCATACTACTGTTCTTTCCTGGTTTCCCCATCTACCTTGACTTCGTTCTGTGTCTTGTTTCATGATTTCCTTTTTTTTTTTTTCTAATTTGCTCATTTTATGAAACTTCTATGAATATTTGGATTCCTAACACCTGTATGTTTGGTCCCCATCTTGGTCCCCTATTGTAATAGCTTTGTTCCCCATCTGCATGCTTCTCACTTGGGTGTCTCTACCTGAGGTCATTTCCTCTTTTCCAGCCCTTATTTCTAGCACCTTCTCAGAAACTCATTACACACTGAGGTAGGAGTCATGACACCATTATAGTCAACCTGATTTTTAAAAATGTTTTCTAACTGCACTCAGGAGTCCTGTAGAGGATAGAGCAAGAGAGTACAGACTATAATAAACAGGTGCCCAATCCAGAATTTTATATCCATTTGATTGGGGGATCGGAAGTAAATAGATGACTTTGATGTTTTCTCCGTGGTCATTTGAACATCTTAGAAGAAAATGAGTAGAACTTTAGGAGATGAGGATGGTATTGTTGAACTTGCGGACTTAAAAGTATCTGTCGGACTTTAGTTATTGTTTTCACCTGATTGGCATGAAGTTTCAGAGAGAGCTGGCGTGCAAATAACAGACATGGAAGGAATCTGCATGCAGAAAGACATGCAGACATGAGAGGGGACCAGCACAGAGTGTGAGAGGCTACATTCACTACCGCTTATGAATAGTGGGCGTTTCCCACCCCTTCTCTGGCTTCCTCCATAATTCCACATGTAAACTGTCGTACCATGGCAAATTACTCCAAAGTTTCTTAAGGTGCCCTGTGTTTTTTCTGTTATCCTTTTGTGCGTGAATCATAGTTGTCTGAATACCATAATTCCCTATAGCAAATTTTTTTTGTCTTGCACAAGTTAGCCCAAAAATCATCTTCAGGAAGCCAAACACAGATTTAAGCATTCCTCGTTCCCACGATGCCTTACAAGAGCATTTTCCACGTTGGCCTGTGAGTTTTAAGTGTCTAGCTTCATTCCTACTAGATAGTATCTCCTTCAAGCCTAGGATTTATGCTGCTAAGTTTAGAGCCAACTTGACTTATTTTTCAAGATAATTGGACTTTTGGTGGAGTGTTCTATAGTTACATGGATTATTAAAGTATAATAAAAATAAATTAACTTAAAAATTATTACTTGGCCATGTTAATATTGCAAATTCCAGTAAGAAAATGCTTCTGGATTCTTGATTGAGCTCTGTGAATTACCAAAATAAAGGAACAATAGATTTAAATGACATGTAATTCTACTCCATACTTCCGGTCATATTTTTATAGCATAGTAAAATACAGAGAAAGTATTGCTTTCTGCTTTACCACTAGGTGGCTGAACTGCATTGCTTTTGGAAAAGAAGTAAGATCTTAATCACGTGAAGTTTCAAGCTTAATAACATTTGGCAAAATATTTTGATGTATAAAAGATATATACACACAAATATACATGCCTACACATGCACACAAACAGACATTCCTCACACTTATAAATAGCAATTCTTGAGAAGTAGGGTTAATTGAAATTAAGAATCGTGTCTTAAAAATTTGTTAACAGTTATAACTTCATGTACTTTTAGCTTTATTTATGACAGTGGTACATAAGAGTCATAAAAAGATGGTCATTTTCAAATCACGCTCAGCACAGCATATCCACAAGATCAGTTCTGAAAGGTTTTCACAGTACCTTGAGGCACCCTTGGCGCCATCATTGCCTAGCGCTATATACTGGTTCTCAGACGAGTATATTCACCTTGTCTTTAACTGTAGTATTTGCTAAAGTCTCTGTTCAGATGGAATTCAAAGTGATAGAAAAAGATAACCTATTAAAGTTTAAGTACATAATCTATTAAGGTTTAAATACATTGATTCAAGTCTTGAATTGTATTTAAACCTTAAAAGATTATGTACTTAAACATTGTTTTATAAATGGTTAGACTTCAGGACTACGTTATGCTCCATCATATGAAACTGTCACTTATGTATGTCAAAGACAGTCAAATATTGACTGTTTCATGGGGTTCAACTTAATAACTTACTGTTTTAATGATTTTCATTTCTGGATTTTACACAGTGGCCCAAATAGCTCTGCGTGCCTCAGTCTGGGTAAACTAAACGTTTGCCCTTGACTGTTTCCTTACTTTCTCTGTGAAATTTTGTAGAAGGTACATGTACAGAAATGCAGATCAGCAAAATAACTTTGAGGAAGAAAAATAAGTCTTAATCCCATATAAAAGATTTTCTAAGTGTCTTCTAAGTGTGAAGCTGTATGAGTTGCAGTGGGGAAAGGCAGCCTATTGGAAAGTAAGCTGGCCGTGTCTGAAGGGACGGTCTCTGGACTCGTTTTGGTTTTGTGCCCATTAAAATGATTGACCATAGAGGTGCTGAAGCATGCACCCCAAATCAGTGTAGATTTGTAATGTGTAATTTTTGTAATTTGTAATTTTTTTTCCTCTCTAAATTGCAGTAATATAATAGTTTGTTGATTCTGTTTTTGGCTGCTTAGGGGTGGCAGTGTTAGCAATTAATGAAAACATCTCAAACTTAAAATAGTTGGTAAATATGTTTAACATTTTAACAAAACAACGGACTATCTCAAGTGCTGTTTTTGGCTAACCTAAAAGATGCTGTCACAGAGCCTTGATCTCTTGCCAGTCCTGTATCCTAACGTCATCCAAAGTAACATCATTTCTACTCAGAACGACACATGACCATGACTTGTTTTCTTTTTTGAACTTTGACAGCGGATTCACCCCAACATGTTTACTCCACGCGGCAGGTGATCACACTAATGCTGGAATTGTTATGTAAACTTTATTTTATGTCTTCCCTAAATTTCAATTTTAAAAAATCTCCAAACTTTGTGTTTAGTTTTGCTTAAAAAAGTAGTAGAACAGTAAAATAGTGTTAAAGCAGTTTGAAACACCACTGTTTGTGATGTTTATTTGGTAAATTTACAGATTAATTCAATTATAAGAAAGAGAGATTCTCCCTGAGAAATAGTTGTTTTTGATGATGGAATTAAATAATTATTTTTTGTCATTTTACTCATCAAAATAAAAATAAAAACAGCATTTGTTTCACTTCTGCCTCAGAATTAATAACTAGAGACACTTCTCTTAGCCAGGATAGCCCATCCTAAGTTGGCTATAATATGTTGTAGAGGAAGTAAAATAATGGATGGCTTTGAAAATAAAATACAATAAAATAAAATTTTTCATGAGTAAGGTAAAAATAATAAAGTGTTCAGGATTTTTTTAAAAAATTCCTTAAGAACCACATTGTAGTTGCTGTTTTATTTTTTATTTTATGTGCTCATTTAGAATGAGGCTGTTACAACGGAATAAACCTTCATTTTGATGGGGAATTTACATATTCTTTATGTGACCACGTACTATGATATGTCATTTGAATATTTCTCCATTCAGGGTAAAGGGTATAAATAGCATGTTGATAGGCATTGTGGAAAGCACACAGTCAAGATTTTTATAACGTTATGTAGTGTCCTAACATCTCTAAACCTCTCTAAATATCTTGTATAAACAGAGAAAGAGAATCTTTCTTAATACGCACTTTATATTAATGGTTTTCATTTTTAATTTTTGCCATTCACCAGCACAAATGCCTCTTCTGCAGTTCAGTGGCCATTTTCCACAGACCTGAAGACCACTATGAATCATCACTTGTCTAAACCTTTATTTTGAAAATTAGTAATATAACAAAATGCAACTTAACAAGTTTGAACATGTCCTTTTAAAACAATTTACTCTATTTAAACTTACTTTGAATAGTTGAAAAACCACAAATGCATTTACTGTAACCATTCTCCATATCAATGAAGTGGCACATGAATGAAGTTATTCACTATAGTATAGGTTCTAAAAGCAGAAGATCAAAAGCAAAGCACATAGCCTTCCAAGACACTATGTGAATAATTATGCTTTTACACACAAAGAAATAATGTGATTATCCTTAAAACGACAACAGCAAAAAGCTATATACATCGTATGCTATCTTTTGTATTAGTGGGGTGGGATTTGGATTAAGTATTTATACACAGATATACTGAAAGAGCACACGAAACTGGACAATAATTATCTAAAACATTGGAGCTGGGAAGGATTGAAGTGCAGTGACCGTGGAATGTGATAGTCACCGGTCTACTTTCCCAGTTCCAATGTACTTTCCCAATTATGCAGTTTCTTAAAAATCTCAAAGTACATTGAAGCCAGTAATACATATTTACATGGAAAAATAACATCCACAGCATCCTGTTTCCTGTCATTCTTCATCAGGAATAGGGAAATAAGTAGAATATTTTCTGTTTGATTCTCTTTTTTAGACTCATCATTTTCTATAGTTTTTTCTTCTGTCCTTGTTCCTCTATTAGTCTGCCAAAATTGATGGGCTTTGGTATTTTTTTTTAATTTATAGGAGTCATTTAATTTTATGTTTCACCAAGGTTTTTTTGTTCTTGTTTTGCTTTGTCTTATAATGTTGTTCTGCTTAGTACATTGGGATTGCTTTTAACTTACTGTGGTCCCCTAAGGAATTACAATTCTTCCTATTGTATAAAGTAGAGAGCAGTGGGTCTTAAAGAAGACATGGGCAAAATAAGGAAAGGGGAAATTATATGTACCGCTAACTGGGGATGGATGAAGAGGGGCATAAGAAATCCTTCCTCAAGGCACAGGAAATTTAGAGTTCATTCATATAGTAAAATTCTATCATGCTTTCATAATGTTTGCTTTTGAATTGCAGTATAATTTAATTAAAAATTGTATTTGAGAGTAATAGAGAAGGTGTCTCTGGGTCTGACAGTACCTGTGCGCCCTGGGTCCTCCCCTCACCCCATCTTGGCTGCCCTTCAGAGTGCAGCCTTTGCCAGGTCCCCATTGGTCCTCCCAGATTAGACCCAGGGCATGGAAGAGCGCTGTCATAGCTTCTTCATGCTGAGTTTTATCGCCTTTTGCCTGGATGTACTCATACCACTGCCTCAAGTCTACCAAATAGACATCGAGAGAGGGCACGGGGCTTGGGGCTACAATTACCGGGATTGTATGGCGGGGGGCAGGAATGTGAGAGCCCATTATGTATCCCAGATACTTGCCCCTTTACCTCCTACCTCATATTTTCTTGATTTATTTAGACTAAAAACAAAGCTCTTTCCCCTTCCAATATCTCTTGAGTCAATTATAGTGCTCCAAGTTTCTGTGAAACTGTCAAATATGTGGGGCCAGTCAGCCCTAGGTGTAGCTTGTTTGGTGAAACCCTAGATAAATAACTTTTACCGGCTTCCACATTCATTCCGAATTTTGGCTATCTTGGAAGCTCATGCAGTGGGAAAAGGACTGCCAGAACAGGTTCAAAGAGCTGGAACTGTGTCGAATTGGTCCTGCCCCCCGCCATATAATCCAGGTAATTGCAGCCCCAACACTGCCAAAAACCAGTGTTGAAGTCATAAGACTAAATCATTTTATAAATTCAAAAAACATTAACATGCACTGTTGGAGAGATTCCAGTCCAGTGGTGATCAAGTATACGTGAAGTGGCATTTTTTAGAGTTACTCAGTTTCAGGGGACCATAAAAGAAAAGAACATGAAACCCACAGGGCAGGGTATCTCCCTGCCCTCCCAGGATTATTTAACAAAACAAAGGAAGAGAGTTGAACTAAGTTAGCATGTGAAGTAGAGAGAGGGAGGTGGACACAGCAGGCACATCCGTCCGCTGAGACCTCATAGGCTGATAAGGAGACCACACTGTCCTGGTCACCGGTTGAGGCTCATTCCGAAAGCCTTTTGATCTTGAGGTTACACATCGAGGCCAGTGACAAAAAGCAAATCACTTTCGTGGGTTAGAAAAGCATTCAGGAAAACATGAAAAGCATATTTTCAATTAAGTATTTCCGTGCTTCTGCATCCAGTCTTGTCTTCCCACATTATTCCCTTTGCCTTTTTCCTTACAAGAAAAAAAAAAAAATCTCACGTTGAAAACTCAGGCTCTCAAAGGAGAGCAAGGTCTCTGAACTTGGCAGCTGTGACACTAAGGAGTTCAAGTTGCTGCACTGAAATTTTACTACCTAGTAACTCCAGAATTAACGATTCTGCTTCCCTTTGGGTGTGGGGAGATGTGAATTAAGAGTGAGTGCAGACGCAGAGACTCGGAGTGCACCCTCACTGCAGACACATGACGTCGCACACAACAGCTTTATTGTCAGTTCTGTGCATCTGCATGCATGCTTGCCTCCTCCTGTTTAAATGGCCTATTTCAGCTTCTCTAGATATGCAGGAAAAAATCAAAAATTATTTGCTTTAATATAACCGTGGCTTAGTGAAACAAAGAAGATGCAAAATAGCAATCTTATGAGACACACAGAAAAGTATCCTTCTTCCACTAAAGGCAGCCAGTGCCCTTGCCCTGTTTATCACCCATTCACATCATTGGTCGTACAAACCGATTGTCACACATTTAATTTCTCCTACCTGCACTTGCTGAGAGCCCCTAATTGCTTGCTGTTGGCTGTCCCTTAGAAGTCACAGCTTTGTCACTCTGGTGTGCTCCTGTGTTGCACCCAGTCAGAAGTTCATAGATGCCCCGAGAATGATTCCAAGAAAGGGTAAAACCAGCCCCTACTTCCAGGGTCCTTTTGGGGTTGTTTTTGAACTTCATAGTTTTTATGCAAAGCTCTGCTGAATGATATGCTGGCTGCCCAGTCATGTTCTGCCTTCTGATTCATTTCCAGGAGAGGATAAATTTCAGTTGTTTTCAAGAAGTCAGTGACTTTTCAAGACACGGATGGGGATTGGGGAATTTCATTTATTTGATCCCATGTGTAAATGTAAGAATAGAATGACACCCTGGCACACACTGGAATTGGGATAGTTCAGAAACAAATTCTTCAGTAGCTTGAACTGTTAAATTTAAAGGATGTGTGCATTTAGAAGGGAAAATTACTTTTTATCTTCCTGTTACCTGACAAGTTCTCACGCAATACTGTCTTTTTATCCCATTGCCCTGGGGTCAGCAATACTTTTTAAAGAGTATAATTATGTGTGACCTTCTGCAATTTTGTTGACTCTTATTCTGTATTACTCCTTTTAAAAGTGACTCAGCTATATGTTTAAACTCACCAAAACTAGAGAAATATAACTTTATTTTCTTATAAAGAGAAAGAAGATACTTCTTACTCAATCATCAGTCCTATTCCTTTTTCAATGTGCTTTTCCTAACAATTTGACAGTTTATACAAGTGATTATTCATTTTTCTATCCATTCCTTTGTTCTTTATTGTCCCCAGGTAGAAATGTACCAGTCATTACGGAGTGTGCTTCCTGGTGATGACTTTTTCCGCCATCGTGATTGTTGAATTTTTTTGGCATTATAGCCATCCTTAATTTACTAACCTGCTAAATCTGTGTGCTGTAGGGTAGCTACATTTTCTAAATGATGCTCCCTGTTGTCCTTTTCTACAGGCTTTTGTGATAAATAGCAAATACTCATTTGGAGAATTGTTTTAATCTAAATCCTTGAGAAATTTCTAATTTTCAAGGAGAACTTTCACCTTTATACATAATAGTAACTGAAATATATGAAAGACAAAAATGAGTCCCTGAAGTCCGTTTCACTCCAGTGATTTCTATTTAAAGAAAAAAAAGGACTGAAAGTCTTAAATGCATTCATTTGAACATTGAAAGAAATGTTTGTTCTTAAATTGAGCTGAAGAAGTGAGTAGCCTTTCTGGTTTATCTGAATTTTGATAATGAAGTTACTTGCTTGGGAATCCACTGTGTGAGCAGTTGTATATTAGTCATGCTGTGGGACTTACAGAGATGGTTGAGAAACGTCATTCCCCGCAAGAAGATTAGATCAGACTCACACCACTGTATTCTGAACATCAATGGCCTAGGAATCATCTTTTGTCACCTTTTATTACTGATGGTGATTTTTATATATGCAACCAAGTTCATTGGATATGAAGGTGATATACTTTGTACTTTAAAAGCATTTATAAAATTCGTTCACGTAGAAAAACGTAAGGCATCATAAATTTAAAAATTCTCCCATCTGTCTTTGAATTTTGCAGTACTGGCAGTATGTCCAAGACTTTTACATTGAGCTGTCTCACCCGTTTCTTTTTTTTTTTAATTTTGAGACTGTCTCTCACTAAATTAGCTGGATTCAAACTTGTAGTGTTCTTGCCCCAGCCTCCTAGGGTACTGGGATCACAGGCCTGCACCACTGTCTGTGGCCTATAAGTTTATTTTTAATTAACATTTATACATGGGGCGCATTGTGTCACTTTAGTACATATATGAGGAGGGACCAAAATGCAGTTGTTTAAATTTTGAAAATGTATTACAGTAAAGGATATATTGCCTTTAATCCTCCACAAAACACCCTGCATTGCTTCAGACACATTTACCGTTCTTGCCACTTTCTGAACGGTTCTGGAAGTCTCCTCCTGTGAGTGACGTTACAAGGTGTGAAAAAAACAGCACAGTGCCATCCACACACTGCTGTGTTCTCATCCACCTGCTCACCAGACCTGGCAGTGTGGGCTGCTGGCTCATCCCCAGCGCCAAAATACACCATACACACATCCATACCAGCTGATGTTCAGCCCGGAGTCACCGGCCTGTCATCTCAGACATCTGTCATTTCTTTCTGTAATATTCAAAACCCTTCCTACTGTTTGGAAATTCTTAACTAGTTGTTGACAAACATGGTCCCTGTACTGTGCTGTAGAACATTAGAAGTTACTCCTATTCAGCTGCACTGCACCCCTTTACCCATTAACCATGTCCCCCGCCCCCCAAACCTTCTCGGTCTCTAGTAATCACTATTTTTCCGTTTAGTGAGATCAGCTTTCTAACTTCCTCATATAATTGAGAATATATAATAATTGTCTTTTTGTGATTTCAGTTGAAATTCAAATATTGTACAAGTTGAGAGCTCTCTTCTTTCCTTCTTTACTTGGGATTCTACTTGTCATTGGTTGTCACATGAATTGTCTATAAACAGTATTTGTCTTTAGTTGCTTGGAACATAGTGGGTTCTGGGAAATTGCAAGGCCTGTGGCTCTGCTGAATAATTACTTTCCGTAGCCCCCGAAGTCTGATGACAGGCAAGATTAGCTCAAATGAAGCATTTAAAAATTTTAATTTGTGTTTGGTATTTATATTATTAAAATGTTTTTATTTTACCTTTTTTCTTGACGAATATTTTCTCTAGGGATAGTAGTCTAGGTTAAATTTATTTTCTGCCTTCTAGTTTCTGTTGGATATGTCGAAAAGACTAATTGTCAGTCTAATTGTTCTTTAAAGGATAATCTGTTTGATTGCATTTAACCTTTAGTTTTTAGCCTTGTATTATCATTTACTTTGATGTATTTTTTTTCTTTATTTGAAATCTGCAGGAGTTCTCAAATGTGCAGTTAATATCATTGGTTAGTTTATGGAAATTCCTGAGCCATTATGTCTAAAGATACTAATCTGTCTCCTTTTATTAGGTCAGAGTTTCCCTAGAAGTGGGGGACATTCATCTTTTTCTTTAATCCTACAACAGTACTTGACCCATAGTATAATAAGTTATTATCAAGTAAGTTGATAAATGTAAATATGAATGGCCTATTAATATAATTGTCACTACTGTTATGGTTTTGCGTGCTTTAGTGTTGTAAACACTTGGCTTATTTGTTGATTACCAAGATTGTTATTATTATTATTAAGTGGTATAATGCAGCAAGATCCCAGCCGTCTTTCCCATGATTTCTTTTAATGTTGACACCCTGTGGTTCACTTGTCAAAGCTAAGAAATCAACATAAAATATCCCTATTAACCTCCACACTCCACTTGGATTCCACTAGTTTTCCACTAATGCCCTTTCTTCTGTTCCACAGTGCCGTCCAGAACACCACATTACGTTTAGTCACCAGATCTTACTAGTCTCTTCTGATCTGTGATGGTTTCTCAGTTTCTTTGTTTGTTTGTTTGTTTGTTTGTTTTTTCCCATGACCTTAAGCAGTCTTGGAGTAAGGACAAGTGTCCTGTACAGGGTCCCTCTGTTCGGGGCTGTCCCATGTTTTTCTCGTGGCCACACTAGGCTTGCGGGTTTGGGGAGGACGTCTATAGAGGTGAAGAGTCGTGTGTGACTCCTGTGGAATGCAGGCTGTCGGTGTGACATCTCTGGTAAGGCTAATAATGGTGATTTTCTGATCAGCACAGTATTTACTGTGCTTCTTTACGAGGTTTTTACTGTTTCCCCCTTTCTCTGCGCCTTGCTTCATTTCTTTAGTGTTTATTACTACGTGATTGCAGTACATAACAGTTACATTCATCATAAAAAGTTAGTACTTGTACATAACTCATCGCTCCTCCTCACCTCACCTCCTACCAAAATCTGATTGCTGCCAGTCTTCTGACACTGCAGATTAGCTTTTGAAAAGCAGTTCTTTTACATCACTCACATAATTTATAGATCCCTTTATGACTTTTGCTATATATTTTGTTTGTAACCATTTCACTGTGGTGTGCTGGATACTGAGTTGGAGAATCACTTGATCTTCTATCTGTGTTTGATATCTCTTGTTACATTTTGAGAAGCTCTTGGTCATTGCCTCTTCAAAAATTTTTGGCTCCATTTTCGCTGTCTCTTTTTAGCTTAGACTTCAATTATATATGTCAGACCTTTTGCTCAATAATATTTTCTCTTTGTGTTTTAGCTTAAATAAATTCTATTAGCTTTTCTTCCAGCTCACTGATGTGTCCTTAGTTACATCAAGTGCTCATGTGCACACAAAAAATCTTCATCTTTGATATTATCTTTTTAATTTTGAGTATTTCCACAGTTTCTGTTTCTTTACTAAAACTTCCTGTCTACTCATTCATCTCATTTTTTTTCCACTGGATTCTTTAACACTTTAACGCTAGCCATTTGTAAATTCCTGCCTGATAATTCCAAAATCTGGATCCTGTGTGAGTCTACTTCTGTTAATTACTTTCTTGGAAAGTGAGTTGCTTGGGGTAAAGTGGTGTTTATAAGTCTTACAGCTTTTTATTAAATACCAAACATAATGTGCATATTAGGTGCACTGAGTAAAGAGTACACCTCAAAATGGGCTTGCCTCTTCTCGCATTGGGCTATTAGTGGGCAGGGTTGGATCAGTCTAGTCAGGAACTGAGGTGGACTTGGGTTTCTCTGCCTTGTGTGTACCCTGCTCTTCAGATCCCTGTAGTTTTGGACTGTAAACTTCTGATGCTTAGTCCTGCTGTGCTGGTGCTTCCTAAATATCACTCCTGCCCCTCAGCTTTCACTGTTCCCACACAGCTGTGCTACCAAGGGGATCTGTCCCCGCACTACAGTCCTGCCTGAAGACTGCTGCTGCCTAGCTCTCCACACAGGCTTCTTCAGGGGTGTGTTTCTGTTGTCCTGGCTCAGCGTGTCTTAGGGAGGGGAATCAGCATTCCCGCCCCGCTTCCCTGTGTCAGCCAGAGGGAGCCTAGCACTGCAGCCAACATTGGGCAGCTGAGCTTTCTACTTAGTATTGACAGAGGATGTGAGGCCCAAAGCTGTGCTCTGCCTGGACAATGAGTTCCAGTTTCATTTTTCCCCTGCCACACTTGGTCCTTTCAGGTGCTCTCTGTCCCCTTACTACACTCTCTCCAGCTACCTCAGCCCTCGCTTCATTAGCATAGAGAATCTGAAGGAGCTGGTCATACTTCGTACCTGCTTCCTGCAGATACCCCTTCCCTCAGCCTTCCCTAACTGATGGTCACCTCCTTGAGGCCTGAGGGCAGAGGACTTACTGTGCGTAGAACAGCGGTTGTGAACCTGCAGCATGTGCCTCCTCAGCCTGCAGGGCCCTCTCTGTCCTCACACAAGCCAGGTCACCCCAGCAGCCCAGCATTCCGCTTTAATTGCAGCGTTGGCGATTTGTGATAAGTAAGTGGGTCTTGGATTACACTGTGGGCACTGGTTCTCTAAAAGATTTGCATCACTGTCCTAGAGGAGCAAATGCTTACAAAGTCCGTGTAGTTTCTTTCCCCTACCTGGCAGACTCCAGCCCAGTACAAGGTCCACCATGTGAAAGTGGCTTTTTCATATGTGATTCTTTTACGTTCTTTTGCATTATCGGATATGTTGTGGCTTATCTGGGCCTGTGTAATACTTCTGTCAGTAGTTAAGGTCCTCCATGTCCTTCTTCATCTAGTGCAGAAACAGAACTTGCCTACTGGTTTCCAACTACTCCATGTTCTGCCTGAAATTTCTCTTACTCAGTGAAACTCATTTGTAGACTAAGAATTTCTAGAAAACACCTCCTCAGAATTTATAGTACAGCATAAAATTCGTTTTCATACTGAACTCCCAGTATGAAAGCGCTCTCTAGTGAATGAGCTTTGTTGGATGGATGTCTCGTGTTTCGAGAGAGAAGGCTGTCACAAAGTAGGCACCAAAGGCTTAGTGAAGGCGAGAATTGATTCTGCCTCATCATGTTATTTTTTGTAGCTTCCCTGTAGTGGCTGCCTCTGTCTTTTACTAATCGTCTGTATTACTTATATATATCGGGAAAATGATATATTTGCTCTACTCATGCAAAAATATTATTTTGGCATTTTCTTTTTGAACTAAAATAATATATAGGAAGTACTTTTTCAAAGTTGACCTCATTTTCTGACTGACATTTTATTTTTAAGCTTGGAAATTAATAGAACCTTATTTTTGTTTATACTTGGAATATTTCTTACAAACAAATATATATATATATATATATATATATATATATATATATCCTATAAGCTCCACATAAACATTATTGTAGTACAGCTTTAAATACCTGTGAATGAAACATTCTTGCATTGTGTGGTATGATAAGATAGTTTATCTTTGCTAACAAGTTGCCTGGAATATTAATGAATTCTTCAAGCATTTAATTTTTTAAAAAAGTAAGTGTTGGAATTACTCTTAGGATTTATCTTTTAGAAATATTTATGTAATCATAGGTATAGAAAAGTGATGTGCTTTTGGGGGAAGAATTTGGCATAACAAAGACAGCATGACTGTGATTTAATTCACTTTACCAAGTTAAGACATGCAGTAGACTTTGAGTGGACTACATTGTAAATTAAATATTTTGACCCCAAATTTGATTGTTTAGATACATAATCAAAAAACCTGGAATTATTGAAGACTTAAAGTGTTATTCAAAACAGATTTTATATTTAAGTTTATTTTGACTAAAAAAAGGAGACTTATCTCAGAGAACATGTCTTCGTATTTTAGGTATGTATTGTGCACTGTGTAACTATTAACTGAAAATCTTATTGAGGCTTGTAATTAACATGCTAGAATTGGGAAGGCCTGCATCTGTTAGTGACTGTGCTTTGGGGGTGATAGTATTGAAAATGCCATAGCAAATATACAATGGCTTTCATTTATAGTAAGATTTTAGAAAGATGAAATTTAAAGAAATTGAAATAGAGAATAAAGATGAAATCACTGCGGTTGTTTTAGAAGTACAAAGTAATCAAGATCTGCACATTTTTGTCACTATATATTCTGACATGATCTTTGGGAATAATGATATGTAATGTTTTTATCATCACCATTGTGCTATATGCGATAATGCCAGGTATTATGCAAAAAGATAATGTATATGACATTTCAACTCACAGAAGTTTAAAATGTGAGGAAGACAGTGTTGGCGACCATCTGACTGCGTGACTTAATAGCTCAAGAAAAACCATGCACATGGTTTTTGGGAAAAGGGAGAAATTGTATGACTAACCGGGTACACTGGAAAGAACAACTAGGTTTAGGTAAAATGAAGCACTTTTCTTTCAGAGATTGGAAGATCAGGAGTTAAAATATGGAATGCTGCTTTTTTATCCTTTGACAAGAACTAGTTAAGAGCTGTTTGAAACTATGCACATCTCCTACTGCATATGTGTTTTATCCATTCTGTTTTAGCTGGGACCTTCCTACTTACCCTTGCCTTGCTTTCTGTAAATTTTAATCTTTCACATTTTCCTCAGAATGGAAACACCAAAATGTTTCTTGAAAGGGGTGTTTACTAGTAAAATCTGTGTGATTCATGTAATTTTTGTATGATTTTGTTAAAAACATTGCATGGGCTGGGGATTTAGCTCAGCAGCATAAGCACCTGCCTTGCAAGCACCGTCATGACTTCGATCCCTGGTACAAAATAAATAAATAAATTAAATAAATAAATAAATAAATAAATAAATAAATAAATAAAGACATTGCATGATACATGTTTAAAAATGTGTGGAAATAGACTCAGGTATTTAAGAGTATGCATATTCCACAGATTAAGTCCTCTCCCCTTCTAACTACAACTAATCTCAGCCTACTAAGGACCACAACTGCTGGGAAGGGTAGAAGTTCATGTGCCATTCTGTTATTTGAGAAAATTAAGAAATCTCAGCCTTTACTGGAAGCCTTGCTAGTTTGCTTCCATGTTCCTATGGTCCTTTTTTCTCTGTCAATTCATAAATAGTAATATCCCTGCATTATGTAAAATTTCTGGTGTTTTCTAGGGCTTCTTACCTTATGTGATAATAACAACAAAACGAATCAAAATGGTGAGAACTTTTTGTATAATATACAGATTTGTTTCAATTTATACTTGTAGTTTATTGTAAAACTTTAGCCAGTTTTTTTTTGTTTTCAGCTTTGTTTCAAAATATTAATATATTTTTAAAAGTTTTATAAACAAAAAAAAAAGTATGTTATAGAGGGAAGTACTAGGGAAGATCATTTTCCTAAGACAGTGAGGTAATCAGTTGACTTTATGGCATAATCTATTTTTGTTTTTCTTCTACATTTTTCATATTCCTTTTAAAACACCCTTTTCTTCTCCCATGTAATTTTAGAAAGCTTTTAAAAAATTAAATTTAGTACAGTTACTTTGTTTTGCTATTAAATACTGGGACACATAAATATTTAGATACTGCCCAGAGAACCATAACTGGAATTTGAAGTTCCTATTTATATACTATGTGAACTATTTTCAATATAAATGTTCAGTGATATCTCATAGAGTTAGTTCATGCATAAAACTATGAAGATTAAGCTTTTCATTTTCAACAAACTTTCAATACAAATAATTAAATTTAGTCTCATAGATTGCTTCTTTTCTGGTTGTCTTGACTGTTTATAACATTCATAACATACTTTTCAGTTAACTGTTTGCATTCATGGGCATTATGAACTTCAAGGAAAGACCTAGGTAAAATATATCCAGACAGGCGCCACTGAAAGATTTAGACTTTATGATTCCTGTGATTAAAACTCACTGCTCTAAATATTATAAATGACTTCCACATGTTTCAGTGTAAAGTAGAATATATTCATGAATTCATGAATTTTTTTCAGTGTAAATTCAGAATATATTCATGAATTTTTTAATGTGATAAATTTTCTTCTTAAATATGAACTGTATTGCTAAATTTAAAATATTGTACAAGTCAATACCATAGATGATAAAATTAGTTGTAAACTTAACGGTGAGTCTCTTAATCTGTTTCTGTGACATCTTTAAATTATTGTGAAGAATGCTCGCTATTTTTCTAGATAGGCTTTTAAGAATAAGGCACACATGTAAGTGTGTGTGTGTGCGCATGCACGTGCACCTGTGTCTGTGTCTGTCTGTCTGTCTCTCTTAAATATGCTACCATGGTACTTCTCACACTACCCTTTCCAGATCTTTCACACAGAACCTAATCTCAAGATTCCGGAGATCTCAATTGTATAGAAAGTTTCATCTACTTTTTAAAAGATGGTAAATTACATTTGAGACAGGTGCTTTTTAGTGCCTTTAAACTTCTAAATTAAAGTAGTTTATTCAAAAATTTATAGAAATAAGAGCTGTAGTAGTATCAGAAATACAGTCAGCTTTTTAAAAAGTTTGTCGGTAAACAGTCTAAGGGATTAAGTAATAATGTTCTAAATATTTTCTGACGTTCAAGAGCAGAGCTATGCGAAGGAGCAGGAGAGCGCCCCAGCTGCCTGGTGTTCACTGGTGGGCTGTGGGTAACATCTCTGGCTGCTTTTCTGGAATAGCAGGGACGCGGGAAAAGAGGTGGACTTTTTGTTGTCCTTTTGCTAGGATGGACTTAACTCCTTAGAAATTAGGGGTTTTTATAATAACTATAAAAATATTAACACCCTTAACAAAAATGTGCAAGAGTTTACTTGATGAAACTTTTTTATCGTATATATCTGATTTTCTCTTCTTTTCATAAATCATTTCATAACTGCTGAAACAGGTGGGAAGGACAGACAGGAGGAGGAATGGGGCTGGGTCTTATGACTTAGGTGAAAGTTAATTTGCTTGCAACTTCTCACTCTGTAATCAGCCGGGAATCGTAGATCCAGACATCTTCCCTGACGTCTTGAGTCCGGCCTTTCTTGGTGGGTGGAGAGGACAGAAGAAATCTGAAGGCGTCTCTTGTTGTCTTCTGTCCAAACATGGGAATCTTGATACTGGATGGGCAAACCTTGGGGCAGTCATGAAAAGTGATTACTTCAATGAAGCAGAAAACTGCTTCCAGTCATTTGTCATAAAACAGGCAGAATTAGTGAGAGCTGGTATGTGAAAACCAAACTATCAAGTGCTTCCCGCTTTTCTTCTCAACATGGATTTTTCAGATACACAGCACCATGGTGTTGGCAAAAGCAGTTTTACTGAACAACCTAAAATTTTAGCTTACTTCTGAAAATGTGGAGCCCTTCCCACCTAGTCAGGGAGCACCTTTGCTGATCTCTGAAAAAGAATGAGCATCTCACAATTGGAAGAAAAGAAAAAACCACAAAACCATGGATTCCTTGATTTAGGTAAGGACCAGAAAAATCCTCCCTCCTGACACATTGCTGTTTGTTTGCTCTCTAAATCATGTCGCCCCAAGCAACACTTGATTGAAATGAATGTAGTTCTAATCTTCATTTTTCTTTATGGTCCTAAAGCACAAAGTCAGTGAATAATGAGAAGAATAGGATTTTATAGTACACAGTGTTTTATTTCTTGGCCCAAAATATCTAGGAAAATTAAAAAATTATTAAATTGGGTAATTCTGTTTATGTTTTAGCGTAAGAGAGATACTCACCTTGAGATAGTATCATCGTGAGGACAGAGATACGAATTTATTTCAGAATAATATATGACAGGTATTTTCTCAGTGTTTTATTCACTGTTAATGGCAGTATATATGTCATATGATTAGTATTACGTCAAAATGAAGAATTTTGAAAGTTATCATGGCTGGAAGATTTATATTCTTATTTTTATTTAGCTCACTTTGGTTTCAGTATTCACTGTTTCCTTAAATATTAACGTTCTCAAAGACTTTCTTTAAAAATTGACATTAAATTGTTTAAGTCACTCTTAAGTTATCCAAGAGAATAACAGATTTTAAATAAGCATTTAACGATGTGATGAAAAGAGCCTTAAATCATTCTCTGCGCCCGGAACACTGTGATTCTAGGTTAGATGCACTTATCTTTGAAGCTTTGCTGGAACTCAGGACTACTTAAAGTGATCTTTTGTTCTTTTTTGGAGAAGTGATCTTTTGTTCTCTTTTGGAAATGCACGGATGCTAAAGTTAGCAAGATCCTTGAGATGATAAGAATCACTCTTATCCTAAAGGATTTGTTAGCCCTCTAATAAATGAATTAGGTTTTCGTTTGCTAGAATTTTAGAAAAATTTACTTTAGATAATTCCAGCTGTAGTGTGAGAAGTACATTATCACAATAAAATAATTTTTAATTGCAAAATATTGTGATTTTTATATAGCGGTATTGAATTTATAGTAACCTGAGAGAAATTTACCCCAAAGAATAAGCGTTTCTTTTTAAATTATTAAGGGCATATATTATTTTAATTATAAAGATACTATGTCAGTAAAGATGTATTTTACTACATTCTCTTAAAACAGTGAATATCTTATTGCTCACCTTTGCATTATACATATAATCTAACTCTGAACATAGTAAAAGAAAGGAAGGAATCAGCTCAGTTATCTTAAGAATCAAAGCTGACTGTTTTACAAAACTCAGAGTAGACATTTGATGCAGCAAGTGTTTCTCTTGATAGGAGAATTCCAGCTTTAAAAAAAGAAAAGAAAATGGAGTGATGGCCCCCGACACATCCCAGTTTATAATCCCTGCCAACAGTGTCCACCGTCGCCAGTGATATCAGTGGCTGTTAAAAGGGCCATGCAAGATTGATACAGAACTTACTAAGTTCTTACTCAGTGGTGAAGGCTGATGACATACGGATCTGCGGATAAGGTTTCCACAAAAAGAAGCAAGGAAGCCTTCTGCGCCTTGCCTTGTGATGGGGTACAGTAGGAAATACATCATCCGTACAGACTTCTTCCAAGATGTCACACACAGACCGGATCAGATCTGTCCAGTTGGCAGTTAATAACAGGTCTAAGGACTAGAATATCCAGTCGTTTGTCACTGTAAAATTTCAATAAACAGGATCCAGAATGAGAGAATGATTTAATCAGTGGATAAATGACATGAAAAAGAGTGTTAAGGGAAGCTTTAAGGAAAACTTAAATGACGGATCAAGTCTAAGTCCTATTGTATCTTGAGAAGCCAGTAGTAAAATAAACCATTTAGTGGACATGGTAACATTATTAAAAATTATCACTGTATTTTTAGGTTTGCTTTTTTTTTTTTTTAAGCTTACCATTCTTGACAAATTTCTCCCCATTCTGAGTGCAACCAAACTCAGATTCCCGTTTGTGACTTAAGGTTTAGTCCCAGTATTGCTGTATGCTTGCTTTTTATTTTTTGTTTTTAATCTTGACATTTCATTCTGAGCTTCTGTGGTTGCCATGTTTATTCTTTATATATCTTGTTTCTGAGTATTTGGAACAAGTATTTGGGTTCCTTTTTGCACTGAAGAGGAGTTCCAAGTGGACATACGAATGGCTTCAAATGACTCTAAATTGTGCTAATGAAACTCTTGGTTCTCTGTAGTTGAGGACAGAATACAGTTCCAAAGTTTAAACCATTTATGTAGACTGTTTTTCTCCCCTTTAAAAAGTCTCTTGTCAAGTAAGGATAAATATTTGTAGTTGGCTATGGTAAAATGTTTTCAGGATGAAGAAAATAATTTTAATAGACCTACATCTTTAATAGGAAAAAGATACAAAAACCCATTCATACACAGAAGGTAGGAAAAATTAAGTAGTGGTAAACAGCAGTTAAGGGCAAAATACCTACCACCATCATCTTTCCAGCAGAAGTGCATAATTCTTTTATTGCATTGAAATATAATACAGTATCTTTGTTTTTGCTTTTTAATATTATTAAACTGATTTCCATAAGCAGTAGAGTTATATGTTGTTTAATAATTTTCAGGTAGCGGAAGAATAATTATATAATGGAGAGTGCCTGGGCTCGGTTTAAGTATAGAGAAATTATTTTCTTCTGACTCAACCTCAGGGTTCTTTGCCCCTGTAATGTTGCTGTAGCAGTGTCTCTCAGAGGTGTAGTAGGTATTAAATGAGATGTGACATATAAAGTTCCTGGCACATAGTAGGTAGTCAGTATATGTTCATTTTCTTCTCTTTCTAATGACATTTTTTTTATTTTTTTATTTTTATTTACTTAAAAAACAAAATAGAAAAAAATAGGGTAATACAGAATTCAAAAAAATTAACACTAAGAAATTGCTAGTTGATACGTTACATATTATCATCTTAGAAATGATTGTTCAAGTTACAAAATCAAAGCATAAAAAGTGGATAGACACACAAACATTGACAGTGTAAGCCATTCTGTTCAATGATGCAACAAAAATTTAGTCATATGATCATCTATCTACACACTTATACATGCAGTTATATCCTCTAGAGCACTTTCCTTCCCTTTCATTTTTACAAAATCTATTCTACATTTTGTATCTTATTACTCTTTCAGTTTTTATTATTTTTTACACTAGAGAGACAATGTGATATTTACAAATGTGAGTCTTGTTTATTTCACTTATGAAGATAGTCTCAAGTTGCCTCCGTGTACTTACAAAGGCCTCAAGATCATCCTTTTTATAGCTGAGTAATATTCCATTGTATAAAAATATCACATCTTTTTCATCCACTTTGCGGTTGATGGGTATTTTGGTTGTTTCCAAGATTTAGCTATTACAAATTGTGTTGCTATGAACATAGGTACACATATATCACTGTGACATGACCTTTTCAATTTTTCTGGGAAAATACCCAGGAGGGGAATAGCTGGATTGAATAGAACTTCCAATCCTAGTTTGTTGAGGAAATCTCCATACTGATTTTCATAGTGGTTGCACCAGTCTACACTCCCAACAATAGTGGAGAAGTGTTCCTTTTTCCCCCGCAGCCTCGCCAACATTTGTTATCATTTGATTTCTTGATGGCAGCTATTCTTTCTGGGGTAAGATGAAATCTCAGGGTTGTTGTAATTTGCACTTCTTGAATGACCAATGATGGTGAGCATTTCTTCATGTATTTATTTGCCATTTGTATATCTTCATCTGAGAAATGTGTGTTTATCTGAAAGCTTTCATTCTAAAACCAGGAACATGACAAGGATGTCCACTATCACCACTCCTATTCAATATTGTTCTGGAAATAATTAGCCAGAGCAATTAGACAAGAGAAAGAAATAAAAGGGATAAAGATAGGAAAAGAAGAAGTTAAATTATCATTATTTGCAGATGACATGATACTTTACATAGAAGATGCAAAAAACTCCATTAAAAGACTACTAGAGGTAATAAGCAAGTTCAGCAGTGTAGCTGGATACAAAGTCAATGCTCAAAAATCAATATCATTTCTGTACACAAACAAAAAACTCAGAGAAATTATAGAAATATCACCTTTCACAGTAGCATTTAAAAAGATGAAATACTTAAGAATCAGCCTAGCCAAGAATGTAAAAAACCTGTATGCTGAAAATTATGCTATGCTACAAAAGGAGATTGAAAAGGACATTAGAAAATGGAACAATATTCCTTGCTCTTGGCTTGGAAGAACCAACGTTGTGAAAATGACCATATTTCCAAAACTGTTACACAGATTTAACACAATCCCAATTAACATACCTTCAGATCTAGAGAAAACATTCCTAAAATTCATTTGGAAGCAGAAAAAACCTAGAGTTAGCAAAGGCAATTCTGGGCAACAAAGGCAAGGCAGGAAGGCATCTCAATTCCTGACTTGAAGCTATACTACAAAGCCACAGTGATAAAATCAGCATGGTACTGGCAAAGCAATAGACCTGCCAATCAATGGAACAAATTAAAAGATGCAAACACAATTACAAAGACACTCGGCCACCTTATATTTGACAAAGGGGCTGAACATGTTCACTGGAAGAAGTATAGCCTCTTTAATAAGTGGTGTTGGAAAAACTGGCTCTCCACATGCCGAAGACTGAAACTAGACCCATGTCTATCACCATGCAGTAAAGTCAAAACGGACCAAAGATCTGAATATTAAAATGGAAATAAAATCTACTGGAAGACAAGGTAGGTAGAAATCTTGGAGACATAAAGGCTAGGCAAAGAATTCATGAACAAAACACAAAACGCATGGAAGGTACTTGAAAGAATCAACAACTGGGATCTCATCTTATTAAAAAGTTCTTTTTTCAAAAGAAATCACCAATAAAGTGAAAAGAAAACCCACAGAATGGGAAAGAATTTTAGCCGACAATCCCTCAGACAAAGGACTTATATCCAGAACATAGAAAGAATTGAAAAACATCAAGCACCCCCCAAATTAAAAAACTGTCTCTAATGACATATTTTTCAGCAGAGGAAAGTCAGTATTTCCTGAACTCAAGCAGTATTTTTTTATCTGCCTTTTTCTTTTCTTTCTTTTTTTGTACAAGGAATTGAACTCAGGACCTCGCACTTGGCAGGCAGACGCTGCACCATTGAGCTTTATCTCTTTTTTTAATCCTCCTTTTTTTCTTTTATTATGATAGGAAATTTTTTTTCTTGGAAAATGAGATTATTGTAACATGATGAAAAGAATTAATTTCTGCTGTCTCGCTTAAAAGGAGAGAGATTATTTTTTTAACAGACCTGCAAATAGAAGGCAGATGTGAGCAGTTACCTGATGGGGGTGGGGTAAGAGGTATGGAAAATAGTAAACAGGTTAGAGGAGTTGGTAGTGTTGGTATCTAGAGAAAAGAGAACACACACACACCCATCACATTAATTATTCTTTTTATAGAATTGTCAAGAGGAATAAAAATGGGCAGTGCTGATAGTAAATGCAAAATGTAAAAAGAGCTCTACTTTTTTTGACAATTCTGCTTTATTGGGTCTTGAGTAAAACCAAACAGGAAAGGCTTTAGACCCACAAAGCTGCCAAAAATGCATTGGTCTCTGGCTCCCTAACAACTGAACTGCTAGAATCACGCGGTATGTAAAACAGCTGGAAAGCAGCATTCCACTGAGGAGCAAGGGACAGGTCTGCTAGATTTCAGCAACCCAGGAGGATGCCAGAGGTATGTTCGCAGGTTTTCAGAGGTGGGTGGGTTCTATGCAGTGCTTGTATGTGGACTTCCTACATAGTTATAAAGACCAGTACAGGAAAACCTGGGATTCCTGAGCCAAAAGGGACTCGAGAAATTCTCTAACTGCAGTTCCTTATTTTAAATGAGGAAACTGAGGCTCAGAGTCCTAACTGAGTTGCCCAGAGTTGCTGAAAGAGTTGTTCAACCTGGGACCAAGACTAATCATGGAAGAGTCCATTCTTTAAAAATATAACCTGTGTTTCTACTCACTGAACAATATTCAGGTCCCAAAGTCAGTAAATAAAGTAAAATAACAAACAACTACCACCTTTCCTTTTGTAGTTTGGCAAGAATTTATACCTCTGACCCAAACTTCAGGATGAATTTCTTCCATGTAAAAAAACAAGGAAGAGCATCTGAGGTCATTAATAAATGTTAACCATAAAAACAAAACCCTCCTGTGCTTAGTGTGTAGTGGAAAAAAGTGTTATCGAGCAAGAGATTTCTACTTAGTAGTTGCTTCCGAAATATTAACTGATAAAAATTTTAACATTAGTGATAAGAGGAAATAACCTTCAATGGTTGCTGTCAAAAATCAAAGTGATTTTTATAGACTTGATTAATGATCCATAAGAATACTCTTATCTTGCCTTTTTAATGTGCACAATACCACCATGGATCAAATGAAGCACAATAGGAAAAGTCTGTCTAAACTGACTATAAGACAAGTCTTCCTATTGCTAAAGAGCATCTGTCAAGTTCTCTGTAATGTACTTATAATAATATAAATTATATAAGTTTCCTAACCAACATTTAAACTTTGAGGTGTCTCTCCTGGTGCCTAACTTTCCTCTGTGTATTGACATACAATACTTATTTGTTCTGGAACATTAAGGCACCAGGTTTTGACTGTTCACCAATGGCTCCACCATCAACAGAATAGAAACATTATCAGATGAACTCAAATCAGTTTTGCTATTTCTTAAAACTCTACAATCATTGCCTATTTTTAATAAAAAATACAAAAATGAGATTAAAATTATGGACAAAAATAGGCTGATGAACTTATCTGTTTAATATCCTTTTAGCCTGTTGTTCACATGAAAATTGATACTCATTAATGTCATGGTAAGAGTTGTCTTTCAGTTTTCTTCGTTGGATATTAGTGGTAGTATGCCGGATGTATAAGAAATGACACAAGTTCACACTGAACTTTGTGGTTTTGGCACATTAACTAACCTCTATAAATCTCTGTGCCCATAGTTAATATTGGGATAGATTATGTTATTGAGGTAGATGAAGCTCCTCAGATGGTATGTTTTCTCTAGGTTTAACTTTCACTGCTCTTCCCATGTTAATCTTCAGTACACCCTGGTTTCCTCCTGAAAGACCTCTGGTAGCCTTGAGCTTTCAGAATCTGTACTCAGCTTTGTTCCTAAAAGTCTTTGTGTGTGATGGATGCGGTGGTCAGAGGATAACTGGGGTCACTTTCTTTTTTATGTGGACGTTAGCATTAGTGAGGTTATTCACAGGGGCCCCAGGGCCGTACAGAGGTACATATTGCTGAAGGAAGAATGAGGAATCCTTGGCCTCTCTTGACTGTTCATTCCATTTGTTATTGTAGCTTTTCTTGGTATAATGGCTTTTTTGTTCATTTGTGCTTTTCTCCTACTTCTGCAACTTTCTAATTATTTATTTACAAAAATCCTACCCCATAACATCTAGTAATAAGTAAGGAATACAGTGCCCCTTCCTTACAGGAGTCCTGTAATTAATAGCAAAGCTTATAAGTGAAAAAAATCATGATGTTTTCCTCCTAAAAAGAACAGTGGAAAGAGTTCATGTGCCAGCCAGCTGTAGAGAAGCAAAGAGCACCAAAAAAGAAAAGTGTGATTTCAAGTCTTAAACTTGCAGTTTGCTCTCTGTGTTGTCATGGATAAATCTCTTTCTGGCCTCCAGGTGTTTTACCTGTGAAATGAAGGAAAGTATTGCCCACCTTATGGGTTCAGAAAATAATACATGTGAATAATGTTTCATAAACTAAAAATACTCACATGTGTACAGACTGTGCTAACAAGACACAAGAGCGTGAATGTCTTTGTTTAAGCATTTAAAAACAAAATGAAGTTTCAGAAGTTCGTTGTAATTGTGATTCTACTACAGTAAACTCTGAATTTTTCTTATTTAATAATAATATCAAACTTTGAGAATTTGGTAACTAATATAAAGTATGTGCAATTAGAAACTCCAGATAAAGTAAAAAGCTAAACATACATGCAGTGGTCCATTCAGCATGCCACAAAAATGGGTCATGAATTTTAGCAAGTATGGAAATTAAGAAATGAAAATCCACTTGCCTTTATTCTAGTAGTTACTCTTTCAGCTGACTGCGAGGTCTTAAAAAATGAAAGTCAGGGCTAGAGGTGTAGCTCAGTGCTGGAGTGCTTACCTAGCACGTGTACAAGGCCCTGGTTTCAGTCCCTAGGACCAGGAAAACGAACCTCTAGAAATATAATTCTAGCATAGTAGTATTTTTGCAAATGGATAATATTAACAACATGTCAAACTGAATATTTGCCTGTAATTTTTAGAAATAAAACAAAGAAAGATTAGTTTATAATAAAAAGAAAAAAAAGCCGTCAGGAGTCAGGGCACAGAAGGGGGTTGGAGAGGTGGTGGAAGGGAAGAATCAGTTCTGTGTTCTGAAGACTTACAGCTTGATGGAGAAATGTGAGAAAAAAGCATTCAGATACAGTACATATAGGTACAAATTCCCCATGAAGAGTTTGATAATCATGTATGTCATAAGTGTATCAATAAAATGAATTAAAAAGTCTAACCAATGAGAAATTAATGGAAAAACAAGTGGAACTTAACATATATAAATAGTGACTGATGAAAGAAAAATTATATTACTATAAAAATTGTGAGGAAAGAGAATATAAAGGGTAGTACAAGTTACATAAATTTTCATTTCATAGTTGGAAGTCAGTTAATGTTGCCTATAATTTATGAACTAAGTTTGCTTTAATTGTTACTAACATTTCTCTAGGAGATAATGCAGCCAGGCTCACTGATGGTGCACACCTAGGATTCCAGCCCTCAGGAGGCTGACACAGGAGAGTCACTCACTGCAACTTTGAGGCAACCTAAACTAGAGTGAGATCCTGTCTTTAAAAAAAATGATTGAATTAATACATTAGCTTGGTCATGGCCAGATTGTGACCAAATCATTACTAAAATACTCAGTTTTTAAGAATAGTTCAATACAGAGATGCCAATAAAAATCCAGATATTCTGCTTTTAGGCACAGCCACACTTGAAATGTTTATTTTCATATCATTTCCCCGCCTTCTCCCCAGAACGTAAAAATCAAGGGTTAGAAAGACAGTTGACTAGCTGAACATCATGGAAATTTCTGGTTACAAAAGCGTGCTTTTATGACAGAGCAGACTCATTCATCACTAAATGTGTTTGTTGACTGAGATTAAAGTGTAAGCAGATTTAGCTCAACAATAACAGGTAAGAGTAATAAAGCCTACTGGATATGCACATGCAGACTCTGAAATCATGGATAGAATTTAAAGATCAAAAGACAGTCTTTTCTAGAATTAACTTTAGATGTGACTAAAAAAGCTATTGCTATTTTGAACCACAAACTTGGCAGGACGGTTGGGGAGCTGGGGGGAGATTCTGCACCTTCTGATCATACTTGATAGTGAATATTTTGGCCTCACCATTCGTCTTTCCATCCATCCTCCCAGTTTGAGCACCTTCTCCAAGACTTTGTGGTCGTTGGTGTCAGGAGAGTAAGAGGTTAATCTTGGTATTCTGTGATTCCTTTGATCATCTAACCTTGTGGTATCTGTGGAATCAGATTGTATGTCAGAGACAGCAGTTGTCCTCTTCTTCCCAGTCATACATTCCATAAATGCTTCCATGATGGCCTACACTTCATATCACTCAGCAACAATTTTTAAGAATTACAATTTTTTTGAACTACTAGATTTATATATATATACATTGCTGACTCCCTTGTATTTTCCTAAATGTAACAGAGAAAATTCAGTAAATTGAAATGTAAGCTTAATAATATTTAAGTATTTCCTAAATATTTTCCTCAGACTATACATCAACCCACTATTGGTAATTTGTTTGATTTAGAGAAATATTTTTGTTGATTTGTTTAATAGCACAAAAAAATAGCCATTAAAACATTGAATATCTGAATGTTATCTTGTCAAATTATTTTTAGCCCACAAAAGTTGAAGATCATGGAAGATTAACTTCATCATACCAAACAAAATAGTATTTACCCAGTCTGCTATGACATTTTATAGCATTTCACCAGTGTTGCTGGCTGTCTGGGCCATATTTCTGGCTCTTAATTCTACTTGGTTAGGAGTCCTGGCTCAGACTTTACCTTTGCCTCTTGTGCTTGTATAGGGCTTATGCATACTGTTTGAAGTGTCCTCATACACAGGCACAGTTCTTCATGAGCCAGGGAAGGAGATACCACCCTTCTCATTCTTCCGCTCCGAGGTTGGGTGTTGGAGGTGTCCTCCAGGAGAAGGGCTGCCTTCTCTGGATGCAGGTCTAGTAGCCAGCTCTTTCCTTTCATACCGGCCAGACCTGTCTCCACGAATCCTCGCTCTGCGCCCAGCTCACCTGCACTGTCTTCCGCCTCCAGCCGAAGCCTCAGTAGGCATCTGGCCTCTTCTGTGCTTTGCCTGGTCCTAAACCACACAGCACCCAGTTTGTAGACACCATTTCCCTTTCCTGGGGGCTGTGACACTTACACCTGAACCATTTATAAAACCCTCAGAAGGTTTTGTTTCCCTGCTACATATCCGGTTATTGTCCTGTTGGGTTTGAAAAGCTGACTAAAATCGAATCCTTAGAAAAATAACAGAGCCAGGCGTGGTGATACACATCTGCAATCCCAGCATTCTGGGAGGCTGACGCAGGAAGATTGCATGTTTGAGTCCTGCCCGGTTAACTTAGTGGGGTGCTGCCTTCAAGGAAAAGATTCAAACAGAGCTGGGGGTGTAAGTGCGAATGTCTGGGTTCCATCCTCTGTCCACCACGAAAAACAAACAAAAAAGTCTTAACATCTGTAATTCCCAGTGTCTGCCACCCAGATTGTGAGAACATATCGCCTACTGTAGTGTTTAACCTTAATTTTAGTGACTGTTCTAGGGGTAATGGACAGTGTAATACAGTAATAAATATACCCCAGGTTTTAACATTAGACTGCTACAGAAGTGCCAGCTCACGGCTTTTTGATTGTTTAGCATTGTTTTTTAACACAACTATTTTTAAATTCTGCACATAAAAATCAACCTGATAATGGTATTTACTAGGATTCAGTGAAACAGTGGGTAAAGCCCAGACCCCAACACATGGAAAGTGCTAAGCAAACTCTGTTCTCTGCTGCTGCTCCCATCAGTGAGCAGTTACTATCCTCTGTCTCAAGTGCATTGCACACTCTGTATACACATGTCTGCTGTATCACGAGCTCTATAAATAGATTCACCCCAGAAAATACTGCTGCTGTCCACTCTGAGTAGTTCCACAGGGGGCAATGGCAACTTATGGCCCCGAAGCACCTAATTTTGCTCAGAAAATATCCTTTAATGACTTGTTAGTACTAGGAATGAACAAGCTTTTCCTAAACGTCCAAGAGAGATCATGCTAAACTGAAGGGTTCTTTCTCCTGTCAAACCGCCAGGTGGCACTGACCACATCCACAAACAGGGATCCATCCACTCAGTTCCTCTCCAAATTGAGGTTCCCACGTAGTGAGCAAGTTTCTGGGTATGAGCCGTCTATTTAGTAAGCCTCACTCATTCGTTGGCAGACCTTTCACACCACCTTCCTGTCATTCACAACTTGTTCCTGAACCAGAAGATGACAGACAGTGTGGCCAGTACCTGCTGGCCAGTGCAGAGTTGGGCCTTCCCTGTTCATGGCCATTCCGTGTAACTGCTCACATCCAGAAAAAGGTCTTTGCTGTGCACATGCCATGCTGGACTCAGGCAACTTGTGTTAGAGAGCGCACCTTCTGTTTGTGTACATAAGATCCACAAGGCTCTCTTACCCAATGAAAGCCAGTTCCTTAACCTAAATGAGGACTTTTTCATCTGATAGACTGACTCCTAAGGTCACAGAATGAAACAGACTCTTCCCTGTTTGTTTTTCTCATGAGCTACCTACAGGAAAATAATTCGGCAAGAATAGAAATGATGTAAAATTGTCATCCAAAAGGCATCAGATGATGAAAAGGATGTGGAACTATCTTCAGAAATCTGAGTTTTAGCCCAGAACTACTGTTATGAACCTTGATGTTGACCAAATTTCTTTCTAGTCTGAGCCTTAGATTACCTATCTGTTGACAAGACTGCAGAGAAAATGATGTGTGTGTGTCTGTGTCAGAGACAGAGACAGAACGCCAGAGAAGGCGCCCAGCACCTGAACCTTAATGTCTAAAACCATTCTTAAATAAAATAACAGGCTCCTTGGAGAAACGTCTGGCCTCAAAGTAACACAGGAAATATCCAAGATAACCTGAAACATCTCATACTGCCAGTAAATGATACGCTTTAAAAATTAAAAAAAAAAAAAACAAGGAAAGAAAAATCACAACTGTAATGATGGGGGCAGATAGAAGAGGTACAAGGGATCATATGATAAAACTTTCAATGGTAAAAGAAAAAACCAATTGAGAGCAAAATTCAGTAATAATGGTTCATACCGCAAAGTACAAAGTAAATATATAGGAAAAACTTTGAGTGAAGTAATTGAACAAATGAATAAGAAAAGACTAATATCCCAGCCAAAAGGATTCCAAGTAATTTTTATAGCTATTTCACCCCCAAGAGCAAAGCATAATTCCCCATTCCCTAAGTGTGATCTGTGCATCCCAGCTTCTTTGCAGAGAGTACTGGGTGGACAAGATAGAGAAGCATCAACAAATTCCAACTGAAGAACATTCTACAAAATATCTCACCAGTGCTTGCCTGTAGTCCCAGCTGGGAATTACAACTTGGGAAGCTGAGCCAGGACAATCATGAATTTGCAGCCAACCTGGCAGTGAGTTTGAGGCCAGCCCGCACTACATAATGAGGCCCTGTCTCAAAATAGGCAAGCAAAAAACCTTAATTAGTAATCCTTGAAACTGACAAGAGGATCCAAAACAGAGAGGCTGAGACCGCGGGATTGCTACGAATTCGAGGCCAGCATGAACCACAGAGGGAGACTGTATCTCCAAAAAACAAAACAAAGCAAAAATCCAGAGAAAGTCTGAGATTGTGCCACAGCTCGGGGACATGATGCTAAATAGTGTGGGATTCTAGAACAGAAAAGAGATAATGGTTACAAACTAAAGAGACCTAAATCAAATATATTTGATTTTGACTTGATGAAGTATCAGTATGAAAAAAGCATCAGTATGATTTCACTAATCATGACTAAGGTGCCATAATATTAAGTTGATAAACAGTGCGAAGTATATGGAATCTCTGTTCTATTTTGTAATTTATTTGTTAATCTAAAACTTTTTTATTTTTTTAAAAACAGCTAAATAAAGTTAAGCACTATTATAAGTGATGGATAATTTATCCAGAAGGATATCATTAAGCTCTGACATGTAATTTCTCCTTTTACAAATCTACTTTCAGAGCATGAGGATCACATGTTGGAGATTTGGGCAATTTAGGAACTTGGTGAGACCCTGTCTCAAAATTAAAAAAAAAAAAAAAAACCCAGCCCTTTGTAATGTCTTGTTTTATTTGTCTGTTTTGAGGCAGGGCCTCACCGTTTCACCCAGGCCAGCCTTGCCCTGAACTTGCTTTGTAGTCTTTCCGATTCAGCCTCCCAGAGTGCTGGGACTGCAGGCCTGGGCCGCCATGCCTGGCTTTATTTTCTGTTTTGGGATGGAGTCTCCCCAAATTGCCCAGGTGGTAATCTAATCTGCTGTTCTCCCCCAACCCTGGCCGCCCCAGTGCTGAGACTACAGGCCTGGGCGCCAGGCCAGCTGATAGTGCTGTGTGACATCCTTACTGACCACGCTCCGCAGCTCTTGCTCCTAGCTCGGAGCAGCTTCGGGCTTCCGGCTGGAGATCACTAGGCACCATGCAGAAGTCCTTTGCCTTTCTGGCCTAAATGCTTTCTCTGTGAGTTAATCCACACATGCTTCCCCTTCCTCCCCTGCCTCATCAGAAAGACAGCTGTCCGTACTGCCTACAGGTACAGTTCTCCTAGCCAAGGTCAGAAAGAGTTTTCTTTTTTTAAGTTGGTAACCATTTGTGCATAATTATTACATTTCCTGTGGGGAGTTGGTTCCTGTAACAACACATGCCAACTCTTTTTACCTCCCCTTGCCCCTTCTCCCCGCCACCTCTTGGTCGCCTTCCAATGTGAGGGAGATCTGTCTCCCTACTTCCTATTATCTCTCATTTTGTTTTAGATATTTTGGGCTCTCATATAAGAGAAACCATGCATTATTTAAGCTTGTGTGTCTGATTTATTTCACTTACCATTTGATCTGAAGCTACATCCATTTTCCTGCATGCAACTGAAGCGCACCCTTTGTGGCAGGGTAATACTCCATCATGTGTTCTTTGTTTTGTTTTTGTTTCCTTCTCAAGGGGGAAAATGGAAACAAGGGGGGCAAAACAGAGGAGGGATAGTGTGACTGTACCCTTAACAGCTATGGGATGACACACAAGGCTCCCAGAAAATAATGCAACTAATATGTGCAGAATAGAAGTAGAAGATGAGGAGAGCCTGAGAACAGGTAAAATCTTAGAAGCGCAGCATAGTAGAAGATAGAGGTGGTCAGTGGAGGCAGCTGGAACTAGTTATCTCTTTGATATTCTTGGCCTGATACCAAACTACAGTGTATCATGGAAAGTTCTGCACACCATCTTTATTTCACTGGACAGCTACATGAGTTCATTCGGGACATGCAGCCCCACATGAAGGTATGTTTTTGAACACGGTTTATCACGCACCAAATACAGGATCTCTGTCATGTAGCGACAGCATTCTGCAATCTGGTGAAAAAGAACTGGCCAGCGTTGTTACCTTCATGTGACCAGTGACCTGCGGAGTCATTGTGCTGGTGCTTCTCAGGTCTGAGCATGGCACTGAGGTGAGCATTTGCCAGTCAGCTCTACCAGTGACTCCAGAGGTGCCCTTTAACCCGCATCATTCACACAGCTGCTTTCCGCTCTCCAACATCTTTATCATCCAGGCTGCTCAGGCCCCCCATTCCACCCTGGAAGTGAGGGAGGCGCCTTCCGGCTGCTCTGACAGGAGCTCACCTGACTGGGCAGGAGCATTTCCCGGTGCTGCAGACCTGGCAGGGTCTCCAGTTATAATTATGCATTCCACTTTTAAAAACCAAATCCTGTTTGCTTTCTATTCTGACCTCAGTGTCACACTTCCAGCTACATGCAAACACAGCTGCTAATTTTGGGAGCTCCAGACTGAAGTTTGCTTCCACCTGAGGAGAAGTGGCAAGTGAGCTTCCTGCGGTGATCTGTCTGTATCTGTGATGGCCAAAAGCCACACATGGCTACTGAGCCCTCACAATGTGGCTGAGGTGGTGCAGGAACTGACTGGGGGGGGGGGCAGAGGGGGGTAGTGTTTTATTTTTGAGGCAGAATCTTTGTAAGTAGTTCAGTCCTTGAACTTGTGGCAGTCCTCTGCCTCAGCCTCCCAAGGGCTGGGGGTACAGGCATGGACTGCCAGGCCCAGCCAGCGACTGACTTAATTTGATTTAATTTTACTTAAGGAGCCACCCTTGAGTAATGACCTGCTAGAGCATGGGTACAGCAATGCACAAGTGCTTCCCGTGCAAAGCAGGCGTCTCTTCCGTGTGAGCTCTTGGCACTGTTTATGCTCACTTGGGTGTTCTTTTTGAGAACAGTTTGTTTTCATTTTTTGAGAACTTTTTTTATGCTCTGCATATTTGAAATGTATAGCTCACTGGCAAAAGAAAGGGCAGTATAAATTTTGACTCACTTAAACCTAAAGCTATAAAATCAAATTCAACACTTAGAAAAAAATCAGAGTTTGATTCATCTACCTCTTGGAGAGGTTAGGAGAGAGTGATCCCATATGTCCTGGAGTCTTTATTTTTGTTATATCTTTTTTAATTGTTTATTGATACATTTTAGATACATATAATCATGGGATCCATCGTAGGGAATTTCTACCTGTACATGATATATCGTGACTTTTTATTCCCATTTCCCTCCCCTCCCTTTAATCCTTCTTCCTGTTCTTATTTACCAAAAAAGAAGGAAAGAAAGAAAAACAAGAGAAAAGAAGGAAAAAATGGAAGCAAAGTTTGATTCTATCTTCTAAAAGTCTAAACCTCTAGAAAAATGATATTGGCAACAGGTTTATTTCTTTAATTCTAAAAGCAAAGGGCTCTTCTGTTTCCCAGACACAAATCTGTTACTTGATGCTCTCAAGGTTCAGTGACACTGTAAATCTGGATTGAGGGGGATTTGCAGAGCCAGAGAAAAATCCAGTCACATGATTTCCATTAGGCTAAGAATGAAATTCTGAGATAATAGTCTGGGAAAGGAGAACTGTGGTTTGTGAATTCATGAATGCTATGCAGATAAACATTAACATATTAGAACAGTTTCCACTACTTTTGTTCAAATGAACAGTAAATTCCAAAGCTCTATGGAAAAAAATCTGAAAAGGTGACAGTGCTTAATTTCTTAACATTTCCATGACTGGAAAACCTTTAAGGAGTGAGAAAAATGCAGTGGTAATGAATAGTACCAAGATAAATACAGAATTGCAAAGGGAAAGTGTTTCATAAGAAATGCTTTCTTCTCCTAAAATGGTTTTCACTGTATTCTAGTGAGTGTGCTTTTTCATTAAGTTTAATAAAGGTAACTTTTCCATGGATTAGGAAATTATGAAAGCATTTAGGCATGGAGACAGAGAATACTGAGATTAATCTAAAATGTTACTTTATGCAAATTTGAAGAAACAGAATTACCAAGTGCTTGTTTTTCTGTTAACATCAGTTCTTTCCATGTGAATCTTACAGGTGTTATTTAGCATGTGTTTTTAGTTTTCTTGAATTCATTTCCATGCCCATGAAACTTCGGCATTATGATTATTGTTGTTGAAATTTGTTGTTCAGTGTGAGTGTATCTCAGTGACCAGAACACTGCTGATCCCACGGAACCCTCCTCCTCCTCCCTGTCAGCCAGCAGCTCTCCTGGAGAGACATCTAACACCTCAAATGGATTTTGTCTGATTTTTACCTTTATATAAGTGGGATTGTAGAGTAATGTTTTGTTGCAACTCAGCATTATGCTCCTATAATTTAGCTCTGTTATGGAATATAAGGTACTGTTTTGCTTTGCCTCCAAGATACTATTAAATAACTGTCACTGTGTATTTACCCATTTTTACAGTTGATAGAATTTGGATTAATTTAATCGGACACTATTACAGATGCTTCAAGAACATCAATTACATGTGTTTCGTTTACCCGTTTATATGTCACTCAGCTCTGTACCTAACAGTGGAGTTGCTGCGTGGTGGGGTAGGTATGTATGTGTGTTCAGTTTTAGTAGAGACTGATAGACATTACCCGAGGTACTTATGGAAAAGTAAGAGAGTTCTGTATATTTTATGTTATCAGGATTTGTTTTTCTTCTTGGAATCCATAGGAAAAATCATAATTTAACTTTTGGAGAAAGCCAGTAGTAACTAGCTCCTATAGTGTTTTAGACTGCAAATATCATTATAGTGGTTTTCAAATGTGCCTTTGTATAACTTTCTATAGAGACGTCTGAAAATCCCTGAAGGTGTCCTTTGACCCAGCTCACTTTCACCCCTGTAATTTGCACTGTGGTCCTAGAGTGACACTGGTAGATGAGGGAAAGAGTGATGGACTCTGTGAGCCTGAAGGCTCTGGTGGGCTGTATAATGCTTGAGGAATTGTAATAGTGCATTTTTTCAAGTGCTCTCAGAATGTGTTTGGTGACTGTTTAATTTGACATAAATTGCCATCAGTCAGTGCACCCAGCTGAATTCAACAAACTGTTCCTTTTTGATAATGGCTTAATTCTCAACCTTGTTTTTTGTGGAAATGTAAAAAGTATAGAGTTTAATAAAGGTTCAAAAAGAAGCTATACTGCATTAGTAATCAGGGAAATACACAATAAAATTTTCCCTTTTTTACCCAGTGGAGTGGCAAAAATTAAAATCTGATGCTAAGATTTTGCAGTTGTTCTGGAAGGAAACACAACTATTACTGCTGGAAATGTGGATATGCAGTGACCCAAAAGTTTTACTTGGGCCCTAGGGAAGTACTCATGTGTGTAGCAGGGGTCAGAATAGTGATAGTTACTCCCCAAATCTGGAGTAATGAAAAAAATCATTAAATAACGATTATTCATACCATGGACTACTATGCTGACATTTAAAAAATTAAGTGTCTCTAAACTTCAGAGTCTGTGAGGGAAAGAATTGTGTTCATGTTCATCCCCCTGTCTTCAAAACTAGCATGAGGCATTGTATGTAGTACATGCTAAATAATAATTTTTGATTGTACCTACAAATAACATGATATGATTTTTAGTTACAGTATTGAGTGAACACAACAAACTTTGTGCACTGTGCACTGCAAACATGTGTGAGTCCTTGAAAACACTGGAAAGAGGCACACCAAAGTGTGAACTACAGATGTGTGTGTGTATAAGTTTACAGAAATTCATCTGGAAAAATACACACCACGATGACAGTAATACCCCTTAGGGTAGTATGTTTGTCAGCTCTCTGCTGCTCTGACAAAATAACTGAGATAAACAACTTAAAAAGAAGAAAAATTTATTTTGCACTGTAGTTTAAGAAGCTTCCAGGAGAAGTCAAGACGGCTGACCAGTGAGCAACAAAATTCAAAGCCTCCCAGGAGAAACAACTCATGTGCCAGAATAAAACACCCTGGAGAGACCCAGACAGAGGGAGGTGGATCCTCTTGACATAGGGAGAAATTAAAACATAAAAAAGCTCATCAAATATGTCAGGACTACAACTGAAACAACTAAAAATTAAGGGACACAGCATTTTCGCAGTGACCCGCCAAGTTTGCGCCAGCTTGAATCCGCACCGGCCGGCAGAGCTGTCCTAACTCATTCCCGCTGCCACTCACAGGAACCACAGCAGCGCTGAAGTCGGGGGTTGATGAGCCCAAAGGAGAGCGGAGCCGGCGGAGGGACCTTCATTAATCCATGGTCAGTGCTGGGAATGAGGACCCCCCCACACGGGAAGGGTGCGACCAAATGGGCGATATGTTGGAATCGGGCAGGAGGAGTCTGAACCGGGAGTGACAGTGACTTCAGTTGGTTGCTCCCTCCCCAGAGCAGATTTGTGCGATTTGCTTGGACTGGGCCGCGCCCCTGGCCAGGACCCAATGAGCTATCTCAAATCGATTCCCTGCGCCTAGCATGCACTAACCTGGTGAAGGCCCCTGAAGTTTGGCTGGGCCAGTGGGGAGAGGCAGGCATATGCAGCCTGCTTACACCTCAGTGACAAAAGCAGGAAGGAGAGGGCGGAGTTCCCTCACCAGCATGCTTTGGAGGAAACGTGGCCACCAGGGAAGGGGGCTGGGACATGCACTGTAACCTGTGTGGAGAAGCCAGGGCCATGACAGGAGAGAGAAGCAGGAGGAGGCCCCCAGCCCAGAACCCTGAGAGCCCTGATCCAGGAGAGGGAAAAACAAGGGAGACTGGGGGCAGCAAACACGCAACATCAGACATGGCTTCAATGGACATTAAGAGATATCTTCGGGACCTTGTAGACGAGCTCAAAACTGAAATATTAAATCAGGTAAAGCAAAATATGAGTAGAATAATAAAAGAAATGCTCTCAGGAAGCATCTCTCAGGAAGATACAGACGGAAGAAGGGAGGAATACAAAAAAAAGAGAAACATTCGATCAAGAATATAGAGAAAATATAGAATACATGAAGCAGATTCAAAGAGACTACCAGGAAATTAAAAACGCCATTGAAAGTTGGCAAAACACCTTAAAAGAAACTAAGGATAGACTATCAAAACTTGAAGACAAGTTTGCAATGTGTGATCATGAAAGGAAAGACCTCCTAAAAATAACAAGGAAACAGGCAGTAACAATACAAAGGCTAGAAGATGACAAGAGAATCTACGGGAAATGTGAACGAAGAAGCAGGAATACATACAGGCAAATTACAAAGGCTATTCACAGAAATAATTAAGGAAAACTTCCCAAACATGGGAAAAGAAAATGATATTTGGTTGTGCGAGGCATACAGAACTCCAGCCACCTACAACCAAAACAGAGCTACACCCAGACATATAATAATCAAGATACCAGAAATTCAATATAAAAACAGAATATTAAAAGCCGTCAGAGAAAAGAAACAGATTACCTATAAAGATAAGCCCATCAGGATCACGGCAGACTTTTCAACACAGGCCATCAGATCAAGAAGAGCTTGGAGCAAAGTGTTCCAAGCCCTGAAAGAAAATAACCTCCAGCCCAGATCGATGTACCCTGCAAAACTGTCACTAGAAATTAATGGAGAAACAAGATGCTTCCATGACAAAGAGGAACTGGGGGAGTTTGTGACCACCAATCCAACACTACAGAGAATACTGAAGGACATTCTAAAGAGAGGGAAAAAAAAATACCAGGATTTTAGGAACAGTGGCAGAAAGGCCTCAATAAGTGGGGCAGGCAGTAAAATGAAGGTGAAAACTAGACAGACAAAGGCAGAAAAATAGCATAACAGAAATGAGGCAGAGAAGGATGGCTAGAGTCCCTAACATAGATGGCCTTGATATACTATATTGTTAATAGTGCACCAGGATTTAAAAACCCACATTACTCACACCACTCTGCTTAGATGTATTATATTCTGTTCCGATCATTCTACCTGTACCAGATTTGGGAGCACAGGCAGTAATCCTGAAAATAACAGGATATAGTATGGTAATCATCCTTAATTTCCTATTAACTTAATCTAAAGCTCTGTAAAACCTACAGTGTTTTATCATGACTGATCATAATCGAATCTGGTCTGTTAGATCGCTGTTTTGTATTGATAGATTTTATTCAAAGCTGTTATGATTGATAGTATCAAGTCTGAGAGTATAGGCAGCTGCACTTAAGATGACAAGATTCACAAAAACATCCACTCTGGCTTGATCATTACCTGACTTTGAAGTTTTATACTGTCTACAATGTTTTATTTTTACTAATATTGTTATGTACTGCTATGTTCAATTACACTGCTATATTCAATTATACCTGATGATATAGATAATTCTATTGAAGATAATAAGAAACAACACAGTAATCACTGTAGATCACCTTGTACTGTGGTTTTATACGACTTTTTGGTTTCATGTTTTTATAGGAATTTGTTTTGTTTTGTCTGGCTAGGTTTTGTTTTTCCCTCCAATACAGAAAGGATAGAAATACATGTAGAGATTCATGCATGGGTAGCTGTTTACACTCTCACTGTTTGACTGTCTACTTTGTATGCTTCAATTTTGTAACTTGAACAACTATTTCTAAGAGGACAATATGTGATTTATCAACTAGTGATTTCTTATTATCTTTTTTTTGAAATTTGGTATTATCTTTACCCTTTACATGCTTTTGTTTCTCTTTAAATAAAAAAGTTTTTTAAAAAAAGAAGCTTCCATTCATGATCACATCACCCTGGTGCTTTCATTCATGATGAAAGAAGCCTGTTCATGTCTTGGTGGCCAGGAGACAAAAAGAAATGGGAAGGGAGGGAACAGGTTTCCAGTCACCGCTTTAAGGGGACACTTCCAGTGACCTGTCGTCCTTCCCGGGCTCCACCCCTTACAGGGTTCATCACTTCCCCAGAGCACCACAGGCTGGGGGGCTATTTCAGGTCCAAACTATATCATTCCACCCGGCCAGCAGGTTTATTGCCAGTCTTCCAAAGCCATTCCATCTACTCCATCTCCAAGAATCCCCATAAACTTAACATCCAGCATCACTCAAAAGTGTAAGTCTGCAGTCTTCAGAGACTCAGCGCAGGCTCAGAGGG
Organism: Hydrochoerus hydrochaeris; assembly: GCA_004027455.1. Classification (NCBI taxonomy): domain Eukaryota; kingdom Metazoa; phylum Chordata; class Mammalia; order Rodentia; family Hydrochaeridae; genus Hydrochoerus; species Hydrochoerus hydrochaeris. The sequence continues at coordinate 81,841 of PVLA01003266.1, read as the reverse complement.
GAGTACTTGTAAAAATCAAAAAGAAGTCGCTTACATGTACTGGCCCAGGTATGCATCCTATTTCCAAAGTGGAGGAAGGAGCAACGAAAGGAACGATTGGGTCAAAGCAAGACCAAAAACCCAGCAGGGCAAACCTTTAAATCCTGTATCTCAGTACCATAATACCCAGACCACTGCCTGAACACCATGCTACCTTCATGTTTCCTTCATCTCTTTTACTCTCACTAAGTCTCAAGATGTGGACAAAACGTAACATGAGTGGCCTCTAGTCTCTATCCTTAGAGTACTCATTTCCAACTGAAACCTTAGCAGTCTGACTTCTGAGCCCTCACCTCAATTCCCTCCAAGCTCTGCTTACAGCATTACAGGTTCTCTCTGCATTACATTATTTCAAAACTCCTCCCACAAACCAAATCCAGAGGCTTTTACACCACAGCATCAAGAACAGCCATGACAATGATTGCTTTTCAGTGCCAAGTGCCTGTTAGCTTTCTGTCACTGAGACAAATACCTGAGCTAACCCAACTAAAAGGAAGTTTCCTTTGACGCATGGTTTCAGCAGTTTCAGTCCATGGTCACTTGGCCTGTCGCTTTGAGGCCTGTGGTTAGGCAGTGCATTCATAGTTCCTTTTCTCCTGTACTTTCCTGTCTGTCAAAATGTAGAGATAGCTGATTGTTAAGGATGTGCAGGTCATCAACGAGCATTCTGTTTCCGTCCACTTCTTTTGATAAAATGCTGCTGACCCTTCCAGCTTTGAAGCCATATGAGGCCTCTGATCTGTTCTTTGGAGAGTTTTTCAAAGTTTCCTAGGATCCAGATATTGCCATAAACCCCAGACATGACCCTATTCTTGTTCCACTGACAACCGCTTTGGGGTTGAGAAGGTGAGCCTGACATGGGACAGTCCTGCAACCCCTAGAGAGAGGCTTCCGCAGGCCAGAGGAACCAAGTTCTACATAGCTCTACCCCTCAACTTAAGCCAGGCAGCCGTGGTAAAGTAAAAATAACTCCAGCACAGCACTCACTGTATTCTAAGCACCAGCTACTGTTCCCATCCATTATTACACACAGTGACCTGATGGGTGGGCCCTGCTGTTAGCATTGCTTTGGAGATAAGCCGGTGGTCTCTCCATGCCCAGATCTACTTATCCAAGTAGACTACATAGCGGAGGCTTGAGTCAGGACTGTCAGACTTGGACCTGCTGCCAGGAGCACTGAGGCCACCTCCTGTAATAGCTTACAACTGTGTCCCCAGGAGTGGAGCTGTTCGCCCTTTGAAGACTTAATGGTGGGAACAGGGCAGTCACTCTGACAACAGCCTCTGCAAATCACAAAACCCTTTCTCCTGTTCCTTGTTTTCCCCTCTAGAGTGACTTAATTCAGTGGCATGGGCCATTTAAAGTAAACTCATTTTTAAGTTTTAAACGGGCTTCCTATCTGAAAGGGAAAATGTTGTCACTGTGTTCAGATGAACTGATACTGGTCGTGCGTGAGGTCTAGTGTAATTCCCTTTCATTCACATTTTGTTCATTGAGTACCTGTAGCTAGCTCATTCAGGGCTAATAATACCAAATAATAGTAAACTATTTGCTTATTTTAAATTGTGTTTTGAATGTTTCCTTCTTATTGATTAATTCCAGAGATGAGTTATTGATTAATTCAAATTAGATCTGAATTTCTGTTAAGAACTCCTTTCCTGTCAAAAAAAGACATAATCTAATCATTTATATGCTTTTTAGTTTTTTTCTAGGTTAAAAGAAAGTTGGAATAAAATTTTCAGTAAATGTTTTGATTATTACAATAGCGTTTTCTCAGGTCCTCTGTGAACTAAGGTATCTGCCTTAATAAATTTGACTATACTTGCTGAAGACATGCTGTATTTTATTCTTAAAAATTGAAAGTATGCACTAAATATATATCAGTATTTAGATTTGCAATAAAAGGCTGTTAGCTTTTAGATTCCAGTGAATTAAAATATATAAGTAAGTCTCATTTAGATTGAGTAGAACTGAAATTTACCCTTTTTTAAAAAAGATTTTGTCTTTTAAATTGTTTGGGTACTCATAATAAGGGTAATCACCTTTGTAAGTAAGAAAAATTAAAATTTTAAATTATTCACATGAATTTTATAATAGTCTTAATTCTATAATATAAGGTCCCACATTTTTATTTTTCTTATGTGATTAGGGGAATCGAGCCCAGAGCCTTTATACTGAGCTCCACCCTCAGGCCTTTTTTAGTTTTGATTTTAAAATAGGGTCTCACAAAGTTGCTAAGTTGCCCAGGATGGGTTTAAACTTTTGATCCTCCTGCCTCAGCCTCCCAGAGTTCTGGGATTACAGGCATGTGCCACCAGCCCTGGCTTGTATGGTACTAATTTAATGAGTATTTAACTCATGTGGAATCTCTAGTATTTTACAGTTCACATAAGCATGCATATTTTCTGTGGTTTTGTTTTTACGAAGTTTATGGTATATGTTAGGTACACATAATGATTGCGTTCCTTATAGGGAATTTGTACTCTGTGTGACATAACTTGATTCTTTTTCCCATTCCCCCATCCTCCCTTCAACCCCACTTCCCCTCCAAAAGCTTTGTTTCATTTTTTCCTTCTTTTCTCATTTTTTCTGTTCCCTTTTCCCCCTCCCTCCCCGCTAGTTCCCCTTCCCATTTGAACATTTTCTTCCTGTTTCACAATGTCTGTTACACACTTTGGTCCTTATTTACATTTTTGGTTTCTCACATCAGATTTGCCTGTGAGTTAAAATGTATAAGTAGATCTCAGTTAGATTGAGCAGAAGTGAAATATACCTTTGAATACTTCCGTTAAACTACTTAGTGTATCACTAAGATTTCATGAGCATGTTTATCCTCCTCGAGAGAACAAACTTTAACTGCATTACCTGTACTGAATATCTCCTGTGTATCTAGAATCTAGTTACTATAGTGGCACAGAAAAAAAAAATTTCATTATGTAATTAGCTGTGTAGAAAAATGAATAATGAATTTATTTGCATATGTCAAATTAAACGTTATTGGGCATATTCAGTGGAAAGAAATGAAAAAGTAAGAATTAAACTGACCTTTTAAAGCAACAGGAAATTTAGAAAAGCAAAGAAGCGATCAGTTTGGGGACAGTGGCTTCAAGCAGGGAACAGCTGAGCAAAGGCCTGCGGTAGGAGATGTGTCCCCTGGTTCAGGCCGTAAGGACATCCTCCCGCCCCATCCTCTCCGTCCTCGACTCTCAGCTCCAGAATCTGCTGCCATCTGACCTCTTTGCCCTCTGCATGCCTGACCTGGCAGCCCACTGCCCCCTTCTCAGTCTGCTGCACCCCTGCCACTGACCAGGGCCCCGGTCAGAATTTCCGTCCCATAAGCCCCTGCTTGCTAGAGAAGTAGCTGTTTGCTTCCCCAGCCATCTGGTGCATGGCCCGTCCCCTGTCCTGTACACCTCCAGCTGTACCTTGGGGACCTGTGTCTGTCCCCCCCAGATCAAGACCTTTCAGGTAGGAATCACACATCATCTTGTATCCAAAGTGCACGTTTGAAGGAACAGTGGGGAAAATTCTTTCTCTACTTACTTCTCAACATCACAAGTCTGCGGGTATGGAAGTAAACAGTTCGTTTTTAATTGTATACTTAATGTATCCAAAGGAGAAAGCACAAAAAATCTCCCTGTTAGCAAAACCTTTAATAATATGGATCAGTAGGTGGATACAGATAAGAATATATGTATGTCCTGCATTTGTGACTTCTTACAGTCTTCATGTTAAATTGACAAAGTTTTGTTATTTAATGTTTAGTTTAAAAGCCTTTTCAGTTGAAGTGCTTTCAGAAATGCATGTGAGTATTGTGTTAATATGACCGTATGTGTGTTAGTTCAGAAAAATACACAAGATACATGGCCTTGTATGGTTAGACTGCAAGGAGGCATCATGGGAGAGGTAGAAAGAGTCAGGCCAGAGAAGAAAAAGAGGAGGACTGGGCTGGAAGCCGGCAGAGAATGGTGATTCATGTTGCTCCCTGTGAACCCTCCTGCCCTGGCCCCTCTCTTCTCTACCTGAGGCCCACTCAGCTCTCAGTGCCCCGGGCTTGCAGACCGATGTGGAGTAGGAGAGAAAGTGGAGGGCTGGCGCCCCAGGGCTGTCCAGCATTCCTGAGTGATCGCTGTGGAGTGAGCACCAGCCGGGCTCCGTCATACTTGTTTATGTTCATTTGGAATCAGAGTTAGCACGATGTAATTGTGAGTTATAAAATACACACTTAGCCTTCTGTTAATCTGTGTGCCACAGGAGAAAACCCAGGGTAGAAGAGACACAGCCACAGAATTCTTCCTGCTCATTTGCTTGTTAGAGAATGGAGCGTTTGAGCCCCACTGGGAGACAGGTTTCCTTTAAACGTTTATAGTAAGTGAAGTCTGATGTCTAGTTTGTGTTATGATCCCTTTGTTCCTGGTTTTTTTTTTTTTCCTGTTCTCTTTATGCCTCAAAACTAGAGAAATCAAGTGGGGGGGGGGGCGCGGTATATGCACGCGCGCATGCTCGCCCTTGTGTAGAATGGGAGATCAAACCCAAGACCTCTGCGCCCATCTGTACTTCCAGCCCTCTTTTATTCTGAGACCGGGTCTTGCTAAATTACCCAAGATGGGGCTCAAACTTGTGATTGTCCTGCTTTGCCTCCGAGAGCGCTGGATTTACAAGTGTGCAGAAATGTTTCAGAACAAATAGCATTAACACATCTCCAAGCGTGCTTTGCCCCAGGATACCCTGTTTTGTTTTAGTTCTTCTGGAGGAAGTGGGAGGTTTTATGTCGAGGTAATCAGTAATTTAACCAATTTCTGGTTAAAAACCTCCAAGGTAGTCATATGCCTGGCAAATAAATTTAAAAACTCTTTGAGATAAAACCTACCACATAATCTCTTTGAAGCTAGCCCTAAAACCTGTCTCAGGTTTTATCTGCAAGCATCTTTAATTTGTTGTGCCTGAAAAAACATTTTTATGTCTTATTCAGGTAATTTTTAAGACTGTACTTATGCAGTAGAGCTTTTATCCATATCAAGTTACAGGCCCTCTGGACCTTCTGATGCTATCATCCTGTGCATTTTGGGGGCTCTTTCTACTTCCTCTGCCACTAACAAGGGAAAATATTACCAGCTGGAAGCGTTTTAGCCCTGAGCTTGCTATGCTTGCGAGGGCCCTGCTATTGCTTTATTAATAAACAGACCGATGAACCCGAAACGTCCTATTCAGAGATGACTAGTGTACCAGATCACAGGGAGATAGCAAAGGCAGATTGATATTTGCCTTAAAAATCCATAAATTTCTAAAGAGACAGCAGAGTGAAGAGATCCTTTCCCTGCATTTTAGGATAGTTGTCAGCAGACTCGGGCCACAGACCTCATTGGGGGCCAGTCCCGTCATGGCCAGGAGCCCCTGTGAGGAACATGCGTATAAATACACTGTCACTCAGAGAAGCAGCTTCACCACAGCTATCTTGTTGCAGGACTGCATAGGCTTTCGGCAGAGTCGCTCCTTTGTGTTCTTTTGACATTTGTAGTACAGATGCGCCATCTATTTAAGGACTGTTCAGCCCTCAGGATAGAGGTGCCGCTGTCCAGACTGCCAGCCCCTCTTGTACGTTTTGTACTGTTCTGTGCGTCTTGTGTAGAGAACCTTGATGTCGTCTTTTTGTACAGTACACCTTGATTGTATGTTGCTGTAGTTTTTGCTTTTCGCCCTGTGCATTACACTACAGTACTGTAGTGTTATGTTCAGTTACGCATTACACTGTTGCATGAAAGAGTTATGCACAGAAGGCAAAGTCATCAAGTTGGAATTGCTTTGGACCATTTCTTTGTTCTGGGTATTTTACTATACTGTATACAGTATACAGTATTTTACCACAGTATGTAGAGTTCTGCATTTAGAAACCAATTAATTTAACAGCCCAGTTGTAGGAGCACAGGATCACAACTTGGTTGTTAAACAAAGAGTGTCTGTAGTGCTTCCACTCTCCATTTATATCTTCATTGCTGCCCTTTAATTGTGAAATACAAGACCAAGAACCAGCAAACTTTTTTTTTAATTTTTTAAAGAGAAAACAAAACAGAAAAAGGGTGGAAATAATACAGAATCTCAAAAAAAAAATAAACAGTAAATCACTAGTTGATAAATTACATATTGTCCTCTTAGAAATAGTTGTTCAACAAGTTACAAAATTAAAGCATACGAAGTGGACATTCAAACAGTGAGGCTGCAGACAATTCTTTTCACCTATCCAACAAAAACTTAGCAACATGGTTATCAATCCTACACACTTAAAGATACATGCAGTTATATCCTTTAGAGCACTCTCTTCCTCTCTTTTACAATAGCAATTACACATTTTGGGTTTTATTACTCCTACAGTTCTTATTACTTTTTACACTAGAGACACAATTGTAATATTTATAAATATGATTCTTATTTATTTCACTTATGAGGATAGTCTCAAGTTGTCTCCATTTGCCTATGAAGGCCTCAAGCTCATCCGTTTTATAGCTGAGTAATATTCCATTGTATAAAAATACATCTTTTTCATCCACTCTGCGGTTGATGGGCATCTTGGTTGTTTCCAAGATTTAGCTATCACAAATTGTGCAGCTATGAACATGGGTGCACATATATCACTGTGACATGACCTTTTCAGTTTTTCTGAGAAAATGCCCAGGAGGGGAATAGCTGGATTGAATGGAACTTATAGTCTGCTGAGGAATGTCCACACCGATTTCCACAGTGGCTGCACCCGTCTACACTCCCACCAACAGTGGAGCAGTGTCCCTTTTTCTCCCGCAGTCTCGCCAACATTGGTTATCAGTTGACTTCTTGATGGCAGCTATTCTTTCTGGGAGTGAGATGGAATCTCAGTGCTGTTTGAATTTGCATTTCTCCAGTGACACCAGGCAGTTTTATCTTGGGTATGCGCACAGCCATAAGTCTCCATCCAGTGATCTCGGTGGAAGACCTAAAATGATAAGAGTCCGATAGGAGCTCTTGTTCTCTAAAATCAAAGAGTGAATTTTAGGAACAAAAGAGGTTAAGAGCAGAATATATTTATTGAGAGAAAGACAGCTTCTGTCTGAAACAGACAGAGGGGGTCCTGAGAGGGTTGCCAAGCAACTTTTTCTTAAAGCAACAGGCAGTAAATATTACAGACTTTGCACACTAGTAGACAAAATCAAAAATATTATACAGATGCAGCATTTATACCCTATTACCATTTTAAGATGTAAAAGTCTTTCTTCCCCTATGAGCTGTGGTTTTTGAACTTTTAGCCTGTATGGTCTTCTAGTAAGTGTTACCTAACCCTGCTCACACATGTGAGTGCACACACACACACTCACACACGCGCACACACACATACACATTCTACAGTTATTAGTGCTCTGCTATTTACCTGACATCAGGAATGTAAACATGAATGTACAAAGTTTGTTTTAAAAAGGACATCATAGTCTTAGAAGACAGGAAATGCACAAATGAGCCTCTTGCCAGTGTGGATTACAGTGCAGTGGTGTGAATGTCTTCCTTGGTGTCCAGAGATAGCATTTTTGCACCCATTGGTAGCCTTAGGAGGTCTTTGGAGGTCACTAGGCAGCAGAGGGAGGCCATGCATCCCAGGAAGGACACTTAGACTTGTTCCTAAGTGGACTTTTTTCCTATCTCATTGTAAGACCCTAATTCACGATAGCATAGATGAAAGGAAATCAATGGCTACAGAGAACTTTTCTACTGCAGAAATTTTGGGGAAAAAGCAGATTGCAGTCCTATAATTGTTATGTAATAATTACAGAGCTCACTAAGTAAACCATTTCTGAATACAAGTTGTTGACAGGCAGTGGTCACCAGATAAGTTAGACCCGAAACGCATAGACTTGGCAACCTAAGTGTTGAGGGTTAGTGGACGGGGATTCCTGACCACTCTACTACTCATTCCCAGGTGTGTTTTCAGCAAAAGTCATGGTCTCTACGTTATCACCTTTAACGTGACAGGGTTGAAGGAGGTGATTTCTAAAGCACCTTCCAGTTCTAGATGCTGTGATTATAATTAGAATTTATATATTGATAGAAACTTTGTTCTTCTCTGCAGAAATGTAATTTGATTTGTCCAAATTTATCAAAATTTTAAGCTTTCACTTGCTTGGTCTTTCCAGACAAGCCCAAAGCACCTGGACTTCTAATAGTATATAGTAGCTCACCCATATGCAAAAAAAAGAAAGCAAAGACTTACAGTAACCTTGAGGTGCTACTTAGTCCCCAGGTCCCTTGGCCCTGGAGGAAATGTCGGACACCCTTAGAAAGCAGCGTGGCTGTCCACGGCCCTGCCTCTGCTACCTCCTGGCTATGTGACCTGTGTGATTTCTTTAACCTCTGCCTCTCAGTTTGCTCACCTGCAAAACAGGAATGATCCAGGATCCATCCACAGAGTTAAGAGGATCTTAGAATCGTTTGGCTAAACATAAGCATTCAGTATCACTTATTGTGAGTAAAGATAATCATCATAAACTTTCCCTTTGTAAAATTTGATATTAGAGTATATATAGCATGCTTAGAATTCGTCACATCTAACTAGAAAACCGCTGGCTGGCAGGACTGCACTGAAGCTTGGCTCTTCCTGGTGGCGGGTCGGTAGCTGCGGTCCCTCAGTGCGCTGTGTGTCCTGGAATTCAGGCTGTTCCGTTTGCCAGCCCTTGAGAATGGGCCAGGCCTAGGTAACAGGTACGGTGAGCAGAAGTGACACAGTGCGAGTGTTGAGTGTAGACTCCGAGAATCCTCACAGCTTTTTCTTCCCTGGAAACCCTTGGTCGTGGGGGTGCACATTGTCATCTTAGAAGCTCAGCACCCCGAGACCTCCGCACTATGGGAAGGCCCAAGCCACCCGTGCTGCATAGTAAGACCCTTTTCAAAACCAGAAACAGTTATTTTCACTATAGCTTCAACATGAAAAGTAATTACTAGATTTCAGGGATGTTTTTAAGTTGTATTTTGGTAATACATAATTTACAAATTAAATTTAGCGGTCTTTAGCCATCCTGAAAGAGTATAAATTCACTGATTAGGGTATATACATGTAAAGCAATACAGAGCCCAGGAATCACTTATTTGTAGAAAAGTTCTATACAGCTTATCACGCAGAATCTTTTTTTCCCTAACATGTATCTGCAGAATTTTTCTTGACAGTGACAGGAAAATGGCATGCTGGAGTGCTCGCTTCACTGGCCAGTCTTGCTCTAGGAAAAGCTACACCTTCCCCTCATGGGGACAGCATATCCCTCGGCCTTAGCTGTCTCTGCCCTCGTTCCCGCCTCCCTCTTTTTAACCTGAGACAAGCGGCCAGGTGGTGCTTTACAGAGTCATACAGGAAATTCAGCAGATTTAGATGGGAGGATGTGATGCAAACCAGCCTAGTGCCTCACTGTGAAAGTAGCTTCCGAGTTAGTCCACGCGCCAGGTATAGAGGCGGTACAGACCTAACAGCACGGCTCTCCTGTCTATATAACATGCTATGAGGTCAGGCGCTGGCTAAGGTATTTGATAGGTGTTCTGAAATCATTTCATCAAATTGTGGTTTTGAATGTTGTTGGCTTTATTAGTAAAAAATTTTTGGACACGGATACTAGTTGGATGGAAGTAATTAGGGAAATAGTGTATTCTTGTGATAATTGTTTATCTTTAAGATGCCTGTATTTTTAAAGATCAGTCTGTGTTTTGAAGAAGTAAAAAGTTTTTGGATTGTGATGAAGTGGGGCGGGGGGACACCCCAGGAAATTCACTTTCTACTGTCATAAGCAATATGTATTTCAGGAATTGGTAATTTTTCTTTATGTTTTTCATAGTTAAAGTATGTGAGAAATCATAAGTATTATGTAGAACTTACCTTAAATGCTTGTTATGTTGGTCTTTAAACTATTCAAAAGTTTTCTGTTGATGTAAGCCGAACTTGTATTTATGTTCTGTAAACTCATATGCAGTAGGAATCTTTGAAAATCTATTTTGGAAATGAAGGAGATAGTACAGAGTTTTCTAGGAGGATTTGTTTATTCTGTCTTGAATTGCATGGAGATGATATGTGGAATTTTGACTTCATTCGAGGGCATCTTGTTCTGGTTATAAATTGCTGTATAAGAAGCCACACAAAACATAGCAGCATAAAACAGCTATCTATTTTTGTCACTTACGAGTTAGGGCTTTGTTGAATGCTCCTCACTTGAGGTCGCTGTCCCCTGCACCTAGGGCAGCTGACGTCTGGGGCTGAGGGCCTCACATGCATGGCTCTCCCACCTGGGGCTTGAACCACTGGTGCTACAAATGGATCTGATCAGCTTTAAAATTACAATCAACCAATTTATTTCATTAGGTTAAAAGAATCATCCATGTGCTGTATTTAACACTATAATGGGAATAATTTTACAAAACCAAAATTCTGTTAAAACTGAAAAATGAGTAGGTTATAGTATACAAAAATGTACTCAAAAAGTATATATTACTTACAAAAATCCCAAATAAAAATAAGAATGACTAGCAACAACAAAGGAATAATAATTTTTTAAAAATTTACCACTCAGGTTGGTAATAATCTAGCCACAAAACAGCAACTGTTTTTGTTTTAGTGTGTTATATTAAGGAAAACATTAAAAAGGTATAAAATATTGTAATACAGCTAATTTGTGGTACAGCAGTTGTAAATGCATATTATAGACACCAGCAATGGAGTACTTGTAAAATTCCATATTAAAATCTAGAGAATTAATTATCAAAAACTAGTAACCCATGCAAAAAATGCCATGGGCACAAATTACTTGAAAAAACATTCACTTTATAGAAATTTATTTAGAATCCACAAGAAGCACATACAAGCTATATAGAGAATGTTATTAAAAAGTATCTGAAAGAAGTGTGCACTGCTGTGGCTGCCAAAAAAGTCAAACCCACTATGTTTTGCACAAATAGCCACCTTTATGTATAAAAAGTTTTAAAGAAATTTATGAATATAAATTTATTTCAATTGAATGACATAAATTTATTGATTATTATAATTTTGAATTGGCATTATTAATACTAATACTTTTATTTGGGCAGTAATTATTCAGATTCAAGAAACTATACTTTTTATTAATTTTATTAGTAAAAAGTCTGATAAAAGATTAGATCTTTTTGTATCACTAGTGGTATAAGCCACCAGATAGGACCGTCATGCATGGAGCAGATCAAATAGAGATGGAAGTCAGATATTGTCAATTTATAATGTTGTTCAATGCATCATATACTTCATTTCCCAGTTCTTCTTCAAGGTCCTTTTCTAAACATTCTGTGTGGCATATACATTTTCCCTTCAATCTAGAGATTCTAGAGTTTTTCCTTTACATATACTAACCCAAACTATAAAGAGAACGTAATAGAAAAATCTTTTTAAATATTAGATGTCAACATCCTCCTTTGCTGTATATAAAAGACATTTATTATTAGTCCTCTAAAAATACTTCTGTCTTAGAAAAATACATATATTAAATAGATCATCTGTGCAGTTAAGTGTGTTTAAACATCATATGGCTAAATACCTCACCCATTTACTAGTGTGCAGTTAACTAGTAAAGCTTGTAAATATTTAAATCTCCTAAGTCTGCAGTAGAAACAGCAACAGCTCTTAGCTGGAGGCTTTCAGAGGGTTAGCTCTCTGTCATCTCCACGCCACTTGGAGTACAGCTTTGGAAACTCGCTGTAAATCACATGAATAGTAGTGGTACAGTTGGCAAGAAAAATGCTTAGTTACTCAGTAATGAAGGAAACAGTCATGTGGCACAATTGTCTGTTTAAAAAATAATTACTTTTATTTGTTTTTTGGTACTGGGGATCAAACTCACAACCTCGCGCTTGCCAGGTAGGCGCTGATGCTGCTGAGCTAAATCCCCAGCCCAAAGTGCTTTCAATATTCCGGCTGTACTGATTTTTTTTTACCACAAGTGGTCCTTGAATCCTGTCCGGAACATCGGCCGTGTTACGTGCTTCTGAGACTGTTACACCGCTGTTTCCCCACTATTTCCAGGACATTGTATCAGCCACATTTTCAGCCTAGGAGAGCTAAACCTTTATTGTGTTGAACTAGCTTTTTAAAAATGTGACTTTTAATCCCACTGGAACACAAAAAACACCAGCATCAAGAAACCCAAGAGGAGTGGAAAGGCCAGGAGAAGAAGTCACGCAAAATGGCAGTGACACAGAAATCCCCAGAGGGCTCGCCAGTTAAGAGCAAATAAAGCCAGTCCCTGCCCCTGCGACCTGAATTCCCTGTCCTGTCCAGTCAGTGTCAGCCTTTTGGGATCGTAATTAAACATAATTGTTCTTTATGGCAGTAAGGAAGTTGGAGAAGCCCTGACATAGAATGGCTTTGACAGCACGTAAAGGTTGTCACCCTGTGGCTCTAAATATGTATGCGCAGATGTTCCCAGGTCTGCTACGGCACGTTTCAGGTATTCGTCAATTGAGTACCTGCCTCACGGTAAGCACAAGCGTATCCCTTGTCTTTCAGAGTTCACAGTCTCTTGAGAGAGTGAGTCAGTAGAAAAATCACGATTCGTTGTGTATTTAGCATAACTCCTCCCTTAATGCCTGATGTATTTCAATAAAAAGTGATTGTGTGCTTATGCGATTATACCTTATTCTGTAATGGTTTAAAGTTACAAGAGGACAAAAGTATCCTTCCAGTGACAGCCAGTGATCTTTCGTGCTGAAAGAGACCCCCAGTTACTGTACGGTGACACCTGTTTGTACAAGGCTTGAGATTTTTGGTTTGTCCCTTTCGGTATCTTTTGAACAAAATGAACAGCCCAATATTACCTCAGGGTTTTTTTCTCTGAATAAATTATTGTTTGCCCTCTTGGATTAGGTTTATTAATAAATATCAATCAAATTGATCTAGGCAAGAAATTTTAATTTTAAAAGTGTATACTTCTGATCATTTTCTTTATTAGCACATGTCTGTAGTGCATTTTTATATTCCTTGTGGGTAGTTGGTACACGGATATAACACATCTTAGTCCTTTTTATCTCCTTTCCCTTTTGTCCGCTCACCTCCCTCCATGCATCTCTTGATCCTCTTCCCTTTTTTTGGGGGGGGGGCACTGTATATGAAATGTTGATTTTTTAATAGCAATTTTGACAATGATTTTAATAGCAATTTTGTGTTTTGATCACTAGATGGCGCTAAACTCACATACGTAGTAAACAACTTTCTTAAGGATTATTTTCTGAATACAAAAAGTCTTCAGCCTTGCACACTGTAAATCTTTTTATTATCCACCCTACAAAGTTTCTTCTGCTACACAAACTCTGTTTTCTCAGCGAAATAATCTCACATGTAACTGATAGTTATAACTAAGAGATGAAACCTCAGGAATTGCTCTGACTGTCACCTCTTCAGCAAACTGGTCTGTTTTTAGCCATCACATTATCTTTTTCTTAAGTTGGCCTTTCCTTAATACTTTGTCTTCCCTAAAAAACAAAAAAATTTTAATTTTTGTATAGGCCATGGCATAGCTTTTTAGGATACTCACAAATCCTAGAAAGTTACTCACAGATGTCTCTGTAGAACAAATACAAGGAGAACCCAGACTCTGGTTTTGCCGTTTGTTTCCTGAGGGCCAAATGTTATTCTCGTGTTCTCTCTGCTGTTGTTTTTGTCTGTTGGTGATATTACCTCCTAATCAAGATGCCGTAGGCTACAAATAATGGGTGTTCTTAATGTTAAAGCCACTAATGGATGATTTTACATGAGCAGAAGTCGCTAGAGGTGGGTGGTAGGCACCGAACTTCCAAGGATGATTACTTGAGGGGCTTAATCAGAGACCTGGGGATGTCACCAGAAACCCAGCGCCTTTCATATTTCTACTCTGACCTCTCAAGCATGGCAGACGTGCGCTCTGTGTCGTACAGAGCTGCCGCGTCGCTGGGTAGGACTTGTTATCGGGGCAGGTCCAGTGGTGGAAGAGGAACATCTCGCCCTGCATCAGCGGTCCATATGCTGCATGTCTCACGAGCGGCGTGCAGTGAGGGCAGGGCCTCCCTCTGCGCTCCTCAGCCAGGGCCAGGGCCCTGCGCCTTCCTGCCTGTTCACCGGCAGGGGAGAGAATTACGCTTCTGGGTGCAGAAGAACTGAGACCTGGCTCCTCCCCAGGGCACCTGAGGGCAGGGGAACCATACACAGATCAGCACCCTCTTCACATACAGGAAGAGAGGGAGGTAGGCAACAGTATTTGCTGTCATTTCTGGTTTTGTTTGTTTTTATTTCACTTAGAAACTCTGCCATCCTGACATTATTGAAATATAACTTCATTTCTGTTCCAGGGCATCACACTGGACAGAGTTGCAGATAGAGCTCTTATCTAGTACTGCAGAGGCTGCCGTTGAGTTTAAGCTCTTTAACCTATTATTTTGTTAAGTGTGTTCTCCTGGCAGCTTAGACAGTAAGGCCTTGGATTCTCTGTCTGTGCTTATTGGTGCAGTCTAACATTGCAACTGTTAGAGCAGTTAGAGAACAGTGGTTTAGAAATGTTATATGGCTCTAGCAGCATTTCAGCCCAATCTGTAGTTTTCTTTTGCATATGCACAGCTTTCCTTTTGCCCACACTTCTGGAGATGGTGCCACCTTGGAGCTCAGTCTAAATCTGTAAACTGACTAGAGAGACGCAGTGGGCCGAGCCAGTAGTCTGAATTTAATGATTGAAGTCTGACATTCCCTGTCAGCTGTCGTGCTTTCCAGCCTTCTCTGGCTTGACTGTCCCTGGTTTTTCCATTTGCCGTCTCAGCCCCTCTCCAGGGCTGTAGACTGGCTCTGTGGCATGTGTCCGTGCCTCCGAGGAAACAGATTGGCTGCTTTGTGCTGAAGGTGTATTCCTGGTGCACTGTCTGCATATCTGGTTCATATCTCTGTTCGCAATTATTTGCTGAATGGTTGAGCAGATATTACTCAATTTGTATCTCAAATACAGTTAGATTTGAAATGTTGATGATACTGTGTTATTATCTGTTTTAATAGTTTATTAGTTTTCATCACATAGTCAATCAATATATCAACCATCATTATTTTTAATTTTTAAAAAGTACTTTTTAAAAAGCAATTAGCTTTGCCTCGCTGGTATTGTTTGGACCTGGTCCTCATCCCATAGCTTTCAAAGAGACAAATTTGTTTGAGAAAAATTGAGTCAAATAAACATTTAAAAAGACACCCTGCATACTTTTTTTTTTTTTCAGAAAACTGTGGACTGTATTTTCCAGAAATAAAAAGAGATCCAGGAAAATATTTATACAGTTGTCCGGAATCCGTGAGAAAGTGGCTTCGGCAGCTTAAGGACGCGGGGAAGATCCTGTTGCTAATCACCAGTTCTCACAGTGATTACTGCAGATTGCTCTGTGAATATGCCCTGGGGTAAGTGGTGCGTCAGACCCTCTGCATTGTCCCGTGAGACGCTGATACCATGTTAGATAGTGATGCTTTCTTAAAAGTGTCCTACAGGAACCACAGCGGTACTTTAAATAATGCCAGATGACAAGTGTTTTTTCTTTTCCCTCATAACAAAACTTAACACCTGCTGACAGCACCCCACTCGGCCACCTCACCCTGGCGCCCACCTGCCTGCCAAGCACGTTTAGGCAGAGCAGGGTTACGGGCTGCTGTGCCTGTAGCTCAGAGACGGTTGAGTTGCTGCAAAGTTCTTACTCTTCCGTAAACTCTGTTTCCGGTTTGGGATGCTTACTGGGGAATGCTGAGCTCTGGAACACGCTTCCTGGCTAGTTCCTGGATTAGAGGTCCTTCCCCATACTTCAGTGTGGAGCCTGTATTTCCCAGTCCACACCACCAGCGATGGAAGCGACCTGCATGAAGATCAAGGCAGGAGAAGTGGAGGAGCCTGGCAGGTGGGACAGATGTGAGCTTATGCCCTGCTCTGCAGTTTACTGCGTGACCTGGGGCAAGATTGAGAGCCTTTTTTAAGATTTGAACTTGTCACCCTGAAAACAGAACAGTAACACCCACAGGAGTGAGGGAACGTTTAAATAGTACAGGCTAAATGTCAGGCAGATAGTTGTGAATGCTGATCGTGGAGATGGTACCATGGTCAGAGCAGACCAGGCCGGCTCTCGGGCTCCCTGCACGCCTCAGACAAAGCGTCGCTGTGGGGAGGAGGCAGAATCAGCCTCTCAGCTGAGTTCCGCCAACATGTTTAGCCTGAGCATTTCTTGACATGTGGCTTTAGTTTGTGTGGGACACACTTACCTGTAGGCGGATTTCTTCTTTCCGCAGAATACATCGGCCTGAGTTCCATACGGGGAATCAAGGCTGAGTTCCTGGGTGCCTTGGAGGCGCCTCTCACAGAGATGCCTGCTGCTTTGGTGAATAGCAGTGGCGAACATTTTAGAAACGAAGGCCCAAACTACAGCCCAGAAGCCACTTAGTTGTCGCAGAATGCCCACGCTGCAATTAAACCTGAATGCTGAGGTTGTAGCTTAGAAAAAACAACTCATACAATAGCAGCGTTTGTCTTAAAAGAACGACACATGTGCCACAGTTCTCCCGCACTCCACGTGGAGAACCCGGGAGTTGTCATTCGCTTTTCATTCACAGAGATGATCAAAGTGTTTTTCCCACTGTAATTTCTACTCATTGAATTTTTGATTTGTAAAAATATTCCGGAACAATGGGTGACTTACTTTCCCAGGGTGATGATTGAGTCTTTCAGGAAGAAGGACCACACTCCCTTTGCCCCAGGTAGTTCTTAATATAATGCCAGATATGGATTAAATATCACAAGGGTTTGGTTTGGTTTGGTTTGGTTTGGTTTGGTTTGGTTTGGTTTGGTTTGGTTTGGTTTGTTTGAGACAGGTTCTCACCATGTGGTTTAGGCTGGCCCTAAACTCACTACCATAAGTAATCGGGGCTGGCCTCGAACCTGCAGCGCTCCTCCTGCCTTAGTCTCCCAGGTGCTGGGATTACAGATGTGCATCACCACAGCCAGCAAAAATCACTAGTTGTTGTCATGTAAAGATTACATTATAAGACTAGACTGGTTTTCTGATAAGGTATTTTCTTCTAGTCCAGGCGCTCTCCAACAGATGTCGCCCAACCCCAGTGCTGCTTCCTGTGGTCACCGTGCTGCCTTTGTCGTGTCTGTCTGTCCTGCTTTGCTTCTCTTTTCCATCTCTGTTACGCTTATGCTTCAGGGGCTTGTCGGGAACACCAGTGCTCAACCACCCCCGAGCCCCAGGGCAGAGCGCACTTGCCTGCGTGAGCAGAGCGCGCAGCGCCTCACACTGCAGACGAGCAGTGATGCTGTGTGTCACAGGCGAAGGCACAGTCGCCTTTTCCTGGGAGCTTCTTGGTTCCAGAGAGTAAATGTGTGAAAAATGTTATTGCCCTCAGGAAAGACTTCGTGGACCTTTTTGACATCGTGATTACAAACGCACTGAAGCCTGGCTTCTTCTCCCACTCGCCAAGGCAGAGGCCTTTCCACACGCTCAGTAAGTGACGCTTTCTCCCTTCTGGAGCCTGCTGGCCTCAGCTAGTGTGGCGCGGTGTCCACGCAGCCCGTGTCTGCTTCCCTGCTCGCACTAGACTTTATCATCTATGTACATACCGGTCTGCCCCTCCCTTTAAGAACCGAATGAAAGACAGGGACTTTGCCTGAATTCTCAAAGCCTAAATAAATGCCACCATAGATACTTGAGGGAATGAATTAATCGTAGTAAGTCAGATTGGGTTATTTCCTAGGACAGAATGGTCTCCGGAATCCATGCAGTTCATAACCAAATAATAACAACAACAGTTTAAAAAGACAGCTCTCTCTTGGGAACCAGGCAGGACCATCCGGGAAGAATGGTTGGAGTTTCACAGGGGTGGAGGGGCTGATGGAGGGAGAGAGGACAGGAGAAGAGCGAAGGTACTTTCCAGATGAAAGAGACTAAAGAAGCAGAGTGAAGACACGTGAGAGGCGCTCCCGGAAGCTTCCTGAATAAATGTGAAAAAGTAGACCTCTGTCAGGAGTAGAGCGGTTACAGGGCTGGAGGGTGAAAGGCGTGTTTACTTTTACCTGTCCTTTCATTTGTTTAAGTTAATGTTAAATAAGCTGTGCGGCAAATTAACGTTTGAGGGTCCTCAGAAGTTTTGTTAGAAGAGGAATATCTGAAATAAGCTAAGGAATTTTTGGAAGTTGAAACACATTTAAAAGTCATAAATACATATGTTTAAGTGGGTCTTTTTGTTTTGTTTTTTGTTTGGGTTTTTTTGGTACTAGGGATCGAACTCACAACTGTGCACTTGCCAGGCGGGTGCTTATGCCACTGAGCTAAATCCCAGCCCTATCTAAGATTATTAACAAAATCTAAAATGTAGCGATTTAGCTTTGTTTGAAATACAATAATATAATACAACAATAATTAAGAATATATCTAAAGTATGCATTCTGCTTGTAAGCATTCACTGGAGTGAACGTTTTACAGTTTCCCTTACCCTTGACTCAGATGCCTGGCACTGCCTCGGCCCAGGGGAATCACGGATAGTGCACACTTCTCCTTTCCTTGTCGTGGCCACATGCCACACTGTTGTGGACTGAAAGTTTAAATTCTTCAAAGAAGCTTTCATGTCAGTCGCATACATGCATCCATTGCTTTCGTTTAACAGGATAGTGCCGTAGGATTTGCTTTCCGATTCTAGCTGTGCAGAAGTCTGATTCAGTGCTGGGCAGCCGAGTATCGGTACCCAGCTCAATCACGGGCTCATGAGCAGTGAGGTCCAAGGTAGATCCGAGGTGATAGTGTCAGGCACCAAGCAGTCTCTGTGCAGACACACCAAGGCGTGCCGGCAGGCATCAGGGCTGACTGCAGACCCTTCCATGTGTAAAGCTAGTGCACTGGCTGCAGCGGTGCTAAGCGGGGAGGCCTTTCTGCGCACGTCAGCTGAGGTGGGCGCCGAGGGGCAGCTGACCAGAATGGAGAAGTGTCGCTCGCCTGAGGGACAAGAGAGTGCAGAGGCCTCGGGAGCGTGCTTTGTGGTGTTCGGTGAGAGAGGACGCAGCCATTCTGGCACAGGAGCATGAGGAGCAGGAGGCGACAAGCTGTGGAAAGAGCTTTGGATTTCATGCCGTGAGTGGTCTTGTATCTGTCAGTTATTTAAGACAGCAGGGTAATAAAGAGACTGCTTTGAGTGCTACTGCTGGCTGCGGCATTAGTTGGACTCAGGGAAAGCTGGAGAGAAACAGGCCCCGTCACTTGCAGGGTCCTATGGAGGGAGAGGCTGTGCTGGTTCGCCCTGGGCCGGCAGGACCCAGCTAGAGGGAAGCAGATGCCGGAAGCACCCTGGGCAGGTAGTGCTTTAGAACCAGGTGAAAGCACAGAGGAAACCTAAGCGCCTGCCAGCGGCTGATTTTCCCTTTTCCTGAAAGAGCCAGAGGCCTGTTCACAGTCATGAGGAAGAGTAAAAGGGAAAAGGTTGCACAGCATCGGGTGAGAATCACTGAGAACTCACGTTTCAGTACACTTGAGATCCCTAGGCATTAGGTAACGGGGTTATCAATGAGAGGGCTTTATAGATAGACCTGGGGTCCAAGGGCAGTGGTTTGGGGTCAGCAGATGAATTTTTGAGCTGATGGGCTCACAGACGACTAAAGTGATGGGCCAGAGATCAAATAGAGGTTATGGAGGGTAAGAGGCTCAGCGCGAGTCTCAGCCCATGCTAACAGTGGGGCGTTAATCACAGAGAAGACCGAATGCAGTGCCACTGGGTCTCTTGTAGTCAGGGAGCAGGAGGGTCAGAGACTGGAGAGGAGAAGAGAGAGTGGTCAGACAAACAGAAGCGGCCAGCAGGCCTTAGATGAACAAGAAACCCCTCCCGGTGGGCGGCAAGGAGGACCCTGCTTCTCTGAGCAGGTCGTCACACGGGGCCAAGGGTGGTGTCTGACGAATTTTTCTTTTTTTTTAATCGGTACCGGGGATCAAACTCACGACCACACACTTGTAGCTCAGGTGCTTATGCTGCTGAGCTAAATCTCCAGCCCAATAAGATCAATTTTAATTTTTTTTTTTTTTTTTTTTTTTGTACCGGGAATCAAACTCACAACCTCGCACTTGCCAGGCAAGTGCTTACACCACTGAGCTAAGTCCCCGGCTGTCTGGAGAATTTGTGGGAGTCATGGAACCTGCAAAGGTAGACAACTCTGTCTAGAATCTTAGCTGTGAAAGCAGAGCTGAGGTTTTAGCTGGAAGACAGGGTAGGACCAGGGCTCCTTTTATTAAGATTGAAGTTCCTAGAATATACCTTTATGCTGATGAGAATGACCCAGGTCACTGGTTTTTCAGCGATGGCAGTTTTGCCCCTCAGTACAAATTGGACTTTGGACTGGCAGCTTGGAAGCAGGCACTGCTGGTGTGGGACAAGCAGTGGCCTGGTGTGCTGCTGACCGTCCTGTACCCCAGGGGAGAGTACCCCACAGAGACAATGAGTTACCTGACCCCAGACCTCAGTAGTGACCACTAGAACCCCTATCTAGAAAAAAGCAAAGTGTTGATTTTTAATATATATATATATATATATATATATATATATATATATATACACACATATGTGTTTATATATGTATATTTATATGTATATAGGTTTATATATGTGTGTATATATGGTTTTATGTTTATATAAAAACATAGGTGTATGTTTCTATATGTGTGTATATATACACCTATGTTTTTATATATGTGTGTATATGTAAACATATATGTTTCAATTTTATACTGAAATCCTTCATGTTAAGAAATAATTTGTTACCTGGGGACAATATTCTTTTAATTAAACCAGAAAAAAATTAAGCATATTGCTTTTTTACAAACATACATAAATATATAAATACTCAGTAAATGAGAATTTTTATTTTTTTGCAATATTTTCATGTTTTGCTCCCCACAAAAATCTGTGTTTGTATTTATGGCATTTCATAGAGCTTTGATTAAAATCGCATATAAACTCACCTAGTAATGAACAACAGTGCACGTAAAATACAGACCAAATTTCTGCCATTGGAGGTCATTCATGCATTAGCTGATGCTGACAAGCTACTGCAGCTTGGATAGTGTTTCTGTCCCATCAAAGCAGCCTGAGCTAGCCGGAGGGACTACACTACTTAGGCAGCAGGACTTACGAAGCGCCCCTCTCACGCTTCCCTCTCCTCTGACTGTACCAGATTTGGATTTTGAGGGCTTTTGTAATAATTATGATTCCACAAGTCACATTTTCAATTATTTAACCAAATGACTTGTCTTTTATTGGACTTGTAGTTTGAAAATGTTATAAATTTGCTTTAAAATATAAACAAATACTGATACTACATATACCATTTTTAAAATTATTTTGCATGTCAGGTTCTAGAACAACTTGCTTCAGTCACTGTTTTAAATTGTTTGTTCTAACTGTAATTTTTATGTATTCATTGACAAGTAAAAACTGCACATACTTTTGGTGTCCAGTAGGCTTCTTCAGTGGATGGTGTACACTGTAGACTAGCTAAGCTAAGTTATACTTACTGCCCTATGGTTCATTTCTTTGTGATTAAAAACTTAAAATTTCTACTTTCACCACTTTCAAAAATAATACAATTTTATTAACTGGAGTCACTGTGATATACAGTAGATCTTTTGAAATTACTCCTTTTGTCTAACCGAAATTTGGGGGGGTGTCCAGAAATTTTGGGGTTTTTTTTTTTTTTGATCCCTCCATCTCTCCAGCCTCTGGCAAGCATTTTGCTGCATCTATGAGTTCAGCTTGTTCATGTTGTGCATATAAATGAAATCGTGTTTTATTTTTCTTTCTGTGCTTGACTTATTAACATTGTACGCTCCAGGTTCATCCATGTTGTCTCAGATAGTAAGATTTCTTTTTTTTATTTTATTTTTAAGGCAGAGTAGTACTTCATTGTGTATACACTCAGCCCACTCTATGTGCAGATTTACCCAACCACTGGTAAAATACTTGAACCAGAGTTGCATCCAGATTGCACAGGTACAGACCTTTCTGTTGTCATTCCTGAACAGGAGTAAAACAGCTATTTACATGGCATTTTGATTTTATTAGATGTCATAAGAAAGCTCAAGATGGTTCAGAATAGATGGGAAGATGCTCATAGATTATTACATACAAATGTCATGCCTTTTCCTCCCTCCTGTATCCCCAAGTGGATACTAAGACATGGCTGGAACACATTTTCTTTGCTCTTTGATCCATCGAGAGACAGTGAATTGGCTTGCGGATCTGGACTGTCGGAGGTACTGCTGTAATGGGCCTTGAAGTGCAGGTGTGTCTTCAGTGTACTGAGCCCTGGCTTTTGAGTTGCTGACCCACTTGCCAGGCCTAGCGAATAATGCCAGTGACATTAAAAACTTGCTGAGTGAAAGCAGCAGAATATGTTAGTATACGAGTTAAACACTCATTCATTAATGTAAATGTTTTTGTCTTTGCCTGCTTATCAGTTCACTTGACTATGTTAACATTTGCTAGGGCCACAGGTTTTCAGTCAGAGGCATTGAGTGCAGCCCTGTGTGTCTGCGTCTGCCTCCCCAGAGACAGACCCTAGCAATCAAGTTATGTCTTAGTGCGTATGTTTAAGTGAAGATTGTCATTTTGGAAAAAAATAAACTTCCAAATGTAATGGGTACAGTCGACTTAGGTAAGTAAGCATATTGAAACCAAAGCAAAAGACTGAAAGACTTAAAAAGCAATTAAATGCATCAGAAAGCCACCAAACCAAGCTATTAAACAATAAGAATCTCATTTTCTATTCAATTTTCCCACCTTACTGCTAGGCTGTTTTCCAGAGTGTATAATTTTCCTTTGATAGCCCCCAAACAAGTAAACATTTAGTAGGTATTTTACTTAATAATTACCTCAATGCTTATGCAAAAAAAAAAAATGTGCTAAAAATGTACAAGTAATTCTGGTTCGGAATGTGGGAAGAGTTGTATAAAAGTGAATAGGAACTATTCAGTCAGTCCACGTATATATACAAAGGAATCCTGGAAACAAAGAATAATGTGTTTGTTTTTCACCATAGTTCACTGGTGAGTATTCTCTAGCAAGGGAGAGATCACCACCACCAGAGTATAAGGATCTGAAGGGTATCTTGTTCGGAGCTGTAGCCCAATGCCTGAAACAGTTCATGAGATAAAGTAGAGAGAAGGGTAAGGTACGAAAAGAAAGTAAATGACTTGCTTTTCCAGCTCAGATCTGTCTTCTCCCCCCAGGCTGTGTGGATCGTGTTCTGTTCATAATGTTTCCAGGGTAAGAACGGGAGGTCTGTAACGATCTCCATGTCTATCAGCAGAGGACTATTTAGTAAATCATGGAACTTGCATGTGTTAGAGTTCATTTATTAGAAAGAGGCAGATCACAGTGTACTATGTATAAAATTATGTTTAAAATCACAGGTTACAGGACTTTGTGTTTGCACTCAGACCGGGACTCACGTGTATTCCATTAGTCTGCCAAGAAAACCTTGCAAAATACTGCAGACTGCAAGACTGGACAGCATTCTGCTTTCCCACAGTTTGGAGGCCCAGAGTCTGAGACCAAGGCGTTAGCTAGCAGCACTGCTTTCTTCTGAGGCCTCTGTAGCTCACAGATGGCCATGTCTCCCATAGTCTCGCTGTGTGGACCTAGTTTCTTCTTTCTGTGAGGTTATCAGACTGTATTAGGGCCACACTAACAGTGTCATTTTTAACCTAATAACCTCTTTAAAGGCCCTGCATCCAGTTACATTTACATCCTGAGATCCTGGGACCTAGAATTTGGGGGACACACAGCAGCTCAGCCAATGCAGCATGCATGCTCGTGCCCAAACTCACCTGGCCACATGCTGTAAATGTGCGCAGGTTGTTGTGTGTCAGTGATGCCTCAGCAAATAGAGTCTTTAAAGCAAAAGAAAAGGGGCCGGGGATTTAGCTCAGTGGCATATAAGCGCCTGCCTGGCAAGTGTAAGGTCATGAGTTCGATCCCTGGTACCACAAAAAAAAAAAAAAAGAAAAGAAAAGAATGTGTGTTCATATTTGCTTTTATATGCATGAAAGAATGGGTGACTGTTATAGAATAAGTGAGTACAACAACACTTGTGTTATAGTGGTGTTTTTAAAATACATATTTTTGTGATTTTTGAGTAACACATTCACATATTTTTAAGTTACGATTTCGAGCTCTGTTAAGTTGCACGACCGTTTCCCAGAGCCCGCCTCTTCTGCATTTGGAAGCCCTTCCTTCCTGTTGCTGACTTGTGTTGATCTAAATAGATGCCTATAATCTGCACTGAGTTCTGGCACTATATAAAGATGTCACAGGAGTTGGCTGGGGCTCCCCTGAGCCTGCGTGTAGGAACTGTCAGTTGATGGTGCCCTCAGGGATGCCAGGTGAAAACTGTTCTCATCTCCAGTGACACCCTGTGCTACGTCCTGGTCCAGAATCCAGATCAGACTTGGTCTCTGGGCCATCATTTCACGCTGTCCCCAGCTTGAAGTGCTCTGAGGATTTGGCCTGGCTCTGGCAGCAAAAGTTAGGTGCTGGCCACGGGGCCACCGTCCTGAGAATGCAGGAGATTCATGTTTGGGGTGCCTGAGAAATGATAATCTATTAAGTCATCTGAAAAGAAGCACTGTCATATGTAAAGAAGCATTGTCTGAAATTATACTGCAGACTAGCCTAAAGGTACACTTTGTTTTGACTCCTTCATTTGTCTGGGTGTGAGTTTCGTTACCTATAAACTGAAAGGAAAGCAGCTGAGGCTTTGGTAAAAACGTGATAGACACATGTGCTTTGTCTGCGTTAATTTAAGTGCTGTAACTATCCCAGTTTACAATTAGGAAATCAGTCACCCTCTATGTGCACCTTTTTTCCTGTTGCATTATCCAACATTCTTAAAGTCATTAAAATCAGTGCCTCATTGTGCCCCTTGCAGTGCATATTTTTTAACATTATATGAAAACAGAAATGTATGTGTTTCCTACAGACCACGAAACGTGACCCCTGCCTCAATAGTATGTAACTACTGTAGTATTTCTAGGGATAAGAGCAAACAGTTTGGGATAGCCAACAAATTTACTGTGAGGTCAGAGAGTCCCCTTGCTACCCTCCTCCAGCCAAGCTAGAGCAAAGAGATCGAGGCCCCTAAGCTACCAAACTTAAGCCTGAATTTAATAGGGTTCTATAAAACAAAATCTATCTCTCCCACCCCAGATTTCGGAAAGACCATTGCCTAATGGTGCCCGTTAGGCTGTTTCCTTAGTAAGCCACTCTGCAGAAACAGGCAAACATCCGATCACTGAGTAAGTCACTTACCAACTTCGGGACCTTGGGTGGGAGAACGCCCCATGCCCACGAGGTGCTGGTCAGGAAGCCCACAGAATGCGAGCTCCTTCCCCGTTAGGCCTGCGGTCAGCAGTCTCTCCTGAGCACCGGCTCCCCGAGGAGCACTCACCCACCGGGTCAAAGCGTGTGACCGACACACTGTTTGCAGAGGAGGACGAGGAGCAGGAGGCGCTGCTGTCCCTGGATAAGCCTGGCTGGTACTCCCAAGGGAATGCTGCCCACCTGTACGAGCTGCTGAAGAAAATGACCGGGAAACCTCAGCCAAAGGTATTTCGGGGTCGAGACAGTCCTTCATGTCTACTTGTCATCACAGTTGGAAACGAAAACCTTAGCTGTCTGTGGGTTCAGCTTAGTTACCTGTGGTGGGGTCACCTGCCTCTCCTGTCTACCACGTCTCTCATTCTGCCTCTCCTCATCAAATAATTTGTCCTTTTGATGGTGTAGACTTGGTCTCTATCTGTGCCATGAGGGGCAAGGATTCCAAGCATAGGGCCACGGGCCAGAGTGTGAGAGGGGTCCGTGTTTGGGGTGCCTCGGGAATGGTAACCCCCAATTCCTCAAAAAAGAAAGTGTTTCCACATGTAAAACAAGCACATTTTCCTTTGACATCTTGGTCACATTGTCGGTGTTGTACACAGCGTGTATGTTTACAGCAGAATGTTCTCTTCTAAAAAATAGTTACCCAGTGCCACGGGCATGGGACAGACCGCTGAGTAAGGGTCCTGCTCTTCCAGTTCCCCCTTCACCACAGCCGTCCGAGGGCTCAGAGGCTCAGCGGGAGGCTTCAGCGGACAGAGCTCTTGATCTGGAGGTTCTGATTCTTACCCCGTCACCCATTCTCTCCTGTGTAAATTGGAGGCTCTAGACCAGTCATGGCAAACCTTTCAGAGCCTCCAGAGATAGAAACAGCCCGCCTGACACGCCTGCCGTAGGTTCACCACCACTGGGACCACGTCCATGGAGACTGGCTCAGAAAACCCGGGATGCTTCTAGGTTTCACATTTATGTAGACACATAGGTTCACTTCTTTAGGGTCATTCTGTCTCTTCTTCTGTCTTTCTTCCACCTGTAGCTACGTCGTGTAACTTCTAACAAAGCAGGTGCCTGGGGAGCCAGTTCAGTGGTCACCTCTGAAATTATCCAAGGAAGTTTAAGACATGTAAACTTAGGCCATTTCTGGTTATCATGCTTCTTGAGGGATTTTCTTCTGCCTTCCATAAAATAACCACCTCTCTCAGACAGAATGTGCTGTCCACCTTTCAGGTCGTTTACTTTGGTGACAGCATGCACTCCGACATTTTCCCGGCAAGTCATTACAGTAATTGGGAGACCGTGCTTATCCTGGAAGAACTCAGGGGTGAGGAGGGTGAGAAGGCTGAGGAGCTGGAGCCTCTGGAGAAGAGGGGGAAATACGAGGTGAGGGTCCTGTCCACTCTGTCCTTCTGTGCGAAAGCTGAAGTAGCCCTTATTATCCTGGACCGCATGAATGCCCTCCTGTCTCAGCAGTGCATTGTTAAAGCAGGATTTGTATTGACGGGGTGATCCCTAGCACATCTGCCAGGCCAGTTTGGTGCTATTATCCGCTGTATAGAAAATCTATCATGCATCTGTGCCTATATGTGAAGGCAAATGAGAATCCGTGTGTTTTTTTCCTCTACAAACACCATTTGACATGAACTTAGAACCACAGTGATCAAGCCAGCCTGCTTCAGTGTGTCAGTGAGGTCCGCCCTCTGCACAGCGCCCTTCCATGCAGGCAGGAACAGCACAGCACACTCCTGCTTCTCATGACAAGGGGACTCCTGCTCCCCACAGAGAAGCAAGACGCAGGCACCTGACCTTCAGCTGCTGCATCCCGAGAGCAGCTGTCCACACAGAGGGCGCTGCATGGGCCTGCAGTTTGTGACCGGTCAGAAAAAGACCAAGGGCACAGTACTAAAGGTGCCATCTTTTGGCCAGTTTAAAGTCTGAATGCAAAAGAACGTAACTCTATTTCTAGTTACTTCATTGGCCCTGTGTGAACTTTCCGAAATGTAATTAAAATCAAATTGGCCAGAGCCGGGGATTTAGCTCAGTGGCTTAAGTGCCTGCCTGGCAAGTGCAAGGTCATGAGTTCAGTCCCCGGTAGCAAAAAAAACTGGCCAGATTATTTCAAGATGGATGCTGTGAGCCACAAGACTTACAGGCACTGCCCTCTGGTGTGGACACAGTGTCACTGGGTTTGAGTTGTGAAAGTACTCTTCTGACCCCAGGGTGGCCAATGACTTCCTGAGTTACACCCCAGAAGACGGTAAGAAAAACGGATGTGCTCAGCTGATTGGCTTCGTGTTCCAGTACATCAGAAGTTCATGATACCTGCCATACTGCTGTCCCATGGGAAAGGAGTTTTACAATATCCGTTTAGATCAAACTTGATAAAATTGATGTGTTTATGTGTCAAAACCAGATGAATACTTGCACCCCAGTATGGTCCAGCCTAATAGAATTAGCAGTGGGCTGATACCCAGCATGTAAGAAATCAGATATTCGGTGAGAACTTAGGAAAAGGTACCGGGACAGTTGACTGAGGGAAAGTTTTCCTAGGAGGAAGGCACCAGGATTCGCTAGTAATACTTGCAGAGGTAAGATACCATCTTACAGCAACCTAACTGGGTAAACTGAGTCAAGATGTTTAACAGTAATTTAAAAAACAGTATAGGATACATTGCCATTAGCTAATTGAGAAAACATAAAGCGAAGCCAGTATTGTTCACCAGTGTTTCAGTCTGAAGCATCTGACAACTCTGTGTCCAGTGAAAACGATCTTTCTTCTTTATTTGGTGAACACCAACTTGGCCTTTCACTCAAAAGTCAATACTGTTTTGTTTAGGGTTTCGTATCTAGGGTGTGACCACCACCTGTGGGGATTCCTAGGTGAAGACAGGGTATGTGACAAGGACTGTGTTCAGCCCCACAAGAAGTGGACATACTTATCCCAGTACTCCCAGTGAACAGCTAAAAAATACAAGGTACTTAAAAAACACTAATAATTTGAAACCTTGTGTCTTGATTGGCTTTGTGTTCCAGTACATCTGTAGTAAGAAATAATTGTCTTCATTGCATTAGTTTAAAAAGTAGCAAATTAAGAAATTATACCAAGGCTGCTTCTCACTTTGTTATTTATCCAGGTCTCACACTGTAGTCTAGGCCGGCTTGGAACTCACGGTGTAGCCAAGCCTGACCTCCAACTCACGATCCTCCTGCCTCAGCCTCCTGAGTGCTGGGAATATAAGTGTCTATCCCCATTCCCAGCCCGAGTTGTCTCTTAACTACCCTCTAGATGTCACAGTAATAATTAAATTGGAGTTATTTTAATTATAGGAAAAGTATATTTTTAGATTGCTATGTTTAGGGTAGTTTTCAGATTATAACCAGGGACCGGGGATTTAGCTCAGTAGTTTAAAGCGCCTGCCTTGCAAGCGTGAGGTCGTGAGTTCCATCCCCAGTACCAAAAAAAAATATGGATTATAACCAAATGACTACTTAAAAACCCAGTTCTAGATTGAGATAAAGGATACTTCATAGTAAGGGAACAATATTTTCCTTCCAAAAATGTAAAGGTTCTTTTATTTTTATTTACAGAGTGGAAAAAAAAGACAAGGTTAATCAGTTTCCAGTATTAATCAGTTACTTTGTTCTCTTACTTTAGGGACCAAAGGCAAAGCCTCTAAATGCCTTATCTAAAAAGTGGGGCTCTTTCTTCGTTGACTCGGTTGCGGAACGGGAAGGCACAGAGGGCTCCTCGGTTTACACGTGGTCTTCTAACAAAATCAGCACCTACAGCACCATTTCAATCCCAAGCATCGAAGCCATTGCAGGTGAGCAGGGAAAAGCCACGGAGCTCGGCCTGGGGCTGGGCACTGTGGCCTTACCTGCTGGGGTCTGGGTCCCTGGGAGAGGGTCTTCCCATGACACGGAGTTCTGTTTCTTGGGAAACCTCTTGTAGATGTTTACGTGCGGCAGCCTGGGCGACTGAGATCAGCCCTTATTTTGGATGCTGCAGCCGAAAGCTGCATTTGTGTCTTTCCTCGTATCGTAATGTACATGTTCACCATGCAGAAGGATTACACTCAGCAAGGGGAGCTGGTACATCTAGGTAGCGTATTTCGCTTTACCCCTCCCCCACCCCCTTTAATTTTCCCTGCTCAGATTCACATATTTATAAGACCTTATCAAACCAAACAAGTTTCTTATTTCTGATTGTATTTGAGTCTTTCAGGACTGCTTTCATTGTGTCCCATATGTTCTGATATGTTGTTACTGACATTATTGTCTGATTGTAGAAACTGTCTAATGTCTTCTTTAATTTCATGCATGACCCATTAATTTTTCAAGAGGTTATTATTTAATTTCCTCCTGTTGGGGCTGGGGATTTAGCTCAGTGGCATAAGCGCCTACCTGGCAAGTGTGAGGTCATGAGTTTGATCCCCAGCACCAAAAAAAAAAAAAAAAAAAAAAGGAAAACTTAATTTCCTCCTGTTCGCCATTTCCGGGGTTTTGTTTGCTATTGATTTCTAGTTTCAGTGCACTATGGTCTCATAATACGCAAGGGATAATTTTGATTCTTGTGCATTTATTTAAGCATAGTTTGTTGGCTAATGTGTAGTATGTTTAGGAGAAAGTCCCATGTGCTGCTGAGAAGAATGTGTATTTGTTGTTGGACAGAATACTCTGTAGATTATTAAGTCCATTTATTTGAAGGTTTGGTTCAACTCTGATATTTCTTTGTTGATTTTTTTCTCGAGTTGATCTATTTGTGACAGTGGGGAAATGAAGTCTCCCATTACCATTGTATTGGTGTGTATCTGATTTTCCATGGCCATTAGTGCTTGTTCTATTGAGTGTGTGCCAGTATTTGGAGTGAATAAAACTGTTAACTCTTCTGCTGAACTGTTCTTTTAACCAATATGTAATGACCTGTGTCTCTTTTGATCAGTTTTGGCTTAAAATCTACTTTTTCTGAAATTAGGATGGAAATTCTTGCTTTTATGTGGTTTCCTTGTTCTTGGAGTACTGTCCTCTATTTTTTTTTATATTTTTAATCTGTGAATATTTTTGAAGTAAATAAGCTTCTTGTATACCATATATTGTTGGATTTTCTTGCTTAATCCATTCTACCATCTTGAGTCTGCTGACTGGAAATTGAAACCACTCCCATTGAGCATTACTACTGAGAGGTGCTGACCACTCCTCTTATTGCTGATTTCATGCTGTCCTTCTGTCTACCTGTTTGTCCTACCAGGTGTAATCATCCCTCTGACTTACAGACATTGTTGGTTTCATTCTCTTTCAAGGATGTTTTCTTGGGAATTTTTTGTAATGCTGGTTGGGTGGTCTTGAATTTCTTGAGGTGCTCCTTGTCATGGAAATACCCTAGTTCTCCATCATTTTAAAGCAAAGTTTTACAGGATACATAATTCAGTATTGTAAGTTGTTATCTTTTAGGGCTGGAACACTTCACTACAAGCTCTCCTGGCCTTCAAGGTTTGTGTGAAGAGGTTTGCTGTTCATCTAATGGGCTTGCCTTTGTGTGTGATTTGTTGCCTTTTTATAGCAGCTTTTAAGATTTTTGTCCCTGTGACAGATTTCTAGAATTTTGAGTATAATGTGCCATGGAAGGATTCTTTTTTGGTCAAGGCTGTGGTGTTCTATATGCCTACACGTTTCTTTCTTTCCCCCTATTTGGAAAGTTTTCTGCCATTATTTCTGTCAGCAGGTTATTTATGCTATTTGTGTTGTCTCCTGATTTTTCGCTTATTCCAATTAGTCTTTGCATAATCTAGCAGTTGTTGGTCCAGTTTGCATTTTCTCTTGTTTTCGAAGTATCTTTGAAGACATCATTGTCTTCTGATTCTTAAATTCTGCCCTCATATTAGTTCATCCTGCTGCCCATGCTTTCCCTGGATTTCTGAGCGAAACCTTTTCATGCACTCTTAATTTTTTGGTAAATTGATCATTCATGTTTTCTATCATTTTGTTTAGCTCATCTAGCTTTTTATCAGTTTCTTCCAAGAGCTCCTGCATCTTTTTGGTTATTACTTCCATTATCTGTTGAGTTATACATTCTTTAATCCCACTAAGAATCTCCTTGAGCTGTTCTCTAGCCTTCTGGGCTATGTGTTTGAGTGATTCAGGTGCATGGCTTATACCGTTCTGACCCTTGATGCCCCCTGGATTGGCTTCTGGGGAGTTGGGTTTTGTTGCCTTGTCTTCCCATGTCTGTATTGTTTTGTTTTGCTTTGTGCTAAGGTTGACCGATGTTCATAGTCTAAAGACTTTGTTGCTAGTGCAGAGATCACTTTAGTTGCTTTTCAGCTCTGTACTTTGGGCATGCATAATAACTATAATCCTTTGACACAGCTCCAAGATTCCACCATCTTGGTTACTTTGGGAGAGGATGATACAGTGTAGTTAGCCCAGCAACTACACAGAGAACAGGCTCTAGTATTGTTACTGTTACAAAGGCAATCTGAGTGTTGACCTGCGGAGAAAGTGACAGTGAAACAGCTACAGTGGTAAGACCCCTTACTAAATTAGATACCAATAGTGTAAAAACCAGTTATGTACCACCCTTAATTCTGGAGGAAAACACCAGCAATTATGATGTAAACCTTAAGGCAACCTAAGTACTGACTTACAGCAAATACGTAGTAATTGCAACAGGTTTCTTCTGGTAACAGTAGAAAAGAATTCAACCTGTCTTTGAGGCTGCTTTCTCTCCCTTGTGGGTGTCAGCTGTTCTCAGAGAGCCCACCCAAGTGGGTAAGCGGCATTTCAGGAACTGCCACAGCCTACAGGGATAAGAATGGGATGAAAGCTTGCACTTAAGGAGGGGTGGGCCTGGCAGCTTCCTGGTCCTGAGCGGAAACGCTGGGGGCTTCACCTAGAAGGACGAGCTGCCACAGAATGGGAGATGACCTTTCTGATGATCTTGCTCTGTAGGCCTCAGCTGTTGGTTCTCTTCAGCTCTCCAGTGATTTCATTGTGATATTTATATTGTTGCCCAGTTTCTTCTCCTTAACTGTAATCTCAGTGAGTCTCCATTTTGTTTTGAAATTCACCATATGTTTATCAGGTGCATGTTATTTGCCAGCTATTTGTTCAGGTTCTAGGGACACAAAGAGCCATGCCCTTCAGAGCTTACATACAGCAGAAACATAAAGGAGAAAACACAACTACTTCAGTTCACAAGTGCTTTTGTTTGCAAACTGCATCAGGCGATGAACACAACCGCAGGCATCTTCCCTGCACAAACACAAACATAACTATCATTTCCAGAATATTAGAATAAATTAAATTTCTTGAGCCAAGGTCCCACTGTGTTAAGATTTGCCTGCAGTCCAACTAAACAAATGTTCATCCTTTGTGGGGAAGGAATGAGTTAGTCACCTCGCTTATTTTCATGCTCAGGACATTTCCTCCAAAAGCAAAGCATTAATGTGAGCACTCCACTGTCAGAAGCGTTCAGTGCAGTGGGGCACTCCTGGCAATTTACCTCCAAGGAAGAAAGATGGCTAGAACAAAAGCGTTATGATGCTCATGGCTTTAGATGTGGCTCTTTGAATGTCATCTTGCTAATCTCTTTTTTTTTAAGCCCCCAAAGTTGTAAATGTCTATCTTGCTTTATGAGAATTTCACATACAAGAATATTCATTTTGTTTTATTTAACCAAATGTGGATTGCAGAGTGCATGTAATGCAGTGTGTAATGGTAGAGTGTTGTGATAAGCAGGAGTTTGGTTCTTTTCTCCCTTTCTCTTTGCTTCCAAAAGCACCCAACAACAACTATAGCAGAAATATGAACGCTTTCTTCTTGCTGAACTTACAGCCTGATGAATCCTTAGCCTGGGGATCCTTGTTTTAACAGAGAAGTTACTTTACTCCATTTGATTATTCCATTCCCAGATTTCTTTATACTAGGCCTTTTCATTTTTTCAAACCTGTGACACAGAATAGTTATTTTTTTCAAGTGAGACAATACTGAAAAAGCTGTATGCTCCCCTTTTGCCTCTTGTTAGACTTGGGCATCTCATTGACAATTACAAACCATTTTTAAAGCTGGGGATTTAGCTCAGCGGTGTAAGCTCCTGCCTAGCAAGTGCAAGATCCAGAGTTCAATCCCTGTTACTCAAAAAAAAGATGAACCCTTGACAAACCATTTTTACAGCTTTTTTTAATTACTTTCCTGTCACTGGGACAATACCCACACACACACACACACAATTTAAGAGTTTTATTTGATTCATCACGATTCAGTAGGTTTAGTCCAGGTAGGTGTTCCAAGGCAGAAAGCCGCCCTTCCCAAGACAACCAGAAACCAGGGGGTGAGGGGGAGCAGTGGGAATACCCGTGCCCTCAGGAACCCACTGTTCTGACCAAGCCCACCTTCTAATGCACGTTCAACAGTGAACTCACCGGTGGACTAATCCACTCGGAGTAAGGCCTGCCATGATCTAGTCACTTCCCAGAAGCCCCACCTCTGACTGCATGGCACTCTGGGGTGAGGAGCTGTTATAAAGTTTGTATTTAAGCATATATATATATAACAACAGTGTTTGGTTCTTAAACATTCGTGTAAGGTCACCTTTTTAACACAGGTATGAGTGCTTCCTTTAGGACATTAAAAGAAGGGGGGAGGGGAGTTGGCTCTTGTTCTGTATCGTTCTGTATCGTTTTGAAGGTTTATCAAATCCAAGAACTCAGATACATGATTTCTAGAAACTCAGTGTTACCAGTTTACTTCCCAATGCCTTTTTCAGTGCGTGGCTCCAAATATACTCCGGTCAGCAGAAAAGTGATGACCAAGGCCTTGCACTAATGCTGGCCTTTTCCATTCACAGTAACCCCAGCTTTCTCTGGCAGTGTTCTTTCTCATACAGATTAACTGCATAAGACTTGATGATTCTCAGTGGCTTCTATTATCAACTATAATTTATGCCAATGTCACTTTCAGAATGTCCAATACTACTGAATGATATTTGACGTGTAAAATTTGTGGCATAAAGATTATTGCCTTACTAGCTGCATGTGAAATGAACGTGACGTAAATCATTAGGTTTCACATGGAATACTTAGAGATGTTTCCCTGGAGAAATCCAAGTAAGGCTCAGATCCTGAAAAGCCCATTATGTGGATTTCATAGAACCCCACCACCAGTGAGGTACACAGTGTATGTTCTTCCTTCTGATTCCCCCTCGCCCTGCTTCTGTCTGTGTGCATGTGTGCGATGCCTGCTTTACAGGAGTGCCATGTTATGCATGTTACTTTGCTAACCATTCAAAGGTTAAGCCCTGATTTCTGCTTAAGGACATGAAGAGTATTCACTTGCATAATTTATTTGAGCCCAAGTAGGACCTGAGAGGTTTTTTAAGTTTCTAATTCAGATGAGCATTCCTACTTTAGGGGTTAACTGTGTAGAGTGCTAAAACTCACTAAAGCTCTGTGATTTAATTTAAATATTATTGTAAACTTTATAGGGAGGGACGTCTATATTCTTCATGCTACATGCCACTTATAGGGGAAGGGCAAGAGATATATTAAATTTAGAAATTCTAAAAAAATATGATTTTTGATTTACTTATATTTATGAAATGTATTTGGGAACCTACAGAATAATCAAATTGTGGGATTTTTTTTTTTTTTCTCTCCCCAGAATTACCCCTGGACTACAAGTTTACAAGATTCTCTTCAAACAGTTCAAAAACAGCTGGCTACTATCCATTAGCCCATTACACCAATGGTCTTATCAAATGATGAGACACTGACAATAAAAGAAATTGTAATGAAGTGAAAAACCATATGTGCACCAGATATACTATTCCAAATGTTAATTTTCAAAAAATATTGTAAAATGCTTTGTAGGAGCAAGTTTTTGTGAAAACGACCAAGTAATTGATATTTGTGCATAAGTCTCTATTTTATATGAACTATTTGATGCTTAACAGCGCTTACTATATTAAATCTAAGTATCCTAGAAGTAAAAGGAACATAGATATTTTCCATACCTATAGTTTGAAGAGCAGAACCTCCCTGGGGAGGTGTGGTCACACAGGCCCATATGCTTAGCCCAGCAGTTCTCAAAGTGTTAGGCTAGACCAATAGCTCAGCATCACCTAGAGCCTGGTGACACAAGACTTGAAGGCCTTCCGAACGCCTCTGGGATCAGAACCCTGGGAGTGCGCCCTAACAGTCTGGGGCTTTATGTGATTTTTTTGAAGCTATTAGGTTTCATGCTGTTCCTCTCTTTTCTAAAGTGAGATCAACAGACATGGGACAGTACTAAACGCAAACTCTCTCAAGCTATTGTGCCCCACTAGGTTTTTCTTCCCCTAATAATGTCAAAGCTTGCTTATTTATTTTCAGTAACTTTAAAGCATGCATTTTCAAAAAAGGAATTGTGGCCTTCCAGGGTTTAAAAAAAGGAACTTAGTCTTTAACAATTAATTTTGCTCATTAAGGGGAAATTTATCATTAATTAAATTGAGTTAAATTTGATTTTTGTCCTTGGGCAAGAAGGTGATGACAGTTTTGTGGGGAGGAGGCTGCTGTAAGCCTGTCGGGTATGCTACAGTCCAAGACTGCAATGTTCTGTGTTCTGTCTTTAGTTTCCTTAGTAGTAGCTAATGGGGAAAGATCTTTGGAGCCAGATAACGCTCCTCAGTTTCTGACTATGCCTTACTGTAACTTCACTACCCATACTGGACAGAAAACAGCACTGGTTAACATTACTTGGATTGTAGCAGAGAACTGAGCATGAAACATACAATGAAAAGTAACTATTTTGTTATGATTTGTGAATGTTCCGATATATCCCACATAAACTTCAGAGATAAATATCTCAGGGTAAGTACTAGGTTATGGTCTTTCCCCCCCGCCTCAAAGTCAGTAGCTTTGTTTAAAATCTGCCAGTAACTGCATTTGAAACTGGTATCTGAAATGTCACTGGAATATTATAATGAGCATACACAAGTTTAGTGTTCAGTGAAAGATCTCATGTATAAAATTTGATTTCTTTTAAAAATAAAGTTATTTTTCTTTATTCATGTTTATTCTATAAACGGCAAAAACAGAAAACTTTGTTTTAAACTGCTGTTAGGAAGAAAAATGACAGCCATAAAAGAAAACATTGTATGTTTGGCCAGAGGAGCCAAAAAAATTCTGTCATGCCAGGAGTTTTAATCCTCCTCATACTGGACCTACCTGAGGGGCCTAAATGGTTACCACCTAATTTGACTCAGCTTTTCCATCCTGTAAACAGAGGGTAGGTAGGGTTTTTTCCTTCCACCTTTCTAGCATGTCAGTGATGACTCACATGAATTTCTTTTGTTAAACAGACTATAAAATGTTTATCTCATTGTTTACAAATTTATAAAGTGGCACCAGAAAAATTAGAATATTAAAAAAGAAAAGCAGCCTATTCTTTAATAGTTGTATGGAGTTAATTTTCCAACACAACCAATGCAGTTTTGGCAGTAAGGGAAACACCTGTACTTTTATCACTTAAAATAATGTTTTGAGGAAAAGTATTCTCTAAACACCATCTTTGTTTACTACATTTTTGTTAACTATACTGCTCTTGATCCAATTCTCTTCAAGAGCCCAAGATAAGACTTTGGGAAGAATTAATCACTAGATTCTGAAAGTGCTACTTAAAATACTTTCCTGAAGCACTCTGGTGCTTTAAAAAGCATTATCTAAAATATTAAGAATGAAATATATCTAGAAAAAACAAGGTAACACCACAACTTCAGTTACTACCAATGATAATTTTGTTATTCAGCCTCCACTTTATAAAGGTTTGCAGGGAAAGTAATCTATCAGCTAGTCATTAACCCAGGCTACTAGATTTTGTCTCACCTCCTACCAAGCATTCAGTCCATGCAAAAGTCCTGCTCACCTCCTCGCAAGCCTTGCTTTTCTTCCAGACCAGGTAGATTCTGTCATCCTCTGGGCATAAAAAAAAAATTTACCATCCTGGTCCACAAAGCCCTGTGAGCAGTGGTGACAAACTTCTTAATTTCCCTGTGACCACTTGATAATTTTAATGATTTTGCAATGTTTTATTGATCTGGACAACACAACTTTTTATTCAGTTTTCTCTTTTGGTGAAAACAAACATAGCAATGACATTTTACTTTTCCTTCCAGCACATAAGAGAAGATAAAGTACTAACAATTATCTCTTAGTTTTGACCAATTCTACTAGTACCTATGCTGGTTAACAACAAAAATGTCAAGTACATTATTACTAAGGCAAGGGATATCAAGACAGGCAGTAATTTTTGAGATTACTTTCACAAGACAGACAAACAATTGGCAAAATCTTCATTCTTCGAAGATAACACTGAAATTGTATTCCTAAGAATAAAGCTAGATATGAAGAGACCAGAACAAACTAATCTATTGATGAATATCCACACAAGTCTGCATACTGCACAGGACACAGATTTGCTATTTTTGCCATGTTCTCCATGACAAGCAAAAAGCAGCCCTGTGAACCTCAGTTTTGCCAGTAAACTGTAATGAGAGGAATGAATAGGACTTGACTCAAAGAGTGAAACAAAAGATTATATACTGTTAATCTTCCACATAGAGAGAGGTGACTCCAGGAGAAAATATCTAGGTTTGCTCATTTGTTTACAAAAGTCTATCAGTGAAGTCAAGGAATTAGGAAAATTGGGAAGAAAATCCTCCAAGCAGCCTGTGTAAACCTCAGCTCTTGAGGTCCCCAACCTGCCTGCACCTGGAAAGCGCCACAGAGGTCTCCCTCCCACGCCTGATCCTGCAGGGTCTCAGGGTTTAATGGGACCTTTGCAAAGGCCAATCCACACCACGCTCCATCTCTGGGCCTGCTTTCCTAGAGCACCCTACTCCAGTTGTGTCCAGACCTCCTTAAGCCTTTAGGGAGCACAGGGCAGCACCTTCAAACAAAGGAAACCCGAGCAGCTCACAGTTACCACCATAATCATCCATCCACACTACTAAGGCAGCCCTGAGAGCACTGCTGTTCCACCTAATGGAACTCATGGAAATCCAGACTCACTTCGCAAATCCCCTCACCCCCCAAGAAAGCTTGGGGTCTCCCACACTGACTGCAGTCTGGTCCCTCACCTGTTAGGACAGAAGCAAAGAAGGAAATTCAGGAGAGAAATGAGGGCCAAGAAGGCCAGACAGTAGGAAGGAACCTTTGGGGATAGCAGGATAGTAATTACAATGGTGTGACCCACAAATTGTTGTTGGATATTCTCCATAGAGTCCAAAGCCCTCTTAGAAAAGTTTTCATTGCTTTAGCTTATCCTGCTCAGGGTCTGTCTTGAATCCATCACTGATGCTCTTCTCTGCCTCCTCCCAACTGGTGGGAAGGGTAAAAGAAAAGGGTGGGGTTATCCTAAAAGAACACTTAGTGTTAAGCTATTAACCTACAGATCTCCCTTTGAAACTTTCAGACCTTGTTTAAAAAAAAATAAAAATAATGGAGCACAGGAGTGAGGGCCCTAAGAGACTTGTAATCTATTCTATAGTCTACTCTATAATCTATTCTATATTCTTTCTCTAGATAAATCCAAGAACAAATGAAGGGAAACCCTGTTCTGTCAACCTTGTTTTCAGTCTCTGAATTGTAACTCCCACACAGAGAGAGGCAGGGAATGGAGAACAGGAGACAAAAAAGTAAGAGGCCTAACAAGCATCATCCATGTTCTATAAAAATTTCAGTGGTCCCACTCTGACACCTGCCCCACTCAGCATGGATATGGAAGAGGTAAAGGTTGCCTGTATTAAGGGTAGTTTGTGGGCCAGAGCTCAAAAAGGCGAACTGCTGGAAGGAGCCCTTTCCTGCCTTGATTTGAGCACTGCCACTTGGGTTGATGGGTAATCATGAGGTGGAGGCAGATTCCTAAGAAGGCAGACAATGGTAACCTGTGCAGAGTTCAACCAAGAGAGAAGTAGGTGTGTGCTATAAAGCACAGACCTTCATACCCACCAGAAGCTGACCATGATGTACAGTAACCTAAGAGAAAGACTATCAAGGTCTATCAAAAAACACACTTCATCTATTACATCACCCATGCCTAGAAGCCACCAGCCACCTGCTTGTTCTACCAGCTAACCAGCATGGTGGATAGCAAAGGGCTAGGAGGCTCCAGACAGTGGTAGCTGGAATGTTCAGCTTGGGTTGTTGGCAGCTGGGTTGCGATACCAGTTTCATCTTGAAACTCAAACGTATATAAGAATAGACGGCTATCAGGAGCACAGCCAGCATAAAACAGGAAGCCTACCTAGTTCTTTGCCAAGATATGTTGAACTTTCTTGTGGTAGAGAACCACTTAAAACAGAGAAGACCATGGTCTCAGACAGGACCCAAGTCACACAAAAGAAGGCGGTCTCAGGAGCTTGGCACAGAAACTGCAGCAGGCCATGCGCTTGAAATGAGTTAATGCAATGCACATCTGGGGGAAAGTCCAGAGGCAGGTAAGCCACAGCTGCCACTGCTGAAGATTTAGGAGAACCAAAGATCAAAATAATCCAGGGCAAATAGCCAAAAGACTGCATGCTGCTGGCCAAGCATAGAGGTTGGTAAGAAAATCTGTGCAGGAACCTTCTCATAGGGCAGAAGTCAGCCGGACTGGAATCTGAAGGACCTCGGGCTCTCCACAGGCTGCCTTGGTGCCTCTCGAAGTCCTCTGCGGGGACCTTCGCCCATCAGGTAGTACTGCAGGGGATTGGCCCATAGTTCCCCTTTGATAATCTCAGCAATCCTGTCGAATTCTAAGAGGCTGTGGTCGGAGAACCAGTTGAAGAAACTGGGGATGGTGTTCCCTGCCCGGTTCCGGTGGATATGGGCCTGGGGATCTTGGCCCCGGTGCCAGCGGATTGGCGTGGAAAGAGACACCACGCGGCCAGAGGATCTGCGCTCATACTCCTTGACCAGCCCTTCATTTCGGAAGTACGGGTTGCCCTGGAAAATGAACTTGAATTTGCAGCCTGCTCTAGGATGTTTCAGCTCCTCCACCTCCAAATTGATCATGTACCTCATCATGTCTTCGTCTTGGCCACTCATCATAGGAGACAGCTGGGGGTGGTTCCGAAAGGCTGTCACCCAGAAACCCGGGATGTTCTGGATGATGAAGCTCCTGCGCTGCATGTGGAGCCTCCGCATTCGGCCAAATTTGCGCTCTAGCTGGAGAAAGGCCCTGTCGGCCTGGGCGTTCACGTTCGACAGCTGCTGATCGATGGCCTCCAGGGAGTCCATGCAGGCACTGATCTTTGGGGCCCTGGGCCTGGCCTCCTCTTTTCCTCCTCCAGGCATCCCTTTCTCCTTCTGGACGACCTTCTTTCCCTCGGCCGCCCGCTCCGCTTCTCCCTCCGGCTCCTTCGAAGACGCCGAGGTGGCGCACTTCCCCGTGGTCGCCTCCTTGGCCCTCGCTCCGGGCATCGCCTGCGACCCTGCAGTCCCCGCGCCTCCGGCTGCTGGCGCCTTCTTCCCTCCTGCGGGCCTGCGCGGCTCTCCGAGCGCACAGCCTTTCTCCCGGCCGTCGTGCTGCGCCACGGAGACCCCGCTCGGCTCCGGTAGCTCGGCAGGAGGCGCGAGCGCGTCCTCAGCCCCGGCCAGGCCCGCCGCCTCCCCGGGCGCGCCTCCCTCCGGGGCGGCCTGCGCGCCGCCCTCACCTGCGGACCCCGCCTGCGCGCCGGACCCCCGGCGCGGGTGCCCGGCCAGATCTTCGGGACTGTGCTCGGGAGGAGAGGCCTCGGAGAGAGGAAGCTCGCCGCCCCCGGCCCGGCCGCTCATTTTGCTGCAGACCCGCCAGACAAGGCGCACAGCTCCCTGAAGACGCCGCGGCGGCGCGCGCACTCGGCCCTAGCCCCGCCCCTTTTCTGCCGGGGCGGGCGCTGCCATGGCAACCGGCGAAGTCAGGGACAGTCTCGCGAGAATTTCGCTGTGCGGGTGATTACACTAGCCAATCACCTGGGTCCTCACGACAAAACATTGTGTTACCACATTATTCAATGGGGAGAAATTGTTTTTGACATTTATGAATGGATGTAGACCAGACTCAAGCATATAAAAGCTGTGTTGATGTGGTTTTCTAGGCTTTTGAACTTCTACGGTACCTGAGCTATTCTCTCCTAAAATATTTACTTAAAAAGTTTGATGCAGTATTCAAGTCAGACCATTGAGCTTCTCATGAGTAGAAAAGTGGCCTCGCCAACTCAGTCCTTCCTTCAGATACAAATTCATGGCTCTTACTGAAGAGTGGAGAGGCACAGAACTTGATTTTTAAAGGGAAGTGTTGATACGGTGTCATGATTTTTAAAAACAGAAGCACGTGAGAGACAAACTCATCCTAAGATATAATATGTAATATTTCAACTTCCCAACAAATTCTAAAGTTTTCTGACTTTAGCCAACGTGTGTGGATCAAGCAGGTGCTATTTCCTCTTCGCTTTTAATATGAGTAACAAAATATTTTTCCCTACTTAGAGGTGGCTACACACAACGGCTGCACAAAATTGCTCTTTAGGCATTACTAGAACATAATCTCAGAGGATTTAATTTCCAAAATGATGCCTATATGTTATTTTTCTTCCTGAAAGCAGTAGTTTCTGCTTCACAATGCTTGTAGCCATGGAAGCCAGCAAACACTTGCCTACTTCTGGTCTTGCAGAAGGAATTACAGCTATTTGTAGGCATCTACCCTACTGCCTCTTTACAATATTACTTTAAAAGTAAGAAAGGTTAGCTGTCTATTCAAGTCAGCTCAGAGAATTCATTTGAACAGATAACGCTATGATTACTTTTTTGGAAGTATGGGAATACTGGTGTTCATCCTTAAGGGAAAAGCAAGAGCAAAGTGAATCTTAAATTTTGCATATTTATGTTCAACAACATAAATTCCTATTAAAACAAACTATTTCTGTTTGCAACAGAAAGTCCATCATGAGCACCCCAGAGTATAATCTCAATCGAATAAGGGCTTGGAAATAAGGGTTTTTAAAAAATTGGCATGTATTCTAATTCTAGTGAGGGAAATAGTGTAGACCTGGTTCAAGTAAGAAGATGGAAAATCATGGGCAGATAGATGATACAGAGAAACAGCCAGGTATGTTCCTTTTTTAAGGGGGAAGGGGAAAGCCCTACTTACCCTGCTCAAGGACATGGTGTCCAGCTATTTATTGCCTCCCAGCTAATTAGTTATCCTATAAAAATGTGCTAACAAGAGTTACTCAGCAGATAGCAATCACTCATCTCTCTCCTTTCCTGAATCCTCTTTGTGCCTTACTGGGATGAAATTAACCTACTGATTTATCTTCGTAAAACAAGTTAACAATGTGCTATAATTGACTGTGACTCAGTGATTTTTTAACATTACTTTATTCCTTGTTCTAAAGAATCTTTGTACCAAAAAACTCTGTCAGATTTACCCTGAGCCAAAATGCAAACATGCATCAAACACTGAAATTTATTTTACAATTCAGGAAGTAAAAATTTTTTTGATATTATAAAACTGAATTAAAAATTTTAAAATTCTATTTCCACTTTTTGGTATATTAGATTTTCCTACTACCAGAAACATACCTATCTCCAACTTTGATTATTCCTGTCACTAGAATCACTTCACTTCTAACAGCAGCTGCTTTTGAAAAACTCAAGGCCATGTAAACTGTAATAGGCATTTGAAATGCATTAAATTCCATTAGCAATGACCCAGGAAGCACTGAGAAGTTAAACTGCCCATCCAAGGTGGAACATAAATTAGCTCCTAACCCTCTCCCACACATTTCCTTCCTTAACTGCCTAATTGTTCTGATGGGCCTCAAGCTTTCCACAGTTCTTAAGTCTTTGCCACCCAAAGTACACCTCCATCCTATACTTTTTTAACTTTCTTAAAATCAGTCTCATCCAATCTAGACTATGCCTGCATAGCAGCAGCTTCTTTGGCATCTACTGAGTATCTCATCAAATGTTTTAAAGAAACCTGATGATTTAGGTAAAAGTTTAAATCTAAAAGAAAACATTAGAAGATTTTACCAAAATAAATGACTGCTGGCATCTGTGTGGATTACATATACACTGTCATTGTGAATCATATGTTACAATTTTGGCACATGAGAATATTGAACACTTGCACAGAACAGAGGTTGTTCTGCTGGCAATTTGCAATGAACCTCACATTATAGAAAAAGGTACATCAGTAACTTATGATTCTATTTTTTAAAAGTCTTTAGAAAATGCCATGAAAATCTGAGGTAATTTTTATTTGCCAGGAGATAAGTTTAACAA
Source organism: Hydrochoerus hydrochaeris (assembly GCA_004027455.1). Classification (NCBI taxonomy): domain Eukaryota; kingdom Metazoa; phylum Chordata; class Mammalia; order Rodentia; family Hydrochaeridae; genus Hydrochoerus; species Hydrochoerus hydrochaeris. The sequence goes on along the minus strand of PVLA01003266.1, from coordinate 38,107 downwards.
AAGTCCAAATGTAAACTCATACAATCAAATATTAGTGATGTAAATGTTGGAAAATGTATAAAATATATCCCGTTACTCTTTTGAAAAGTTTATTTTCCACTTTCATTCATATAACATTTACTTACTGCTTTCTGTGCTAGAGACTTTTGCCAACTTAAATGTATCTTTCCTCATTTCATTTTCACAAGGCCCCTGTGAGATGATAATATGATCTCCATGGCACTTTGCCTCCAAAGGAACCAACGCAAACAGAAATTCATTTAAGAGCACACTGAAAATGGTGAAGCCACAATCTGAACATTGCTGATCTGATTCAGGAGCCTGCATACTCATTAATTATACAGTTCGGCAAACCTACCCGACATATAATTGAGAAGGCACTTCCTTAAAAATAAGATCAGCCAGGGGTGCTGACACACACACCCGAAATTCCAGCACTCTGGCAGCAGCTGAGTTAGAAGGATCACAGTAAGTTCAAGGCCAGCCTGCACTACATAGCAAGAAAAAGAGAAACAAAAAACAAAATAACAAAATATGGCCAATCTAGGGTTTGTTCAGGCTGCTCTAGCAAAACATCATAGACTGGAAACAATAGACACTTGTTTCACAGTTTGAGAAGTCCAAAATGCCAGCAGATTGAGGACCCAGTAAGGGCCTCCTTCCTGATTCCCAAGGAAGGGGTGCGGGATCTCTCTGAGGCCCCAGTGGCCCTCAAGTCCTAATGTGGGGCCTGATTTACAAAGACACTAACTGCCTCTCAGAGGACCCACCTCCAAGTACGCACGCTGTGAAGACTGTTTCCACACATCACTGAGCTAGAACAGATACTGCCTCTAATATCCACCTTCCCTCCCCAGGCACAAGATTAGTCCCAATTGTTTGGAAAGTGTCCCGACTACTAAAGAGGAAAAAATAATTTATGACCCTCTGTTTCAATGCCTTAGTAGTTTCCAATGCATCAAATTTAACATATTTTATAACAAATATAACTTCTTCTTGAAATTCCAAATGTACACCATCATATATCATATTTTTTAAAAAATCAATAAAGGCCTCAGTTGTAATTTGTAGGAGAAATAAAAGGGAATTTGTTAAATATTATCTCCATATTAAATGTTTTGGCCTGTACAGACTTTGTAACACGAAATAGTTATATCTATAGAATAACCATTGTATGAAGTTACTGATGCAACCCAATACATGTGTATCACACTAAAGACATAAACAGCAATGGTTTGGGTAGTAACAAAGTCTGAAGTAGCAGGTATATGACCAAGTTTTGGAAGAAAAGGATAAAATTATATTTCTAGAGGAGCTATCACCTCAATTCTAAGACATGCTTTTTATTTATACTTCAGCACCTCTGAAGTGACTGTCCCATGATATACTCAAAGGCGTGTTACAACTGCAAGTAGCAGAAGAGCAGTCATGGTGTCCTTGTCATTATCTGAGTGTGTACAAGCTTGGTTAATCTTACCAGCATGACTGAATCGGTGCAGTCTCTTGATATTTTAACCTGTAAAATCTCTGAAAGACATTTGAGGCAAAAAAAAAAAACAATTAGTCCTGTTTTCAGCAGAACATCAAAACTTGCAGAATATTAGTGCCTTAGAAAAAAATCTCTCATGCGTGCATTTTTGTTGTTTTATTATTTTCTGGTACTGGTAATTGAATCCTGGGCTGTGACACTGCACTATATCCCTACAGTGAATATAATCCCTATTCATCTTTTGATACAAGTCTTACTAAATCACCAAGTTTCCCATACTAGACTCGAACTTCCAGTCCTCCTGCTTTAGACTCCCAGAGTGCTGTGGTAACAGGTATGTATCATCACACCTGGTCAGCCATGTACTTCTGTAAGCGGCAGGTCATTCTGTTAAGAAATGTGGTCACCAAAATCATTCAACATGCAGAGGACACTAATGTTTGAGCAAACATAAACACCAAAAAATTTTAGTTACAAAATTAACTTTATTATTCCAAACGAAAAAGACTGGATCCATAAAATTTTATTTATTCATCATATACTTTTTAGATATACTCGAGTAAAATATGATAAAATTATTTAAAGTCTAAGTCTTAATTGACAATTATTTTTATGATGTTAAGCCATAGTATATTTTATATTAGAATGATGAAATAAGAAATTACCTTTAAAATGTAGCATGTATCATAACTGTAAATTTTTGTGCTTTCATATGTAAAACAATGCCAGGTTCAAGGTTTAAATAATAATTCTTATCTAAATAAGTTTTTACGATTGACATTGGACTTTTTTTCTTCAGTATCAGCCTTCACTATGCTACATCTCTTGCCCTTTATTTGTTGAGATACAGTCTCACCAAGTTGTCCGGGCTGCACTAGAATTTCAAACCCTTAATTTATATAGGGAACCGTTCTGATTTGGAGCACTCCAAATGCCCTAGTAAATGTTTCTCCATTTACTGTAATAACCAAAAGCACCGTAGCAAGTAGAAGGTGGAACACATCACAGATCTGCTGTTTAAACACCGAGAGATATGATATTCCCATTCCTGGTCATAGAATAAGGAAGTGATCTATAACATGATAATTTGGCCAGCTATGGCAGCCTATGCCCATAATCCCAGTGCTCAGGAGCCTGAGACAGGAGGATCACTGACTTCAAGGCCAGCCTGAACTACACAGCAAAACCCTGTCTCTAAATAAATAAATAAAGTCTTGATCTTAAAGTTTAAGCTTTTCTAAACAAAGTGAGATCTTAGTTTGTGTGCCTTGATGTTAAAAGTTTAAAGCTGTTCTAAAGAAAATATTTATGGTGATCATATTCACTGAAAGAGCTACAGTGTGGCTTTTTCCACATAAATCTGGTACTCTGTCATTAAACTCATAATCCACACTGTTAATCTATCACTGCTACAAAATTGAAATGTTCTCACTGAAATGTTTACTTCTAACGGGTCCCTATAATACTTCACTCACACACACACACACACACACACACACACACACCTCATATGACCCTGATTTCCCAATGTTAAATGTAGCCAGAGACAAGGTCCCCGAGCTAAATGACCTCACACCACGGTAGGCCGGTTAAAGACACACGCTTTGGAATTCTCCAGGTCTGGCTTCACGTCTCAGTTACGCTAACTTACCGGCCAGGTGACCTATATTACACTTTACTTCTTGGAGCCATGTCTTTATTATAAAATGAATGTAGGGGCTGGGGGTTTAGGTCAGTGGCAAAAGCGCCTTCCTTGCAAGTGCGCCGTTGAATTCGATCCCCGGTACCGATAAAAAAATAAAATAAAATGAATGTAATAAATCATAGCTTATGGGACTACTATAAAGAAGTATCTGTAAAGTACATCACCATGTCATAAAAGCCAACTTGTGCAGTTTTGCAATTTTTATGTTAAGATTTACCTACATTAAGTGGACTATTTTGCATGCTGTATAAAATCAGTGTCAATTCCTATTATGCAACTCTAAGTGTACAGTTCAGAAACTACATACAGGTAAAATGAAACAAAAAGTTAAAATTTTGTGGAAAAAGAGTTGAACTTAATAATCTAAGAAAGATATAAAAACATTGAGATGCAGTAATACCTGTGTTATGCTACAGCTATTTCTGAATGATTCTAGGCATAGGGATTTCTGGACAATGTGTGTGCGGGGGAGTATTGTAGGAACCGAAGTGCTTAACACCGTCTTTCATTTAATACAATAAATATCTTAGAAAACACCTTTAAAAAATAATAAGTCACTTTTAATAGCTAATTCTAAGCAGACTTGTCTGCTACATCATACAGTGAGGAAGGAAGAGTGCAGAGATTTCAAACCAGGTTTGTCTGACCACACAAAATGATGGATTAGCAAATTCATTTCACCAATATTGGATCAACACCGGAACAGGGCTACTGTATGAATCACACTCCAACTGAACACCTACTGTGTAAAGGAATATAAGAGAAAGGGTAAAAAAAAAAAAAAAAAAAAAAAAAAACAGCATTTTTTTCTGATACAGCTTATAATTTAGTAAAGATCCAAATACAAATAATTAGACAGTAAAAAATACTTTCCTGGGAAAACAATCCTGAAAAAAATAAAATGGCAAAAATCAAGATGAATATGCATTATAACCACAATAATTCTAGGTGCTATAGGGCTACAAACAACCCTGCCCTTGCCTCATGTACTAAGCATCTAATCTTCTTCATGCAAATACTTGAACATTTCCTAGAAACACATCTAGAAGAATTGTGTGTAGCACAGCACACTTTGGAAACCACTTAAGAGTATCTCAGGTACTCAGGTTTACTACAGACACTTTTTTTACTACTGGCTCTTAGCTATACTTTACTCATCTTGAATTTTAGGTAGATAACTCTTAAGAGTCAAAAAACAAACAAACAAAAAAAACCCCACAGGGATAGTGGTAACCTGTGGGGAGATGCTGGCCAAAGGAGCAATTGAACTCGGGTGCAATAAAGGAAGGGAGCTAGAACAACAGTTTCTCGAATGCAGTTAGAGCAGAATATGCAGGAGTCAACAGAATTAAGAGCAAGTCACTGTCAAAGATGCTTGCTACACTTTTTTTTTTTTTTTTTTTTTTTTTTTTAGACAAGGTCTTGCTGTGTAGCTCTGGCTGGTCTCAAACTTGTGGAGATCCTCCTGCCTCAGCCTCCCAAATACTGGGTTTGCAGGTGTGCACCACCACACCTGGCCACTATGGATGTCTTATTCCCTCTGCCCGGCTAAGACTGCCTAAAGCACACATAACAAACGCATCACATAACAAACCTCCCATTCCATCCCTGCCCGACAAAAGCTCCTATACAGCATGTTGTAAAATGCCTTTTCTACATTTTTCTTCTCCTGCCATTGGGTCACAAATAAATAATTCTGCAGGCTGTTTCCCTGAGGCTTTCCTATGCCCAAGAGGCAGCCCCTCTGAGTTCTGGGTGCTTGAACTAAACCTTATCTCCCAAGTAATTTTTCATTCTCTACACAGCCACGGCCCCACACTGTGACAATAACACGTTTATAGTTTGCATATTTGGGGGTTCGTTTGTGTGTGTGTGGTACTAGGGATTGAACTCACAACCTTGCACTTGCCAGGCAGGTGCTGATGCTGCTGAGCTAAATTCCCAGCTAATGTTTGGGTATTTTGTATGCTTTAAGACAGTCACCAGGCATACAGCCACGCTGTCCTGTGCAATTAATAGTAGCCACATTAAACAATGAAACTAATTTTATTGATATATTTAATCCAATGACAAAAGTATTTCAGTATGCAATCTATATGAAAAAATTGAGATACTTCATTTTCCCCATGGTCTTCAAAATCGTGTGTATTTTACATTTACAGCTTTTCTCACTTTAAAACAGCCATAGTTCAACTGAAAGCTACTACGGTATTGGACAGAACATGTCTGTCTTCTCTTATCACCAATAGTTTCCAACAAATTACACAAAAGGTGATCCAAAGTAATATTAAATGGCAGGTGAATGATTAAAATGTATGGACTTTTTCTAATTAGTAAAATAGGAAATTTCATTATCTACAAATGGATTTCCAAATCTTTTTCACTTCATTTTTATAAAACAGTAGTTATTTCTGGACATTGGGTTATTCTTCCCCATCTGAGCTGCTGATCCTGTCACCGATTATCTGCTAACAACTATGTACAAAACATTATGCCAGATGCAATGAGACATGTGAAAGTCAGTCTACATTCATGAAGTTTCTAAACTAGTAAAATGAGAGTAAAAATGCAGACAATTTATAACTGTACTTCATTGTGTCACTCTGTATCAACTATTTGTTTGCCCATCAGTTCTCCCCTAGTTCAATGAAGGGAATGAATTTATTATTCTTCTTGTCTCCCATGGCCTTCAGAATGCGTTGATAACAAGTTGTGGAGTTTTCTGTAATAAACAGTTGGGTTACTTTCTAGAAAAGAAGCATACACAAGTCCACCAAATACATTTTACAAGCAGTGTCATCTCCTAATGGGAACAGAGAAATTACAAGGCAGATTCACCAGGACAGGCCTAAGGGATTATGACTGAAGAGGGTAGAGAGGGAGTTCACAGAATGAACTAATAAAGCAGACATCTGGTTTTCCAGGGCCATATTACAAAGTGAGAATCCACGTGTGCCTCCTCCTACTCATGTGCAACCATTAGGTTGCAAACAGGCGACACTGTCCTGCTCATTTGTCCCTTCAACACTAATAACCCATGAATATTCTGTAAAGCAGCAGGGGAACAGTGGAACATGAATGAAACACATTCTCAGGAATGTAGAAGCGAATAAAAGGACAGCCTAAATAACCTAAATAACCTACAAATACAGAAATAAACGATCTGATGAAGTGAGGATGACAGTGCTACTAGCTATATGGGAAGAACAGAACCGTGCTCCATTCTTACTTTTGGGACAAAGGCTGCTGAGTCCATTTAAGAAATTAAAACCACTAGCAGTTTACTCTGAGCTTCACTCAGAAGCGTGGCCATATAGACTCTCCCTGGAGTCATGGGGTAGGTGTCATTTCAACTAGTCAATTCTTGTATTGAATAATTTTTTTCTTTTTTCTTTTCTATTTGTACCAGAACTCAAACTCAGGACCTTATGCTTGCCAGGCAGATGCTTGAGCCACTGCGCTATATCCCCAGGCCTAGTATTGAATAAATTTGATAAAATTATCATTTTTATATTTCCTACTATAAAAATATGCAATGTTTGGTTCTCCTGTATTTAAATAATTGGACTGGTTAAGTGGTAATGAGTCTAGAATCTGTCATTAATAAACCGAACAAATTGTGCAAACCATTTCACTCAAGTACGTTTGGAGGCAGGACATCTAGCAGACATGCTTTTATTCTACCACACAAATACAAAAAAGACAAATATGTCAGTGGTACATTTAATCTCACAAGTACTTAATGCAATTAAAGGACGGACACATACACATTACTAAGTTGTAACAAATTATAAAAAAAAAAAATCAATCAAGTCACATATTTTTGTGGATTATTTTTCCATGAAGACAATACCTTGACTAGTCTGAAAAAGACCAAGCCATCCAAACTATGTTTCTACGAATGCAGCTTAACCAAAAAAAGAACAAGCTGAAAACTCCTAGGAATATTCATTTACAACACAATACTGTACAGCAAAGTACAATTGTCATTCTTCCAAACGTTCCAAAATGAAAGTTTAAAAAAAAAAACAAAAAACAGCTCTACAGCTAATTTTCCCAGTATTAACAGAAAGTAACACGTATTAATGAAGTAACACCACAATAGTACTCTTCCACATACATCACCTCACATAAACAGAAGAGCATTCAAAATTGCACTGTATCTTTAGAGAACCTTTTCCCACACAACCTATTTAACATTCCAAAATCCCTGCAATTTTTCTATTTCAATCCTGAGAAAGTATCTCCCCCCACTACTATTAATAGAATAAGGCTGATACCTCTGTCAGTCCAGTCTTCAGGCTCAACCCAATTTTTACCTGGCTCATTTCTGCCTCTAGCCTTTTGTTCAGTTTTCCCTACTTAGAGCACATCTCGTGGTCTGTTTAATTGTTCTGTCAACTATAAAGTAGATTTTACCCTTCTTTCCAACTGAACAGACCTCCCTGTATGCCCTCTACATTTGTCACAGTATGGGGAGGTCTGAAGAGGGGAAGAGAAGACAATCAGGTCTCTATTTTACAGGGTAACCTTTCTACTGTGGAAATAGGAGCCCAAACAAAAAAAGGCTGCTTTTTCAGGCATTTCTTAACTTTTTTTAAAGTTGTTTTTTTTTTTAAATAGCAAAGATTAATGTGGGAGACAAAGCTGGTAGCGACACTCAAGCGAGTGGGCACAGCCAATAGCAGGCAACATTAGAAGGTAAATAGTGGTGCAGGAAGAATCACAAAGTAACATAAATCATAGAAAGAGAAAGTGGTCCACTGTTGCTCTCTTTCAACATCACTAGAGTCCAGTAACTATCCACTGACTGAGATCCCAAACTGCAAGCAGCAGAGCAGGGTGAGCTCAGTGGGCTCCTAGAAAGGCTAGAAATCCAAGTGGTAGTAAGATCAGAGGCCCTTGGAAAAACAGGGTCCATGCAGTGTAGATCAAGGTAATGCAACCTACTGGTTTGTCTTACAAGTAGTGTGATCCAATGCCATGCAGCATGGAATATTAACACAGACGAGCATGGAAGCCAAGTATGGATTAAGGAGCAGAGCATGTCCGTGGAGTCTCAATCTTGAGGTTGAAAGAACTGAGTATCCAGAGAGGACACAAGTTCAGCCAAAAAATAAAAATAAAAAATAAAGGCATACCCACTGCTCTTGCCCAAGCACATGTCCAGCAGGAGGTGGTAGGAGACTTGGTGTAGCAGTATTCCCAAAGGTAGAGATCAACCTGATTGGAATCCGAAGGGCCTGGGTATCTCTACTGGCTCTCTTATGGGTCGACGCCTGGCTCTACGGACTCCTTCACGCAGCAGGTAGTATTGCAGTGGATTCGGCCACAGATCCTCTTTGATAATCTCAGCAATTCTGTCAGACTCTGGAAGACTGTGGTCTGAAAACCAGGTAAAGAAGCTACAGATGAGATCTTGGTTTCTGCGAATGAAGGTCTGGGGTTCGTGTCCCCGACGCCACATAATTGGAGTGGAAAGAGACACCACTCGCCCGGAAGCTCTCACCTCAAATTCCTTGACAATCAGTTTATTTCTGAAATAGGGGTTTCTTCTGAAAAAGAACTTGAACTTGCAGCCAGTTCTAGGATGTCTGAGTTCCTTCACTTCCAAATTGGTTACGTATCTTAACATATCGGCATCTTGGCCCCTAACCATAGCAGACAGCTGGGGGTGGTTCCTAAAAGCAGTCATCCAGAAACCAGGGATATTCTGAATGATGTAGTTCCTTCGCTCCAGGTAGTGTCGACGCATCCGCCCAAACTTCTGCTCCAGCTGTTGGAAGGCCCTATCCGCCTGGGCATTCACAGTGTCCAGTTCCAGCTGGATGGCCTCCAGAGGATCCATGTGCAAATCCATATTCAGGGCCCAGGGTCCTGCCTCCTCCATCTCTCCTCCTAGGACTCCATCTTCCTCTGCCACTTCCACGTCTTCTCCTACTGGTGCCTCCACTTCTATGGCTGCCTCCATTCCCTCCTCCTTCTCCATCTTTGCCTCCATCATTTCAGACTCCAACTCTTCTTCCACCGCTGCAGAGGTGACTGTGCACGGTACATCCTTTGCTCCCTCGCCCTTCACTTTCCCCTTCACCTCAAACGCGGCTCTCTCTGCGCCCCAGGTTTCCAAGGCCGCCTCCCCATCCTGAGCGCCAGCTTGCGGGCCGCTGTCGGTGGCCAACTCCGCAGCAATGGCCAGGTCCCCCGTAGGAGGCGGCGCCTTCTTCTGCTGGACAGTGGCCTCTGCGTGACCACGACCCCCGTCGACTCGGGCCCAGGCAACACGGCCCCGGTCCGTGGGGTGGCTGGGGGCGCCTGCCTCCCCGGCCAGCTGGGGCCGCTCCTCGCCTCCCTCACCTGTCTCCGCCATCACTCGCGTCACTTGCGTTTCCTCGCCGAGAGTCAGGCACCGGTCTGGGTCTCCCGGGGCGTGGACGGCGGCCAGCAATGCTCAGGAGGAGAGGGGTCTTCTCGACCTTGTCCAGGACACTCTCGTCAGCAGCTGGACAAGACTTTTTTCTTCTCAGAAGCTCTTTGGGGAGAAATCCTGCAGCGCTCCCGAGCGTCTCCGGCGCGATGACGTCAAGAGAACGTGCCCGCAGGAAAGCGCCGCCTGCACCAATCACAGCCACCCTCGCCTGCGTCTCCGGGGCGGTGACGTCACAGTGAAGCTTTTAGAGTCTCGCGAGAACTAGCTGAGCCTCGGGAATGGTTCCGCCGCTGCCTGTTAAACCAGGGAATTCTACTTTACTTCCTAGAATGTGACCGGTACGACTGTAGGATGTTGTACTGTACTGAAGTAAATAAATGTAGCTGGCGCCATTGAAAACAAGGGGATTGAAATGTTTCTGTAAACTTCTCCCAGCATGTTAGCTGGAGCAATTGTAGATTTTATATCCCTTACACTGTTTGCTGTCCGATGCTGAAAATGAACATTTCTCGGGGTTTCAGTGTTAGGCAGAAAGGTAAATGTATTCCCTGTTACTCCATATAGCTGGGAGCAAAAGGCTACTTCTGAGATGAACAGAGAGATAGTTCCTTTAAGTAGTAACATAAAAGTATCAGTCAGCCTTCAACATGACTGAGTTTTACTGCTAACGTTATACGTATTATTTATTGCCGGTCCTCAATTTATAATGTGCATCAAATAAGAATCTGTGGTGCATAATATCGGCAGGAATTACACCAGGGGCAGTTTGTTAAATCAAGCTTCGCTCCTCTTTGCTGCAAATAAGAAATGACAGGTATGTCCAGCCCTATAATCTATTAATTTATTAATACATTTAGTTCTGCGAAGTAGAAAAGTTGGTTCTAATGAAATATCTCTCTATGGCAACTGGCTATTAGGGTTTATTTGAGAGTGACGGTATTTTCGTTTGTTGACAGTCTCGTTCTGCAGGAAAATCAGTGCCTAAGAGGAGTGTTGGGGAGAAAGTAGTCTTTATTGAGGATGCTAGCAACCCAGAAGGAAGCAGGGATTTTAATCTCAGGTACCATTTTCCAAGGCTTTGGGAAGCAGGAAATATTTATATGAGGTTTGGGACTACATGCAAAAAGCAGTGTTTCCCAGGAACTTGAATCCAGCTAATGAAACAGAAAGTAGAAGGGGAGGGAAGATGAGAGGCAAGAGAAAGTGAAATTTCTAGTGTTAAAAATGAAGGAAGGACCAAGATCCTAGGAATGAAGACAGGCTCTAGAACCTGAAAAGGTAAGAAAGTGGATTCCTCCTTAAAGCTCTTAATGGAAAACCTTGATTTTATGATGTCTTAACCCCCAGAACTGTAAGATATTAAATTTCTGTCACCTAACCTATTACGTGTGTTAATATTGTTACCTATGCCATATAATATGCATAGAGCATGGGGTAAATTTGGTGGCATTTATGCAATGGCTCAGGTTGTGTCTGACAATAGCTTTTTCCCAACAGCTGTGAATTACTGTAGCTCGAGTCTGTCTTTGGATATCAAAATCAGAAACATTTTAAGAAATACACAGAAAAACAAAATTAAAACCCAAATGTACCACCAAAGAAATTAAGATGGAACAGCAAGAGGACACAGTCATGATTATATTTTTACTGTTTGCCTAAGGCCTCCAACACTATAGAAAGTGTTAAATAAGGTAGAAAATTAGCAGAATAGTTTCTTCTTCTTACAAACTGGGGCTTACAGATGAGAACATGGATTGTCACTTTAGTCCCCTCTGTCAACTGGAAAGCCAGAGGGCTGATTTATGATTTATGTGGTAACAAAATCAGAACAATAAACTTCTATATATGTTTCAGAGCTTCTAAAAGTATAGGAAATCCACAGACATAATTTTGTCTTTACAAATAATTTACATTTGTGTGGCCACACTGCATGACAAACGTTGAGAAAACCACCATATCTGGGTGAGCTTCTTTCCATTTCAATACCTTTGAAAATCTGTGACATGGAATATTTGACTTAAGTATATATAGAAAATGAGGAAAAGTTAAAATTTTTCTAATGGTAATTACTCAAAAATCAGATTTGATTCTGGTTATAACTCTGTTACAGATGATAGAGAATCCAGGTCAGGCTTGGTTTTAAGTAAGTACTTGGAGGGAGAAGGATCAATGAAAGTCAAGGATTTTAAAAGAAAAAATAGATAAACATATCCAGTATCCTATCATTCTTAAAAGTATCTTTACTTACAGAAATTCACAGATTTCAATCTTTATCAAGGCTCATCTACTTATGGAGTTGCTTTGCCATACAAGAAAAAAACCAGATGTATATGTTTGTATTGCCACAGGAAAATAGTAGTCATTATACTAGGATGATTATATGTGGAATTTTTCTTTATATTCTAGGTTTTAAAAATCTCATGTGTCTCTTTTCTAGAACATGTCCTTTCTGCAGTGTTCTTTCTCTAGACAGATGTTCCTACTCTTAAGACCCCACACAAACATATCGTCTCTTAAAGTATGAGAGGATGTATGCATTTAACTGTCAAATTTTATAAAAGAAAAAGCAGTAACACTGTTGTAGTCATGGGTTGTGAGGATGGCAATTAAAAGCAGGACATGGAGTTTATAATATTATTCTTATGATGGTCTCCCAGAATTAACACAAGAAAATACAGGAAATCTATCCAAACACTAAAGACAGAATATTCAGCTAAGGGCCTGAATCCTACTGCAATGTCCCACATGAGTCCAGATGAAGACCCAGAGCTCACAACAATGTCTCTCGCGAGTCAAACTGGAGGTCTACAGCCCAAAAGAAGGACTCACGCCAGTCTGTTTTATGGATCCGTGCTGGGAAGGCCCAAAGGTCAGTGGTGGAAGCCAAAAGTCTATGCCAGCAGGGTGAAGGAGCTGTGCTGGTAGGTTGAGGGTTCTATGCTGGAGCTGAGAAGTCACACTCACAACAAAGACCAGAGCTGTCCTGAAAAGCACCACAGCCATCCTCAGCGACACGGAGGCCCCGAGCTCCTCCGAAGACAAGCACAGTCCAGTACATGCCAGGAAGCATTGTAACGAGTTCATCCTGGAGACCAAGCAGCACACATCCTGGAGACCAAGCTTCCCTCCGGAGCCAGGAAGCAATGCTCGATGAGAGGACCAGAGCTTCTCCAGGAGAACCAATGGCTCAAACAGCAACTCATAGGAGAACCCACAATGCCTTAACGCCTCAACACACTAACAAAACGCACTAACATCTATGCCCAGCACAATGCTGATGTAATCCAGCTGGCATTAAGTTGACCACCAGTTTTCCATCCATAACAACCACAAAGCGGTTCACTAATTTAACCAAAGTCTTACATATAGTAACTGTTAAATTCTTTCTCCCTTTGGGGTCCAACTTTTCTTCACTCTTCAGCTCATTACTCATCCTTCCCAGGAAGAGCTATGGCAAGTAATTTAGTGCTTGAATATGTCCTTTCTCGTAGTGACATTTATGGTTTTACACATATCAGCTTCATCATCTGAACATTCTAATATTTCTGTGGGTTGGGAGCACAGCACTGCTGCTTTTCCCTTTACTCAGCTTAGCATGGATTCTGGCTTGGGTAGATTCTTAGTGATGTTTGTTGATTTGGATAAAAATAAACTTTAAATGATCTTAGAAAAACTAAAAGTGTATTTACACAAGCAGAATAGTTTATTTGAAAGAGGAAAGTATTTTAGCCAGGCTTCATGATTAACTTTTTATCCTTTTGAACATATAATATGACATGACACAGCTATTTTGTATTTTTCTTTTTTTTGGTACATGCTTGCAGTATCTAATGATTACATTTACTGTGGGTGGTTTGTACATGTACAGACTATTCTTTTTTTCTCTCTCCTCCCACCCATCCCTGCTTTACATTTTCAGAAGCTCTAGCTCTATGTTTTCTTCAGTTCTCTCTTTTGAATTCCTTTTCCCTTCCTTTCCCCCTCCTCTCTCCATCTCTATAACTTCAAATCTAGGATTGTGATCCCTCCCACTTTGCTATTGTTAGTTGGAATTGCTTTTGATATTCTGAGGCTCTTCTGGTTCAATATAAATTTTAGGATTGTTTTCTCTAGATCTGCAAAGAATGCTGCTGCTGGTATTTTTATTGGGACTGCAATAAATGTATATATCAATTTTGGAAGTGTAGCTATTTCAGCTATTGTGAATGGTATTGTTTTTTTTTTCTAATTTCTTTCTCTGTAAATTTAGTATTAGTGTACAGGAATTCTGTTGATTTTTGTATGTTGATTTTGGATCCTGATACATTGAATTCTAGAAGTCTTTTGATGGAATTTTTGGGGTATTCTGAGTAGAGGATCATATCATGTGCAAGGAATGGTACTTTGACTTTTTCCTTTCCTGTCCATATTTCCCTTTTTTCTTTCTCTTATCGATATGGTTAATGTTTGGAGGACTATGTTAAACAAGACTGGTGACAGTGGACATCCCTTAAGTTTTTCCCCTTTTAATATGATGTGGGCAGTAGGTTTGTCATAAGTAGCTTTTGTCAGGTTGAGATAAAGTCTTTCTAAGATTTCTATACCTGCTTCAAGGTTTTAATCATGGATGGATGTTGGAATTTGTCAAAGGCTTTTTTTTTTTTACATCTGTTGAGAGACTTGTGATTTTTCTCCTTGCTTCTGTTTATGTGATGGATAATATGTATTGGTTTGTGCATATTCAACCATTCTTGCATCACTGGGGTGCAGGACCTAGTCATCGTTTTTGGCATTCTGATTTTTTGCATTCTGTTTACCAGTATCTGGTTGAAGATTTCTGCATGTATGTTCAGTAGAGAGATTGACCTGTAGTTCTTTTTGGTTAAATCTTCATCTGGTTTTGGAAACAGGGTAATGACTTTAGGGGACTCCTTCCCTTTCACTTTCATTAAAGAGTGTGGAGAGTATTAGTGTTAGATCTTCCGTTGAAGTCTGGTAAAATTCAGCAGTGAATCCATCAGGTCCTGAGCTTTTCTTCATAAGGTTTTCCTTCCTACTTAAATTTTATTACCTATTATTCAGGAATTTTAAGTCTTGTGAGTGAAGTTTTGATAACTCATGTATATCTAAGAATTCTTCTTCTTCTACATTCTCCAGTATATTGGTAAAGGTTTGTGAAATGGTAGGTAATCATATTCTGGACTTCTGCAGTGTCCATTGTGTTTTTCCCTTCTTGCTTTCTAATTGTACTGATTTGTGTCTTTTCTTTGTTTTTTGTTAAGATTGGCTAAGTGTTTATCTATTTTATTTGTTCTTTTGAAAAACCACTTCAACTCATTGATTCTTTGTAAATTTTTGTTCGTTTCTTTTGGGGAGGATCTCCATTTAATAAACTTTTTTCTCTCTGATCTTTATACTTTTCTTCCTTATACTACCTCTGGTTTTGGATTTTTCTTGTCTCTCTAGAATTTTGAGGTCTATCATTAGGTTATTTATTAGGTTCACTCTGTTTTGCCAATGGGGGCATTCACAGCTAAAACCTTCCCTCTTAGAACTATTTTCATCATGTCCTATAAGTTTTGGTATGTTGTACTGGCATGATAATTTAATTCTAGGAACTGCCTTACTTCTTTTTTAATTTCCCTCGTGACCCATTCATTGATTACTTAAGACTATGTTGCTCAGTTTCTATGCATCTGCATAGTTTCTGTAGTTTCTTTTGCCATTGATTTCTACTTTTGTTGTTTAATGATTTGATAATATACATGGTAAAATTTCAATTACTTGGCATTTGCTTAATCATACTTTATTCCTCATGGGAAGTCTATTTTGAAGAAAGCTCCATGTGTGCCAATAAGAATGTGCTGTTGGGTAGAATTCTCTCTCAATATAAATTTGTTCAGAGGTTTGGTTTGGTGAATTTTTGTTCCTAATTTTTTTTGTTTCATTAATCTATTTGTGATATTAGGGTACTAAAGTCCCCTATTCTTTTTTTTTTTTTAATCTGTACCAGGGATCAAACTCACTACCACAAGCTTGCAAGGCAGGCGCTTATGCGGCTGAGCTAAATCCCCAGCCCCAAGTCCCCCATTCTAATTATACTGATGTTTATCTGATCTTTTATTTCCAGCAGTGTTTGTTTTATGAAGTTGCATGATCCATTGTTTGGTGCATGCATATTTGTAATTGTTACGTCTTTCTGTTGAATGATTCCCTTAACCAATATGTAGTGACCTTCTTTGCTTCTTCTGATTAGTTTTTGGCTTCAAGTCCAGTTTTTCCTAAAATAAGATACTAACTCCTGCTTGCTTTGAGGGTCCCCACTGCATGGTGCATTCATTCTGTTGGGCCTTTTGTCATTGTTAGCTTTTTTGCCTCTTTCTAGGATAGCCTTTAGAATTTTTTGGAGTGCTGGTTTGTTGGTCATGAATTTCTTTAGGTCTCCTTATCATAGAAATATCTTATTTCTCCATCAGTTTTGAAAGATAATTTTCTAGAGTGTATCAGTCTGAGTTGGAAGTTGTTTTCTTTTAGGACTTGAAATACTTTTCTTTAGGCTTTCCTTCACTTTAGGTATTTATTGATAAGTCTGCTGTAATTCTCATGGGTTTTCCTATTTAAGTGATTTGTTGCTTTTCTCTAACAACTTTTCAGAACCTTTGCTTGTGCTGAATGTCTGATATTTTGATTATGACTTGTCTTGGGGTGCATCTTTTCTGATCATGGCTATTTAGCATTCTGTATGACTCTGATCTGTATGTTAAATTCTTTTTCCATGTTTGAAAAGTTTTCTGCTATTACTTCTATAAACAGGTTTTTTTAATGCCCTTTTTGCCATCTTATTTTTAATTAATTCCAATTATTCTTAGTGTTCTTTGCATCATCTAGCAGCTGTTGGGTCCATTTTTCATGTTCGCTTGTTGTTTTTAAGGTGTCAAGCATTAACTGATCACCAACCACAATCCTGTCTTCTAGCTCTGACAGTTTGTCCCCACATGGGTCAATTTAGCTACCCATACTTTTAATAACATTTTTAATCTCTTTTATTTCTCCTTGAAAATTTTTTTATGGACTCATTCTTTTCTGTGCTGAGCATTCATGATTTACATCTCTTTCTTTAGCTCTGCTAGATTTTATTAGTGTCTTCTCTAGACTCACTGGTCATTTCCTACATTAGGATCATTATCTGTTTAATTATAGATTCTTTGAGTTGGCCAAACACTTTACTGATCTGTTCTATTACTTCTGCCATTATGCTTGTAGATATTTCATCTGTGTGGCTTTTAATTCCACCGCCACCACCACCACTGTTGTTACACCCTAGATTGGATTTGAGGGAATTGGGAGTTTTTGAAGGCGTGTTTCGCTTTGTTTTTGATATTTTTATTTTATCTTTGTTTGTTTGCTTGTTTCTATGGTGAGGCTTACAGACTGATTATAATGAGTAGCTCTGTTTCTAGCATGAAGACTTGTTTAGTTAATGCCTACTTTTCAGAGTTGTCCTCTGGGAATAACTAACTATTGGCCTTTGTCTCTGTCCCCAAACCCAAATGCCTCCATTTATTTGGGAGGGGAGGTGGCATTTTGTTTGGCCTTCTACCCTTCAAGAATGGGCAGTAAAGCAGTCTACATATTGACATGCAGAGAAAGCCAGTTGGTAGCAATAACTATGTCACCTTAGCAAAAGTAGTAAAATAAAGAAAGTGCTAAATACAAACTAGATATTGTCATACCCTGAGAGCAATAATATACCACCCTCATCCATAGAAAGGAGATCTGTAATTATAGAGTAAATACTAAGACCAACCAAATATTGATCTCTAGTAAATATCTACTCAAATAAAACAGTTTTACCTCTGCAGACAATAGAACAGTTTTCAAGCATAGTAAGGTAAGTTTAACTATCTATAGATTCTTAAACCTAAGAGTTATTTGTGTAAGCATTGAGGTGGTGGGAATTGGAAACTTGAATTAAGGAGTAAAAGAAAATTAGTAGTATTAGATAAAAATAGCAGGAAAAGGCCAACAAAGAGAAGAATAAAAAACAGAGACTAAACTAAAGGAAAAGTAGAAAAAATAATAAGGGACAAATTAAAAGGGGGCAAAAAAAGAGAATAAAGAGGATCTAATAAAATAAACAAAGATAATATAAATTTTTAAAAAGAGCGAAAAAGAACACGGAAGATGAAACTCCAAAATCCCCCCAAAAAAATATCAATAGTGAATAAAAATTTAGTCAAAGAAAGAAGGAAAGAAAACTCCTGTGTATTCCCAAATAAGTGATTTATTTCCAGCATCCGCTTTGTTTGGAGTCGAGTAAGTCACATTCTTCCTGTAAGTCTGTGAAGTGCTTCCTCTGCTCAAAAGTTCTCCTACCTATAAACCCCGGTCTGCAACTGTCTAAGCCAAGACCCCTCCCCACTCGCATTAGTGACTAGGGAAGCAATCAGACCGCTGGTTTTCCTCTGAACATAGGCAGCCAGGTGGTGCTCAGGCACTGCCCAGCTCTCAGATCCAGCACCTTCTGAAAGCCAGGCCGGCTGAGCCTGGGCCCCACCGGCGCAGAATGCAGGCCCTGTGTCTTTCCTGGCCTGAGCTTGAACCTCTCAGGGACTCTGGGAGTATAGGTGAAATTGGGGGGCAGGCAGGCCTTGGTGAGGTTTCTGGCAAATCCTTACTAGAAAGAGTTAAAATCTTTGAGAGAAATTAAGAGAAGCAGGGAGAACCAATAAACAGCCTGGCTACACTTTGTGCCAAGGTCACTTCTCTCCACCTCCAGTTAAGTATAAAGGGGACAAAGGGGAGGGCTATATTATAGAAAACTCACTTGTAATATAAGGTACATACACCATACTCATGAGTGAAATCAAACCCACATGTGTAAATATCATATTGTCTCCCCAGTGTGAGAAGCTAAAAGAAATATATATATATGTATATATACACACACACACACACACACACATAAAAAATAGTTAAGATAGTTATACTACTAATGTCTCTTAGTTCATTGAAAAGAAAGTTTTGTGTTAATATTGTTTGGACAATTAAATGCAGATATCTTGTACTCTGAGTAATTTAAAGATAACAATACACAATGTATTAACCATTGTTACCCTCGTAATTATTTTATTTTGAAATTTTGGGCTTTTTTTTCTCTTAAAATAAAAAAGAAAGAAAGAAAAGCAGTTATACATCACCCCCAAATTTATAATTTTTCAACCCTATCAGACTAAATGCTACCTTTTTAGGACAATATTTCTAAGTCTTTGCTTTCCTGAAATGAAATGCATACATAATACAACCCACCTACCTACACACATAAATAAAGGCACTCAAAATAGTGGCAACTCTGTGAATAATAATAAAATAAGCTACTTTTTGTATTAGTATGTAATGGTATTAACATGCCTACACTATCAGAAACAAAGTGCAGTCAAACCCTGGATTGCAAGTAATGTGCTCTGTGAGTGTTCCACCAGACGAGCAAACATTTCTAACAAATCTTAATTTGATAAATGGGTGATGTCCTGCAGTACGAGTAGTGAGTCACACCAAACATGACATGATCACAGCTGCTTCTGACTGTCTTGCTGCTTCCATATGCAAGAGCTCTGGATGATGAACAAAGCCAACTACTCTCACAAAGCAAGGTTCTGCTGGAGTTAGAAAGTTACACCTCGCTGCGTATGGAGACTAACACACACATGTCTTACTTATAGTTCATTGGTTATGAGGTTTTGTGAAATAGCAACACAATCCTGTTTAATTTCCGGGAAAGATACAGGAAATGCTCCTCTAGATTACCGCAATACTAATCGCTTCCTTTGTAAGAAATACCTTTTCATTTAAAAATGCTTCTTGGGTATGGTGTTCTCAATGACTCTCTCTAGAGGGAGCAGCTGGTCTTTAGAAAAAGGATGTACCTGCCCTTGAGCTGCAGAAGAACTATGGAATGTTGCTTCACTCTAAGGAAAGTAAGCTTGTCATGATCTTTTACTTCCACCAAGCTGTGATAATTACAAAGTAATTTCCTCGGGCAGGCTTCCTTGGGTTTATTAATGGCTCCCGATAATCAGCTGACACCAACGTGTCTCACTCTAGCTGTACTATTCACCGGCTACTTGACAAACTACTTCATCTCTCTGAGGCAGTTTCATCCCAGGTAAAATGGAAATTTTAACTTGTACTTATAGACGTATTATACAGATTAAGTAAGACACATGTAAAATATCATCACAGCTCTTCAGTGAATAGAAGGTGGTACTATAATTTATAATTTAAATCCTGAAACTTATATAAAAGTTAAATTACAATGTATGATCAACACTAAATTCCTGATTTCCTATATATAATTAAGTCCATAGGAGTTCAGAAAAGAAAATTGTCCATGTAGACAAGAGTGGTCAGGAACAGTTTCATGCAGAAAGGAGACTGGACTTGAATCCTACTAGGATGAGAATTGAGTAGAGTTTGAGAAAGAAATGGGACATCAGGACATGAGACTTGTACTTTATTTACCTTGATGTCTATCTATTTCAACTTGCTTCTACACCTGTGCTCATTTGGCAGTCACCAGCTGTACGCAGCTATTTAGTCAAAATTAAATAAAACTGAAAGTTCAGCTCAGCAGCCACACTAACGCTGTTTATGAGTAGCAACATCTCACTGCTGGGACCTGTGTTGGAGAGCGTGTAGCATTTCATGGCAGAGAACCGTGAAAATTGCTCAGGACGTTATCGTGGGGAGCCGGGGAAATGGGGTTGGTGGAACTAAAATGGTGCATACCAGAGACGGAAGGTAACACTTTAGAAAGTGCTTTATGGAGAAAAAAACCTTTTGAAATCTGATGATTTTAGTTAGTATTTTTTTTTTTTACCAAAATTGTACATATTTATACTTGGGAGAAAATATTCTAACTTATCTACTAAATCACATAATGTCAAAAGATACTCCAAGTTCTATGTTCCTGTGCATAAAATTTACAGATCTAAAATAAATTACAAACTTGTCCACGCCATTAGTCTGCAAAGATGGGGATGAAGTTGAGTATTTCAATTCTAGGGAGTGCTAGTTGAAAAATTTGTATAATTCCATTAGTTATTTAAATAATCAACAAAATGAATGGTTGGTGGGGCAGCTTCCGGTTGTATGTTCTGTAAGGTAAAAATAGTACAGCAAAATAGTTCAAAAGAAAATGAACAAAAAACAATGCAAATAATTATATAGATTTCTTTAAAGTCATGACTCATAGTGATTTGTTTGCTGTAAAATTAAAAATTGACAGTCAAACAAGTTAATAAATATGGCTTTTATATTGGAAAACATCTCAAAATTCTAAGGCAAGTCACTTGATCTCTCCAAGATACCTTAATCTTTACAATAACATACATAGTCTAGATGAACTGTTAAAACCTTTTAAGTTTTGCTCCCATGGGTTTGTGTTAGTTGCCATTCATCAGGATATCAAAACACATGTTTCTACAAAAATGCTGAAAACTTTTTTACAATATGAATATAGACCCAAGGTCAAAGAATCTTTTTAGAACAGCATTTTTTACAATAAAATAAAACAGACTTTTCATGATCCTTGTTTAAAGCAAGATTCATCAAGGTCATTTACTATTTTCTAAAAAAAATAACTCATTGTGCAAAGTTTATATTGTGACATTTAACTTATTACTGGGTTGTCATAGCACTTTATCTCTGCCTTGTGAATTTACTTTGACTCTATGTTATAACTTCTTTGATGTGTGAGCAAGCCATTCTGTGCATAGCTGGTTTTTACAGTGTGAAAGTCGGATTAGCATATAGTAAGTAATATGTTAAATGCTTCTGATTATTGTTCACTTACTTCATCTTTCTATGACATAGGTAGTATTCATGTTATTGTAAAGATTAAGGTATGACAGATCAAGTGACCTGCCTAAAGAGTGTAGATATAAACTGAGTTTGCTTGACTCAGAGATCTTCCTACTGTACATACCTAGTTGCTCTTCAGGTTTTTTGAACTCTTTGATTAATACCCAGGGAACCTGAGGAAAAACACCAGCTCTTTCTCGATATCTTTTTCAAGGTCATTATCTTTAATACCTGGTACCAAGAAGGTTCCCACACAGCATTGGTTGCATGGACTGAATGATTCCACCCAGAAGGCTAACTTAAACAGTCGGGAAAACTTGAACTATAGGATATTAATCTAAACAAGTACCCTGAGTGGAAGCACTGATTAAATATGAGACAGATTTAAGAGACAATATCCAAAGGACCAGGGGAGCAGCTCAGTAGCAAGGCACTTGCCTAGCATGTGTGAGACCCTAATTTCCATCCCTACCACTGCCAAAAAGAAAGAAAAGAAATGACAAATAGTAACTCTTGCTAACATTAGTATTTCCAGTAATGAAATTTCTAGATTCTCATATTGGAGGTTCATAGATTTCACTTGCTGATGAGCTAACTCAAGGATAAATAGCTACAAATGCATGTGTTGTTTGTACTGTGCTATACTTGGAGGAATCCTTGAAAATTTAGTAATTTTTTTGTACTGGGAATAAAACTCACGACCTTGCACTTAAAGGTGCTTACATCACTGAGCTAAATCCCCACCCAATACATTTTTAAAAGTCCAATTTGAAAATATTCTAATTCCTCCAGAGAAGAGAGTGCTGCCTGCCTCCTTCCCATTTATGACTTCATGTACCTATACGAAGTCTTTAATTATTCCAAACATTTTCCTAATTCTGGACGCTAAGAGGGAGAAAGGGAGAAGCTTTTTCTAGCACAACCTTAGCGAAATTGCTGATAAATCTCAACCCCAGAATTGCATTACAGTACAAAATAGTAGACAGAGCCATCATTCTAAGTTTTCTTAATTTTATAACCAGTGTTCTGCTCTGCAGTATCATGTGCAGCACGAGATTAGCGACACAGATTGAGAACCTCACCACTCCATTGCTTGTTACCAAGCTTAATAAACTCAAACTGTATTTGTCGATGTTTACTACAAGACACAGATGTGATGCAGTGCAAAATTCTGAAAGATACGGACTGTGTTGATTGGAGATTTATTTCACTGTGGGAAAGATAGATACCGAAACAACTAATTACAATACCTCTCTCTTGTCTTGTTAAAGACGAGAGGAGACCAAAGGGCTTTAGATGCACAAAGGAGGAAGTCTGTATGCCTATAATTGATAAGAGAGCTCAGTGAGAAATCACAGAGAAGATAATGTTACCCATAAGCAAGAGTAAGTTTATAACAGAAAGAAGAAGCGAGAGAGAATTGTAAACTGAAAAACACCTGAGCAAAGGCCAGAACACAAGTAGGACCCCAGCTTGGGCACATTACCAGAAGACAGGATTAGTTGGGAGCATAGTTAGCCAAAATGGAGTGTGTGAGATAAGAACCTTATATTACACGACATATTATTATATGTATATAATAGAGTGTACTAAATATTACATATGCATTTATTACTCCTGTGGTTATTACAAGAATTTGGAGGTTTTTAAACAAGGATTGATATGGATTTTAAAGGAAAATAAAATTAAGTACCTTATAGAAAATGTTTTTAAAATTATGTGACTAAACGCTGGGATGTTAGCTGGGAAAAGTAAAGATTCGGGCAGGGTTAATGAGAGTATCTTTAGAATGTGATTAGTGACAACAGAATATTTCAGAGAAATAAAGAACAGATTTAAAAAACTAGCTAGAAAAATGGGCAATAAGGAATTGAAGATTGATTTATTTTGATTTACATAAATAAGAGATGGGTGCAAATGGGATTGAGTTATGAATATAGAGAGATGACCAAGTTATGGGAGGGGTGTCTGGAGGGCCAGGAGTTTCTGGAGAGTAGTGGTGTGAGAAACAAGCTTTGACTTTTCTGTCAAAGCACAAGGCCAATGCAACTCCATTATGGGTTTAAATGACCTGTCCATCTACTCTCTACCCACCTCTCTCTCTCTCTCTCTCTCTCTCTCTCTCTCTCTCTCTCTCTCTCTCACACACACACACACACACACACACACACACACATGCTTATATCCTGAGCTTCAAGAAATGGTGACTATGTAGCTATTCCCGGAACATAGCCTGTTTCCAAGATAAAGAACCAAGACCTGTCCATCCCAACCACATGGCCCCTCTTCTCCCTCACAATAAGAACCGAGGACTTTGTGTCCCACCCACCCCTCTCTAATTTACTCAGCAATGCATCCCCCACTTGGTACCACTGAGAGTTAGTCAACTACGGTAGACTATAAGCCTTTCAGTTCATCCAGTGAATTTGCAGGTCAGCTGCTCCTCCTGATTAGGCATGAAAGGGCAGCCCTCCTTTGTCCTGTGTACCTGCTACCTTGAGCTTGTGCCCTTCTGCAGAAGTGAAATGCCTGGTCACGATTTCTTGATGACCAAGTGCTTGACTGCCTGCACCAACAATTTGCATCTGGGGACTTATTTCCAACAGAGAAGCCACAGAGTTAGAATTAGCAGTACAGAAAAAGAGGTCAACCTGGGTAACAGCTTTGGGGATGGAGAGCTGAGGGGAAAAGTGTGCAGGGAGAAGCGATGTCAGGAAGCCGAGGAGAGATACAATTAGTAAATTAGAAATGTTGGCAAAGCAAATAAAAAAAAAACCGTCAGTGAGTAGGAGAATGTTGAATAAATTGTATGTTCATTCTGTATTACATACCCTTTAAAAAGAAGAAATTGGATCCAAAATAATGACTGGAAGAGTATCTGTGCTAAATAAGAAAGCCATCAAAGAACACTGCAGGCCAGTAAGTGTAGCCCAATTGTGTTTTATTGTCACCAGTAAACATCCATGCTTCTGTATAAGCACAGGAGCTACTCGGGAAGGATGTGCACCCCGTTGTCCCCGCTGTGATCTCCGGGGAGTGAGACGGGGGTGCCGAGCGCTCTGTGATAAACAGTTCTGACCGTCTGCTGTGGGCGAAGGGTGATTTGGAAATATATTGCCGCATGCACTGCGGTGTGGAAAGAACGTTAGTCGTGTTCCACCAAGGATCTCAGCAGGGAGCACGGAGTGAAGGCCTGGCGAGTGTCTGCGGTGTGGTCGGAGACGGGAACACGAAGAGGAGAAAGCAGAAGAAGGGCAAGGGAGGAAGCGAGACAGCTAAATTCGTCAGCAGGTGCAGTGAGGAGGCACAAACCACAATATGGAAAATGATACAACGTAATAATGTAATAGCATTAATTTCGGTATTAAAACAGAGCTGTCATAGATTTTCAGAAAGCAATAATTTACTCCCTGGAAATTGGTAAGTTGTTGGTTTCAATTATTTTTCAATGTTTGACTGAGTTCTATAAGAGAATAACTTTAATGCATAGCAATAAATCTACTGAAAAGGGAAAAAGAAAATTGCAAGTCATCGTTTTATTTCCACTCTAACAATATTTAAGAACAATGTCACAGAAGCCATTCTGAAAGCAGAACTTCATTCACTGGCATTCCATAGAAGAGAAATTTTCCCTAAATTCATCAGCTTTGCCTTTGCTCAGCACACCATTTCTTCATGATTCTCATAAATCAGTAATGAACAGGGCACATTGGAGCTCTCTTTACCAAATGAAGACAGAGAAGCCCTTTTTCATGAAGTCACCGATATTAAAAGCATAGTTTTTCAGTGAATATTTCTGAAGGTCTAGTGTGTGCTCGGCACCATTCTAGGTACTGGGAAGATCATTTAGAAAAAGAAATGCCAAAGTCCTTTCCTATTAAAGGCTTACATTTTGGAGTGAAGAGAAAGATAGATATGAAAGCATATGAAAAGTTATGTGAAGGGTCATGAGATTCTCTGAAGAAAGAAGAGTGAAGGGGCCGAGGTAGTTGGGGAGAGAGATGGCTAAGTTAGATGGGAATGGTGACATGCATCAGAACTAAAACTTCTCTAGGAAAATCCATAGAAGAAACAAGATTCTGAAATGGGCCTACTCAGAAAAAAAGGCTGATTAGCACGTTCAGCCGAGCAGTGAACAGTTTACATAGGCACTGAGATCAGAGAGATGGGAAGAGGGGCTGTCACACATGTCAGGTTTGGAAAGCTGCAAGGAAGCTGGGTTTTATGGTGATGATAAGAACCTGTTTTTGGTGAGATGGAGGCACCGCAACTGGATTCATGCTTTGAGATAATGAGCCAGGCTGTTTTGTACATGTTGGGTGAAGGAGCTGAGGCAGTAAAGCTTGTGAGCTTGTAGCTCCTGCTAAGTGGCTCAGGGGACTCGCAGTGGGCTTGGGTGGGGGCTGTAGCTATAGAAAGTACAGAAACCGGGAAGACTCGGAATATGATATCGATAGGCAAATGACAGTAGAGCCGTCAGCACTCCGTCCATCACTCGGCCGCTCTCTTTCAGTGCTTCCTGGGTGTCTCCTGCTGCGGGCCCAGAACGGTAGGGAGTTGGCACCTGCAGGAGCAGCCCTTAGCCAGGGTCTGTGTGAGCTGGTGGGCAAGCTTTCCAGCTCCCTCGCCTTCCAGGAGGAGAATAACTGCGCATTCCGTACGCGCTCTCAGGTACTCCAAGGGTCCCAGCCCCGGCGGCCCTCAGCGCTTGTGCTGGTCTCCATCCTGGCTCTCACCTTCTCTCCAGCTCCATGCAGAGCCTCTTAGGATCGATCACCTCTTAAACAAACTACTTGAGCATCAGTCTTTGACCTGGAGTCGCCTTCGGGGGCATCACTAGCTTTAGTGAATTCTAATTAATTAATTAATGGGGCTGCAATAAGGATCTTTCATAAGCAATGTTTGGAGACTGCTTGACATGCTACACATACTTAGAGGTGACAGAACTTCCATTTCTACCTCAAGTACGTTGTTACATGTACTTTCAAGGGCCTGCTTATCAGCGGATCTTTTAGGATTATCCCTGAACATTTTTAGAAACTTCATTTCCTGTCAGAAATTCAGTTTTTGGAAAAGTGAATTCAGAGGAAGAAGCATTTCTTCAACATCCCCTTGTCTCATAAGATATTGACCACTGCAATAGAATTTAATAACCACCAGATTCTTTAATAAACTTTTCCTAAATTAATGTAATCAAGATTTAGGCTAAAGGTTCAGAAATGATGAATAACCACTCCTAGTTTGCCCAGTGCTGAGATTCTGACATGGAAAATTCAGTGTTAAAACTGATTAGTCCCAGGCAAACCAGGGTTGTTGTTTACTAAAAGATTTAGGCCATTGGTAAGAACTATTGTGTTTTATGTCCTGCTTAGCCATTTATGGGTTTGGTGATCAAGATCAGATTGTTTAACCTTTTTATTTTCTAATTTCTTTTTCTGGAGCTGATACTTGAACAAGTTTATAAGACTCCAATTTGAAGATTAAGTGTAGTTATCTGTATGTGGTATGCAGATATATGTGTCCTGATCATCATAACCTGTAAATATGTTATGTTACAGGTCAAGGAGGAGTTACAGTGGCCAATGAAATTGATGTTGCTGATCAGCTGACCTTGAGGGGGGGAGATCAGCCAATTCTTGAAGTGGGCCCAGTGTAATCACAAAGTCCCTTTGCAGCTGAAAAGGGAGGCCGAAGAACAGGTCAGAGTGCTGCAGTATGAAAGAATTCACCCTGCCATTGCTTGTGCTGAGGAAGAAAGTGAGGCTGTTAGCCAAGGAGTGTTGGCTGCCTGAAGAAGCTCCAAAGGTCAAGGAATGGATTCTCCCTTGACACTCCAGAAAGGACTCACCCCTAATGGTGCTGGGAATGTAGCCCATTGAAAGCCATTTCTGGCCTTCTGTTCTCCAGAACTGAAAGATAATGAATTTGGGCTGTTTTAAGCTGCTAAGTTTATATTCATTTGTTATAGCAGCTGCCAGTAATGTAAAACATTAATACATTATTAGACATATGGTGCTCACACAATGCTTTTAGCTAACTCATTTCCAATACTGGACTCACAGGAAGTATTTGACTTTTCTGTATCTTGAGAGCTGGGTCAGGGGAGAGTTCCGTGTGTCTTCTTTTCTACGCACTCACACGTTAGCACTTTTGTTTATCACTATCTCTTGAGTAAATCATTGAACAAAAACAGTGAATAAAAACCTTTGGGAGGACCTCAGGCTAGACAAGTCATGTTTTTCTGTCACACCATCTGGTATTGTTTGTGTGTCTGTTGTACTTGTTTTGTTTTTGCCTTATTTTGAGCCATTACTCACCCTTTTGGAAAGAGGTTGAACATGGGGACAGTTTTTATTAACTTTATTCCCAGGATGCATCAATTTGCATAAGTATTACTAATGAGTATGGGAAAGAAGGAATAAAGGCAAACAGTTTTCTGCTGTTATCTGGGAGGTGTGCGGCCTTGTCTGTTTTCATGCCAGGGGCAAAACTTCATTTGAAGTGGAAAGAGAGAAATTAGTCTCTAGTGTATATAATGTGCTTCCTGAAAATTCTAGGAAAGAAGGGAGGACTGAATATTGAGAATCAATGAGAGATTTCCCTTCTTTTGGTTTTTAAGAGTCATTTGAGCCAATTATTTATAATTATATCCTTAGAAAGCAATAAGGGAAACAAAACAGTCCAAAGCTATTGTAAGCTAGAATTGTAAGTAAGCTCTTATCCTGAAAGGTTGTTTGAATTTTAAAAATCCTTATTGTCATATAATTTAAGTTCCTAAGTCTTATGACTGTAACAACCAATATTTGATTATCCAGTCAAAGGTTTCAAGAGTAGAAGCTAAGTTAGGTCCATGTGGTAGTGTCTGCCTCAAAACATCCTCTTTTTTAAAATTCCTGGCATTAATAGTGATCAGAATGAAGAAGAAAAACAGAGTCATGCACACATTTGAAGTTAGGGGAAGGAGATGGTAGAAATAAATAGAGTTCTGAGGTGGTTACATGTGTATCTTAGCTCCAGTTCTGGATGGACTTTTGATGTATAAGTGAACTGATCATTGAGAATTTTTAGAAAGAAGAGAATAGCAGACAAAAAGCCTTACCCTAATTTCATCTTCAAGGGAGGTTGTCTTTTTTATTCGAGTCTTTTCTTTGATGTCACTAAATATCTTAGCTGAGGAAGAGGCCATAGCATTTAAGTTACTGAAGAGTGTGGGTGAGTTGGTGGTTTGCCTTTTCCATCTGGGAACAGGACCATAATCCAAATGTATGTTACCCAGAGAGATAGAGTAGCTATAGATAACGATATAGGTAGAGGATCAGGAGGAGCTGGGCATGGACTCCAGCGTGGAAGTGGAAGATACAGAAGTAGAGATAAAGGAAGAGACATGGGTCAGGGAGGTTCCTGTGCCCTCCAGTTGGACCAGAAATGATCCCCCAAAGTAAGAACAGAACTGCTGGCATTTTTTTCTCTCACTTCAGAGATTCAAGATAACCCTTGAGTACACATCTTTAGAAGTTATTGATGTTGAAATGGATAATTCTACACCATACAGTAGAATGAGAAAGTCAAAATCACTGCAGCCCAAAAGCACACCACTTCCATTGCACGATTTCCTGCGATTACTAGGGTTTTGGTGAGTGCTGGCTATGGCAAATATAATGGGCGGCATTAGATGGAAATACAGTTGTGGGCTTTTAGTAAACTGCTAATAATTTACTTTTACTGTAGCTATTTTTAAACATTTACAAATCATAATGCTCCTCTGTTTGTTTTTGTTTTTGTTTTTGTTTTTTGAGACAGAGTTTCACCATGCAGTTCAGGCTGCCCTTGAACTCAGCAGTCTGCCTGCCTCAGCCTCCTGAATGCCGGAATCATAGGCATGAGCTACCACGCCTGGCCCGTAATGCTCTGTGCAGAAAAATGTCTGGATGTTTCTTACAGCAGTGAGAGAGTGGAAAGGACTTACCTCCGCACCTTCCAAAAGGAGACGATATTGTCTTAATAATTAGCCCTAAACACTGAACTTGTGCTTTCTGAGGGCACCACAGGCCCCTTGGGATCTAACATCACAATGAGAGGACCAATAGTCATGTTCAAATAATAAGTTTCAAGTAATACATCTTACATGATCATTTTTTCTAGAATACTAAATAGTCCTTAAGAATGCATTACTCATTTCCTGTTTGGATATTATTTTCAAATAAATGCCAAAAATTAAAAATTCCTGCTTCAACTGTACAAAGTACTTTGACTTCTGAATATGTAATTTTCTCACTGTTGTTGATAAAATTCCACAGTAGTAAAAGAGATGGGAATTTCTAGTATTGGGAAGTGCCGTGTATAATGTTTGGCAATGACTCAAGCTTTATCTTATCTTCCCCTTCCTGATAAAGATACACCTGGCCTGATTATTTTCTTGGCTGCCTCAGACTGTCAAGCCTAATGGAGGTATTGTTAACCCGCTTAATTACTAGCACTGGTTTTCCAGCTTTCTACTAACTTACTAGTGCAAATGTCAAAGAACTATTATTTCCTTCTCCCAACTCTCTGCATCTAAGTCCAAGCAAAATAAATAGTAACTTTTCCTCAGTCCATTTTAGTGTGGAGTTTCAGCAGACAGCATTAAAGTCTTGGGATATGGAAGAAAGTCAGAATGAATTCCACTCGGCATGAGTGAAGTCGTTTAGGTATGGTGACATATGATTACAGCTTGTAATACAACTTGGTGGCCATCTCTGCATGAGAGTTTAAATGACCAGCATTCATAGAAACAAACTAAATGGTGAAATCATGTCAACTGTGATTTTTTTTCCAAAGCTCTTCTAGCTGTCCTGGAAGCCTTGGCCGTTCCCGTGTACACCTCAGCTTTGTAACCCACCGTCTGAAGAGTGGGACTGGTCTAGCCGAGTTGTGCTCACTGGGTATGATTCTGTATTCTCTTCTGTTAGATCTGTATGTGTCCTAAGAGGGCCATCTGATTTCAGGATCTTCCAGCTCCTTCTCTACATCACAGATTGATCCGATAAATACTATCTGATTGTCACATTTTTGCTTAAAACTCCTCAGTGGTTGATTAGCTCTCCAATTCTTTTATCTCAACTTGTGTGCTTTCCTTTACCACAGTGATGGTTTTCACTTCTGCATTTAGGCCATTCCCCTTCCTGGCCCTGTTTTCATGCCGCCGTTTGCTTTGCCTGAAACTCACCCTGAGCTTTCCCCATGCTTCACCATCCATGGTGCACACCACCTAGTCTTTGGCACCCTATCAACTCTGAAGTTATGGTCTAAGGAGTCCACCCTGAGCCTCTACACCAAGCTAGGTCCCTCCGGCCACTGTAGACACCGCACACTGCCTCCCCATTGGCAGCACATGCTATTGTATGTAATTAGCGATCTGTTTAGTAGCTGTCTCCTTTGCTAGACTGTAAACTCATTGATGACATGGATTCTATCTGTTAATCAGTGTGTCTCAGGCACCTAACATACAGGAATGACACAAGTCTCCCAAATGATACAGGGGAAATACTATAACTCCCAGCCTGCTAGATGTCCGAGTTGGTGTTCCCCAAAATCAAAGAATGAATTCTGAAGAACAACAGAGGGTAAGAGTAGGAAAAATTTATTAAGAGGCAGACACACAGCTCCTGAGAGGCAAGAGGGGTCCCAAGGAGGTTGCTGAGGACCGTAGTTTTCAGGGTAAATTTTATAGAGCACATTCACAAGGTGGGTACAGTGTGGGTTAAAGCTAGGATCAACCAATAAGATTGTAAGTATAGCTGCTTAGGTAATACTTATCCAAAGGGGAGGCAAAATCACGTAGAAAGCATACATGGAAAGAACAAAGAACTCTTCAGGTAGGGATGGGTCCAAGGGTCTTGGTCACCTACCAAAGTGACTGATACTTGGCTAAACTTCATCCAGCAGGAGTTACCACTCATCCCTTTGGGAGGCAGGTAGGCCTGGTCGTTTCTTCTTTATCTTGAGGCCTGGCCTTCAACAGATGGGCCTCCAGCCACAGAAGTAATGAGTTTTCATCTTTGCCCTGACTCTCTTGAGGGCCCAGCCCTATCTGGCTGCTGATAATACCTGTACCTACTTTAGCTTGCTGTACTCTACTAGTCTAGTACTGGCCTCCTATAGATGATCAATATATATTGCTTAAATGAATAAATGATGAGCAAGTAAATGACCAAAAGGATATTTGAATGTCTGGCTACTTTCATTCCTTCTCCATCTCCATCTCCAGCCCTGGGGTCAGAGCAGGGCAGCAGGAAGCATCAGAGAGCAGTCCCGTAGCACAGGGGTAGAGAGGTACTTCCGTCCTTCCCTCACCTCTCTTCTCTGACAGTACACCACCGTTCAGAAAGGCCATAGACAAAATAGCAAAAACCACATCTTGAAGAGGATGAGAACTCGGGGTCAGAACAGTCAGCCAGTCCTGTGAAGCCTCCTGAGGGACATGACCAAACTCCCAGAGATGCTGACATTAGACAGGCCCAGGGGGTCCCATTCGCTGGTATCAAGACCTTCTCAGTGGTTCGAGGTATGAAATGGCACCACTTAAAGAAGCCCCTTTGAATTCCACCCACATTTTCAGGGGCCCAATATTTGTCCAAAGGTACCAATCTAGGTTACAAAGCACTTCTCTCGCTTTTTGAATACATTTCAAGTTTCCTTATGTAAAATTCTATACTCACCTGAGTTTGAAATTCGGAATGTTTTGGATTTTAGAAACGAAGGGTTGGGGCGCGTGAACCACGGCCTGGGAGGCAGCACCCTAAGTGATGGCAAAGGCAGCATTCCTGCCCAGCAGGCTGATGGCCACGTCGTGAAACAACCGACTAATCACAGCGGTCAGGATGAGTGAACTCTGTCAGTGGCCTCCCAGTCTTCCAGGTCAGGTTTTGCAGCTATATGAGTGAGATACAAAATGCTTTCTATTTTCGGAGCATTTTAAAATTCTGGATGGAGACTATCTATGGCTGTGCTATGGAGCATCGTAAGTTCCCAGGGTCCTACAAATTTCTTCTTGACAGATTCCTATCAGCAGGGAGGAGCTGAACTCATTTGCAGACTTAGGACTTCCTCAGTTCTGCAGGGAAAAGCCCAGGGGAAACCCCCAGATTGAGACCAGCTGGGAGGAGAACTGGGCACCCCTTTGCCTTTTTCTTTACATCTGCCGTGTTCAGGGCTCATTTGGAACATAAATAAGCAGAAGCTGGGTCATGTTTATCTTCCTTCCTCTCCCTGTCCCCCGTATCTCTCCTTCCCCTTTTCCCTCCCCATTCTTCCCCCTCTCTTCCTCTCCCCCTCTTTCTGATAAAACCCACAGCCTTCATGATATGCTATATCCCCAGCCCTTTTTTATTTTGAGACAAGGTCTTGCTAGATGACAGAATTGCCGGAACCTGGCTGAAACCTGAGATCTTCCTGCCTCGGCCTCCCAGAGCGCTATTTATGTTCCGTCTTATCCTAGACATTTCACAGGAGCTCTGTGTTTTATTTCCCGTCATACAATACATAACTGCACTCACTAGCAAGTCAGACTAGTTATTCCCCTTCGGCCTAGAATCACACAATGAGCAGACTCTGCCGCTTATCCCTTCACCTTCTCACCATCCAGGAGGTGGTTCCTAGTTCATTTTCCTCTCTTTACTCCTGACTTCACACCTCTTATCCGATCACCTTGTCATCACTGGCCTCAGCTATTTTTCAGTAATCGGCCCTTAGACTCTTGTTTTCTTTAAAAATCCACTGTGTTAAAATGCCAGTGTCTAGCCTGAGGGGACCGTTCCATGGGAAAGGAGGCAGAATAGACACAGGAATGAAATGTAATGCACGGGCTGGACTGAGTTTTACTCAAGACAACAGTAGCTGTGCTGTTACACTCCTTGAGAGCCACGGATAGCACTGGTATCAGTTGGTAAAACTATTGTGTCTGCATTAAATTCCTGAATTTGATAGCTGTACCATGATTGTTTTAATTTCAAGTTGTATTTTTAAGAAAATTGTAGCTTCAGGACACAAAATTACTCAAGGTCACAGTGTCTTTTTAAACTACACTCTTTGTTTATCTTGCAGGCTCTTCACTCCTAAATTCCTCAGGGTCTTAAAGATACAGTAAGTCTATACATTTGGCCTCTGTGTCTCTTCTGATGCTCTAACCCCACAAATCGCAAGAACTTTGACTTCCAAAAAGATGCAGTACTATTAATTGGGCATTGTAGCTCCAATTTCACACACATGCAGTTTGCATCTTAACCTATTTGATAAAACACATTAATAAAAACCCTGCTTTTAATGAGACAGTAAGTAAATGAGAACTCAAAAAATAAACACCTCAAATGATGGAGGATATGTACAATGATTATAAAAGAGAATGCCTTTAAGCCAGGCAAGGTGGCACACCCCTGTAATTCTAGCACATGGGAGGCTGAGGCGGGAGAATTTCTGTGAATTTGAGGCCAGCCTGGGCTACTTAATGAGTTTAAGCCCAGACTAAACTACACAGAGACCTTGTTTCAAGACAAACAAGAAAGGTCTTTATGCTTGAAAAATATACACTTAAAAGACAAAGGGGCTGATATGTGAACCTACTTTCAAGTAGTTCAGAAAAATAATTGTGTCACATACATGTAGGTGTGTACATGTGTCTATATATGTGGGTATATACACATATGCATATCTATATGTCTAGTACTGGATATATATACAGTATAACATGTCATATACACACATAGCGAATAAAGCAAATGTGACAAAAGAGTAATAACTAGTTGACCTGGTAAAACACATACAGGAATTCTTTATACTGTTCTTGCAAATTTTCAGTAAGTTTTGAAGTTATTTCCACAGAAAAACTTTAGAAAATTCCGTTTTAAACATCAAACTCGAACTACTGTTGTGCACAGAACTTAATTTATTATAGCACACGCCATTCCAGCTGCTTTCCACTGTTTTGAACTTTAAAAAAAAAAATTAAGCTCTACGTCATCACACTTAGTGACTCTGAACTCTGCCCAGCCTAGGTCTCCCCTCGCCCCTGCCTTTTCCTGCGACACTCCTTCTGTGTCCTTCATATGTCATCGTTCTGTCTCGGTTTGTGGTGCTGTGGACTGAGCCTAGAGTGTGCTGAGCTACATCCCCAACGCTTTTCTATTTTTTTTTTTTTTAATTTTGAGACTGGGTCTTGCTAAGGTGTCCGGGCTGGCCTCGAACCGTGGTATTTCTCCTCAGCCCCCCAGGTAGCTGGGATTGCAGACATACCCGCCGTTCCTGGGCCTCTCATGCTTTTGCTCCTGCTGCTCTGTCTAGGAGGTCGGTCCTCCCGGCTTCTCCCCTGACCCACTGTGCTTTTCGGAGGCTGACCTCAAGTGTGACTTCTGCACGGCTCCTCTCTGCAACCCTTAGCGCAGTCAACCCTTCCCTCTCGTGAACTAAACATTCTGGGGTCCCTCCCTCCGGATTCATCGTTGAGACCATTCCCCTCGATGCGGCAGTATTTGGAGAGGGCACCTTTGGGGGGAATTAGAGTTGGATGGGGTCATGTGGGCTCTGGGGTCAAGTAGCTCTGTCTTAATTATGTAAGGACACAGTAGAAAGATGGT
The DNA here is from genome assembly GCA_004027455.1 of Hydrochoerus hydrochaeris. NCBI lineage: Eukaryota > Metazoa > Chordata > Mammalia > Rodentia > Hydrochaeridae > Hydrochoerus > Hydrochoerus hydrochaeris. The sequence continues at coordinate 3,038 of PVLA01003266.1, read as the reverse complement.
CATCTACAAGCAAGCAAGAAAGCCCGTGCAGGGACAGAGCTGGACAGAATCGTGACCTTCAGCATCCAATCTTGCAAAACTGAGAGAAAATACATTCCACTATTAAAGTCACCTAGTTGATGGAATTTTGTTGTAGCAGCATGAGCGGACTCGGTACCCACTCTGTGGACTCCCGGCACTTTGTGCAGGGATAAGACAGCAGTCAGGACTGTGCATCGCGTGGGATGTGGACTAGCTTTCTCTTACCCTGGTATACGAGTTCTGGGGGCCTCACTTAGGAGACTCAGCTCTCTATCCACAGCTCAGGCCCGACCCAGGGACCACCAATCCTGATTGGCTGAATTAATGAGGCAAAATGTGAAGGTGACCACTTCAGCCACTCATTCATCTTATCATCTGAATGTCGATCGATCACTGCTTTGCTTGAATTTGGGCAAAGTTATTTCAGATCAAAGAAAGACATCGTATATTGCTCTACTGACCTATTCCTGTGTCTCCAGTGACGGATTTCAGTGACCTCAAAGACTCTTAGGGAAGAATGTTCAGTGATTTAATTAAAAATGTTACTCTGAAAAGTTTTCCTTCATACATTTTATATGTACATGAGCTATAGATAACCACGCATATTAACACTAATAGAAAAAAGTATTAATGAAATATTACACTCATTTCTTTCCCGCTTGCCAGGCAGGCACTATACTGCTGAGCTATATCTTCAGCCCTGTTAATGAAATATAATTAATAAATTACTAATAACTTTTTCTATAGGTCATACAAAGTTAAATAGCAGTAGGAATATTGGTCCCTATTTGTTACCTTTATTCTAGCTCATTTTTATTAAAAAATTTTTTTCCTAAATAATCCCATCCCCACTCCCTCCCTGCACATTTGAGCAGATATGTTTCTGTGGAAAAAAGTAGTGACCCATGCTACGAAATGTGTACAAGACTTTCTAAAGGGAAATACACACTTCCAGATGAAAAACTGGTGACATATTGAAAAAATGTGAACTAGTTATATCACGCATAAGTAGTTTAACTAGGGGGAAGTTTCAGAAAAGGTTATCAAAGTGAATATAGTCCTTAATCCTAAGTCATTTGTTAGCAATCTCTATAAATTAGGAGATCACTTTTGCTTTCTTTCCTTGTTTTTGTTGTATACAGTGTACAGGCCCTAAAACATTCTGTGGATAACTTTGGTAACTATCAAATCCACTGCTACTCTCCTGTGTTTCTTGCAGGATCAGCTAGGTTAATTCCAAATATCCTGAGCTTCACATCCCTAGAGCTCTATGCTAACGACGTGACGGAGGTCATTAATTTCTTTTCTTGGCTATCAGACAACCTGGCTGCTTCCACTTTCTCTGTATTTGGCTGACAGGGTCTGACTTCATCCTGTACATCGTAAGAGTTGGAAGCAAGTCTTTCCCTGGTGAGCACGAGGCTCGGAATTCTGGGAAGTTTTTAGGTTTGTTTTGTTTTTAAGTTTGCTTAAATCTCAGAAGGGATTTGTAAATTGTATAAATCTGTGAGGTAACGTAGAACTGGACCTGACCTTCCTTGTCTTTGTCTGTTTTGAAACAAGCTATTCAGACAAAAAAAGCACTCATTTATAATTGTATATGAAAATATAAGGAATGTTGGACGTGAAGACTAAACGGAAAAATATTATGCTGCTGGCTTAGTCTTTTAAATGAAATGGGGGTCTTTTAGTTGGAAAAATCTGAGTCCAACACATTCTTGTGAATTATTTGTTATATTGTTAAATATAACCAATTGGTTATATTTTTAAATCAATTTATATGAAGTCATTGAGCCTCAAGTACATCTTCTGTAACACAATGATGACACCTATCACTTTTGTACTGTTGTTTTGAGAATGGGAAAGTATGTATAAACTATGTTACATCGCTTTGAACAAGTAGTAATTCGTTTAATTAATAATTTTTATTCACAAAAGGACAGCATAAGAAACTGAAATTAATGAAAGCACTTTATTGGCATTGCCTTTATTAACATTTTTAATTGTATTTAGAGATGTTATCGCATTTCCTCATAATAATTTAAAACTAACTTAAACTAAATTAGAATCATCTGTTCTACTGTATGACATATAGCAAGTAAGCACTGAAGTGCTTGTCTTTTTCTATTCTCCTCAATCTCCACACACACACAACTCTCTTTTATAGGAATTTTTCTTCTGACATAATCTAAAAAATAACTTTCATAGTATGTAGTCATTACCTCTGTCATTTGGAGCCTACGTATGCACATATGCATACGCCATGGTAAAATGAAGAGTTAATCCCCAATTTTACCTATTGCTCCTTGGTAGGACTTTGGGTAATGTTACATATGAATATATTTGCCAAAGCTTAGCCTACCTCAATCTGAAAATAGCCCAGCGGTCATTGTGTAAGTTCATTTGGGCGACTATAGCTGAGGTTGGAAATTTATGAAGAAGAGGAATTTATTTTGTGCTGTCCCAGAGGCTGGAAAGTCTGAGATGAGGAAGAGCAGGTTGGTTCCGTGGAGAGTGTGGTCAGTCTGTGGTTCCAGGATGGCTCCCTGAATCCTGCATCCTGGCGATGGGAGGGAAACCGTCTGAACCTGGCAGAGGAAGAAGGACACATGGGCCAACCCCCTCCCGAATCCCATTTGGCCCTCATAACCCAAGAGCTTCCCAAAGGCTGCAACTCGCAGCTGTGCAAGGGAATAAGTTTCAACATATGTTAAGAAGACAAGAACATTCAAACTATTGCAGTCATGGATCTAAGGAAGATTCTAAAATTATCCAACTGCTCAGAATTTACTGAGCATTTCTGCTGCTCAAGATTCCTGCTGAGATCTTTACAAGTACATATAGTCTTATTTAATTCCCACAAAGCCTTAGGGGGGCTCTACAGCTGAGTCTTAGATTTGCAGGCGGCAGCAGACCCTACATTCTTTACCAGTTGCCCCTGTTTTGTGCACAGCTGTTTCTCATTTCTTCTACTTTTCCTCCTAATCTCTAAGTAGAAGGATTCTAAGCTTGGCTTT